>OX578278.1:6433289-6756284 GCA_951217055.1 Gerris lacustris | reverse complement strand
GGTAAAGTTTTGTTGTTGCTGTCTGACGATTCAGAACTCTTGTTTTACTCTAAAATTCTTTCTCTTTTTCTTACTTGGGGTTTCTTTCTTATAATTAATGTAATTCCAAGTCCTCCTGAACCCCAAAACACTTTTAAATCTTACCGATTTATTTTTTTGTTTTTCGTTATTTAAAAAGTTTTACCAAGAAAGAAAAACTATGATTATATATATATATATATATATATATATATATATATATTTTATATATATATATATATATATATATATATATATATATATATATATATATATATATATATATATATATATATATATATATATATATATATATATATATATATATATATATATATATATATACAGGGTGTTTCACGATAAATGTTACAAACTTCGGGAGGTGATTCTACACCCCAAAAGCAACAAAAAATTTCCTCTTGACCCCTGTCCGATTCTCAAGTATAAGGGACTTATTTTGGTTTTTCTGATTTTTCTGTAAAACACGAGTTTTCTTTATAAAAATGGTCATATCTCCAAAACTGTTGGTCCAGGGTGGCCACAGACCGGGAAAACCGGGAATACCGGGAAAGGTCAGGGAATTCCGGCCGACAGGGAATAGTCAGGGAAAAGTCAGGGAATTTTGTCATAGGTCAGGGAAAATCTACCGGCAATTAAAATCCTTATTTCATCATTTTAAAGCACAGAAACCTTAACTTTCTTGAAATTTCTAATAAAAATAAAAAATGCTGTATTTGGAACAAAGGCAGAAGGATTAGCGACCTCTATACTTAGAAATTATATCAAAAAAAATCCCGTCAAGTACTTACCAGCAAGTTACTAAAAGGGTTTCTTCGGTCATAAGAATTCATAAGTACATTATTATTATTTATTTTTATATTTATTAACAAAAAAATGTAATATGTCGCTTTTCTTACACCTAAATTATCCTTCATCGAAACATTCATCAAAAATATCTATAAAAATTCACTTTTAAGAAACGAGGAGTGCATATTATCCATTACTATAACCCTAAAAATCGGTCTGAGACAACTCAGACAAACTTTCTTATAAACGAGTTCATAATTACTTAGCCCAGTTTTTTTTAAATTTAATAGTTTTCGTATGTGCATTTAATTATTATTGAACAATTTATCAAAATTTATCATAAAAATAACTTCTCCTGGGCAGGGAATCGAACCCGGGCTCTCTCCGTCCACGTTTTAAGCTTTTTCTCAGGAACTAGATTTTTCCCAGGAAAACGGCTTATATCGTTAGATTCGTATTTAAATGGACTACATTTAAAATAAAAAAATTACATTTTAAATACATATTAAAACTTTTTAATAAAAATTACGGAACCGTTTTCGAGAAATAATTTTGTTGAGTTTTTGGGGGGTAGCGCCCCCAAATTTAGAGCTAAAAACATTTACGATTTCGCCTCGGGGTATGATTTTTCTAAACATGTTATGCCAAATTTAGTCAAAATCGGACGCCTGGAGCCTAAACCAGGCGTCTGCAGTCTGCACAGACAGACAGAAATTTTTTAAAAACCACTTTTTTGGACTCAGGGGACCTCAAAAATAAAAAATATAATCAAAATAGAATTTTTGCGGCATCACAATACTTTCTCTTTTACATGAGAAAGTAAAAATACGTAATGAATAAAAATAATACGTAATGAGTAAAAATACGTATATGAAAGTAAAAATACGTAAATTGTTACTTTCTAGGATAATAAGAGAAGGTTACGATTAGTTTATACTTTTTAGCGTTTAACAGGAAAAATCGGTGTGGAGTGTGGACCCGACAAAATACTAGACATAAGAAAAATCATACCCCACGGCGTAGTCGAGAAATGAATTTTAGCTTGAAATTTGGGGGCGCTACCCCCCAAAAAACTCTGAAAAAAACGTGAAAAATAATTATTTTTCGAAATAGTTTAGATTAAAAAAAAAAAAATTGTAGTCCATTTAATAAATACAAATCTAACAATTTAAGCCGTTTTCATGGGAAAAATCTAATTCCTGAGAAAAAAGCTTTAAACGCGGACAGAGAGAGCCCGGTTTCGATTCCCCGCCAAGGCGAAGTTATTTTTATGACAAATTTTGATGAAATGTTCAATAATAATTCATTTTTTCTACGAAAACATGAAATGAAAACTAATATATGAAAAACATTGGGCTAAGTAATTATCAACTTGTATATGTATTCTATTTTAGCTTGATGATCTTTAACTTTTTAAAGGTAAATCTTGTAAAGTAAATATCGATGATGGTCAGGGAAAACCTGAAGTAAGTCAGGGAAATGTCAGGGAAAAGTCAGGGAATTTTGTCAAGCTATATTAGTGGCCACCCTGTGGTCCTATAGCAAATTTGAAACAACCATTGAAAAGCTCATTAAATTTCCAATAAGAATGCAAATCTTAAAAGTTTCTAAATAAATTTCTAATCATTTCAATACAAACGAAATTGGAAAAAAATAAGTTTCTAAAATTCGGAAAATGTTATTTGTGTTTGAAGCAAAAAACAATTCTTCAGCCTTAGCCTGGCAAATTTCACCAAAACTTCCCCTTTTAATGAGCTTTCCAACGATATACTCCATTTCGTGATTCCGTTAAAAATTGGGTAGAGAAATTCAAGTTAGAACGCGAAAAAACGTGCGGTAAAGGCAGAACGGGGAAGCTAGAGGAGGGTTACAAACCAGCAATCCACACGCATTTCCCGAGATTACTTTCGAACGGTTTGAACGTGAGATTCCAAATTTGACACTTAAACACGCCCAAAACACCACCGAATTTGTTGGCTAGTAAAATTGGTTTTGTGGAAGTGGTAGAAATTTAAACTTGAAACGTTGAAAAAATGAAAAAAAAATAGTGGTTTTCAAATAATAATGTTTTTTTTTTTTTTTTTTTTTTTTTTTTTTTTTTTTTTGTCACGTTGCTTGGGTTTATTCATTCTGGATCGGTGTTATTAATAGTGTTATAATGGTGGTGTTTAAATTAGAACCACTTCCACTAAACCAATTTCTCTGGCCAACGAAGTCGGTGGTGTTTCGGTGTCGAATTTGGTATCTCTATTTGACCATTTTTGGGACTTCAACGGACTCTAGGAGGGAATAACTATATACGTTTACTTCAAAGTGAACTGCATGGACTCCTTGAGGACTTACCATTACAAGAAAGACAGCAATTGTTTATTTTTATCATGATAGGGCACGGGCACCACTTACTTTAGTACACTCTGCTAGTAGAGTGTAGGCACACTACTTTTAGTAGAGCGAATTTGAGAAAAATCATTCGCCATCTTTTTTGTAATGGCAGGTAAGTCCTCAAGGAGTCCAATTCGACACACAAATACGCCCTAAACACCACCGGCTTCGTTGGCCAGAGAAATTGGTTTAGTGGAAGTGGTTCTAATTTAAACACCACCATTAATAACACTGATCCAGAATGAATAAACCCAAGCAACGTGACAAAAAAAAAAACAAAAAAAAAAAACATTATTATTTGAAAACCACTATTTTTTTTCATTTTTTCAACGTTTCAAGTTTAAATTTCTACCACTTCCACTAAACCAATTTTCCTGGCCAACAAATTCGGTGGTGTTTTGGGCGTGTTTAAGTGTCAAATTTGGAATCTCACGTTCAAACCGTTCGAAAGTTATCTCGGGAAATGCGTGTGGATTGCTGGTTTGTAACCCCGGGAAATGCGTGTGGATTGCTGGTTTGTAACCCTCCTCTAGCTTCCCCGTTCTGCCTCTACCGCACGTCTTTTCGCGTTCTAACTTGAATTTCTCTACCAATTTTTAACGGAATCACGAAATGGAGTATATCGTTGGAAAGCTTTTTAAAAGGGGAAGTTTTGGTGAAATTTGCCAGGCTAAGGCTGAAGAATTGTTTTTGCTTCAAACACAAATAACATTTTCCGAATTTTAGAAACTTTTTTTTTTTCCAATTTCGATTGGATTAAAATGATTAGACATTTATTTAGAAACTTTTAAGGTTTGCATTCTTATTGGAAATTTAATGAGCTTTTCAATGGTTGTTTCAAATTTGCTATAGGACCAACAGTTTGGGAGATATGACCATTTTTATAAAGAAAACTCGTGTTTTACAGAAAAATCAGAAAAACCGAAAGAAGTCCCTTATACTTGAAAATCGGACAGGGTCAAGAGGAAATTTTTTGTTGCTTTTGGGGTGTAGAATCACCTCCCGAAGTTTGTAACATTTATCGTGAAACACCCTGTATATATATATACATAGTTTTTCTTTGACAGAAGAATAGTTTTCAATCTTTTACCCTTAAGATAGCATCACCTTAAGTGTATTTATGACTCTATCTTCTTTAGTTCACTGGGGACCTGATGACTGTCTTCTTAAGTGTACTGAGTGTACTGTCGCCTTCAATGTACAAGTACTTATGATACTGTTTTCTTCAGTAAGGAAGATCATCTTATTGTATTAAAAATGCTTTATTTTGCTTGCACTCTAACTACTGTCATCTTTAGATACTGTCTCATATTTATAGTGTATACTGAATATACAGTTATCTTAATGGACAAAATAAATATATTTTGTATGTACTCAAGCTACTGTCATCTTCAGCTTTGTGAAGAGACGAAGAGTCTGTCATCTTTAGTATTTATAAGATAATGTCTCTATTTTTATTGAGCTCAAGATAAGACTTAAGATTTTTAGTTATTTTTAACTAACTAAGGATACTAATTTTTGATTGGCTAATGAGTTGTGGAGGGGTACTAAAAATAATTGTAATGAAGCTACTGTCATTTTGAGTGCACTCAAGCTAATTTTATCATTAGCTTAATGAAGAGATTATCATCTTCAGCTTAGTGAAGATACACTGTCATCATCAGCAGACACTGTCATCATCAGCTTAGTGAAGAGACTGTTATCTTCAACTTAATGAAGAGACACTGTAAACATCAGCTTAGTGCAGAGACGACCATCTTCAACTTTGTGAAGAGACACTGTCGTTATCAGCTTAGTGAAGAGACGACCATCTTCAACTTAGTGAAGAGACACTGTCGTTATCAGCTTAGTGAAGAGATGACCATCTTCAACTTAGTGAAGAGACAGTGTCGTTATCAGCTTAGTGAAGAGACACTGTCGTTATCAGCTTAGTGAAGAGATGACCATCTTCAACTTAATGAAGAGGCTGTCATGTTTCGTAATTGAACAAAAGTTTAGGTAAGTAGAAAAGTGCTATAAACATTATCTGAATTCAGGGGAAGCGACGAGGATCAGTATGACAAATATAAGAATTTTGAACAGCATCACTATTTAATATTCTAATTAGTAATCGAAATATTGCAAAAGTTAGTATTTTATATTCTTTAAAAAAACCCTACTACTCAAGCATTAAAAACTACAATCAAGAATTTACGAATTTCATTGTAATAATAAATACAAGTATACTTGTAATAATCGTCATGTAAAATACTGCAAGAGTTGTCTAATGCACAGAATAGTTTACAGTCTGTCTGTAAGTGTAGTAAGTCAGTGCTGTGTTTTACAGTAAGACTTAATCAAGTAGTTAAGTTAAGAAAGTATAGAATATAGACAAGTAAGTTTGCACATCTATATGTTGAGGTGTCCAAGGTTACTGTAACCTTATCACGAGCCAAGGTCCAACTTGATTCCATATTATCATTCTACTGAGGAATATTACTTACTTAATCATACTGTCAGCATAACAGTCAGCGAGATATTCATCAACGACATTTTTAATCAATAAAATATTATTTCAAACCGGTCTATCTTTTTCATTTTCAATAGAATAATCTTTTATCTACGATTGATACGAGATGTAAACATTGTATCTTTATCTCTGTTTAGACGCGTAAAAAGTGATTCTTTACGTACTTGTAGTGATTGCGCATATTTATGCGTTTCATAATTCCTCTTTTTTCCGCCCTAGTGCGGTAAAAAAGAAGAATTCCTCACCTAAACGCACGATTAGCGAGTTTGTTTACAATTAACAAAAAACTAATTTGCTGTTTTTTTAATTAAATTAACTGTTTATATCGAGCTTTTAGTGAAAAATAATGAGTGATTTAAGTGATTATGACGAAAATAAGGAGAATAATAAGCCTCCGGAAATAATTAATTCAATGAATTAATGTCATCTTAATCAAAAGAGAAATACGAACTTACATACAGGAAGTTTATTAAATATTTTTATCTGTAATTTTAAAATCCAACAATCGCAGATAAAGTAGGGTAGAAGAAAAGTACGTGGATAGGATGCGAGGAAGCTAAGTGCCACACCAATTGGCAGTCTATTTTTTTCTGTATTTATTATTTAAATACAGAAAAAATCGTAGATAAAGTACGGTACGCAACTCGTGCAAAAACGGCATTTTGCAGTGCTCGTGTGGTTTTACTAGCCTCGCTGTGTATATATGAAGAGTGAGTATTGTAATGATGTCAATTTTTTTTAATAGTACATTACGCGTCGAGTGCGGAAAGTAGCATTTTGCATGCGAGTGTGGAGTTTGCACCCGAGCGACAGCGAGGGTAGTAAAACCACACGAGCAATGCAAAATGTCGTTTTTGCACGAGTTGCGTACCGTACTTTATCTACGATTGTTAGATTTAAATAATAAATTCAGGAAAAAATAAACTCGCTGCATGTAAGTTCGTATCTGTATCTTGATAAAGATGGAATTAATTCTTGAGTTGTATTTTGTGAAGAATTAATTATTTCTGGAGGAGTATTATTCTCCACATTTTCGTCAGTCACTTAGTCACTTGATTCACTCATTGTTTTTCACTAAAAACTCGATATTAACAGTTACTTTAATAAAAGAATAGCAAATTAGTTTTGTTAAATGTAAACAAACTCGCTACTCGTGCGTAAAGCTGAAGAATTCCTCTTCTTTACCGCGCTAGCGTGGTAAAGAAGAGGAATTATTCAGAACTTTGAGATGCGCATGCGCAATGAATACAAGTACGTAAATAATCACTTTCTACGCATCTAAACAAACATACAATATTTATATTTCGTATCAATCGTAGATAAAATACATTTTTGAATCTTTACACATGTGCTAACTTTACTGTATTGCCTTATGTTCAAAAAGATAAAAACTTCCGATCATAATTCATTTTTTCTACGGTTGACCGATAATGTGGTTGTTATCGCACTCGAAATAGTAAGCAAGACAGCAGATTCCTGCACTTACTACTTTACCGCACTCGTTTTACTTTACCGCACTCACTTTACTTTACCGCACTCGCTCGCCTGCGGCTTGTGCGAAAATATTTCTCTCGAGTGCAGCAAAGTGCCTCTTTCCGCACTAGTTGCTCAAATAACTATTAAAGTCAAGGAAATTTTTATTAGTGGTTTAGTGCTATTGTGATAGACAAAAATATATTAAGAATTCGTTTTAAAGAATTAATTATTTAATTAAGGTAAGCTAAGATACTTGACTCCTTGATTTAGATCCTTAATTTTTATTTAAAGAGAGAGAGAGAGAGAGAGAGAGAGAGAGAGAGAGAGAGAGAGAGAGAGAGAGAGAGAGAGAGAGAGAGAGAGAGAGAGAGAGAGAGAGAGAGAGAGAGAGAGAGAGAGAGAGAGAGAGAGAGAGAGAGAGAGAGAGAGAGAGAGAGAGAGAGAGAGAGAGAGAGTGAGAGAGGGAGAGAGAGAGAGAGAGAGAGAGAGCGAGAGAGAGAGAGAGAGAGAGAATTATTGTGAGAGAACTTATTGTGCTTCGATTTTGGGAATCACTTGTTTTTTTGGATTTACACGATTAAAGGTCCCCTGAGTCTAAAAGAATGTCTGTAGTTTAAGGAAACGTGTAATTACATTTTGATAAAATAGCGAATATTATTATAAGCATATATTGAAGTTAGATTTCCCGCCGGGTAAGATAATATTTACTGCAAATTTTTATAAAATGTACAATAACATTTATAATTATTAATCTTGAAAAGCCGTAATATAATAAAAAATATATAAAATAATCGCAGGACTAAGTAATTATGTTTTATTATATAGAAAGTTTAGTACTTATAGTGTTTTAAAAGCATTTTCTCGTTTATAAATCATACTGTATTCTTTTGAATATGTCTAATAAAATCAATTGGAAGGTTATAAAATGTAATGTAGAAATTCCATGCCAAACATTAAACTGGGTGTCATAAAACAAGCAAGGAGATGACTAAAAATTAATTGTTTTAATTGTTAATGTTCTGCCTCTTAATTTTTAATTATATTATCAAGCATCGTGGTATTCAATTTTATTTATTTTATTTTATTATTTTCGTCTGACATTTTTATTACCCAATAAATATTAGTTAAGCGTCTAACATAGAAAATAGGGTACTCGTGTATTTGGTGTAATATCTACACAATATAACTATATCTATGTTTAAGTATTATTTTATCATCCTATGCAATCTTATCTGGATTGTAATTAAAACTTAAATTGAAAATTTGATTAAGTTTAATGATCTTCAAGATTCTTGTTATTACAAAACTGAATAAGTTCTAAATTATTTGAAAATGCTACCTCTTTTATTTTTGGCATTTTCATGTTTAGGCTATGGAACATAAGTCAAAAACGTTACGTTACTTTTAGCATAAAAACTCAGAAAAGTATAACAGGGAGTTAAAAAAGTATAGGAAGTCTGTAATCCAGTCTCCAGCTGTAGTGGCTTCCCCTACTGTTCTTCGTAGGGCCGAAGAAAGTCGAAAAGATTTATATGTGTGACAGGGAGTTAGGAAAGTACAGGAGGTTGCCATCAACTCTCAGCCCTCTCGGCCTACCTATTATGAAGGCATATTAACAATTCGTAGAAAGTGGGCCGGCGCCTTTGAATTCAGTCGTTTGTAATCAAGCCGCGGCAGTGCCGGTGTGGAGAAAAGAATAATAATTATCTTCCATCTACTTTAATCAATTACTTGAATAAATTACCGTTTAAATTTCATTTTATGTCGGTAGTTTACGCAGAGCGAAAACATGAAAATGTCTCACTGTCTTGCGGACTCGTATGCAAGAAGTTTTTAATTTTAATAACAGATAAGAGATTATTTTGCTTCCGAGCTTACCGAAGGTATAAGGAAGCTATGTGTTCGTTCTGAAGAGAGAAAATGTTTTATGTTTCGGATTTTAAAAATTCCAACACAAAAATCCGTTTCAGTCATCAGGGATCATTTTTGGTTCCGTGTCTGTCTGTCAGTCTGGTGGTGTTTTTTTGCCAATCAACATATCTTAAAAACTTCTAAACCGATTTTATTGAAATTTTTATGGTAGGTCATAATTAGCCCATTTTATGTCCCATATAAGTTTCAACCTTCTGGGCTCATTTGTTTCTCTTTAACATGCGCACAAACATACATTTATTTACACCTATATCTTCAAAAGTGTACTCATCTGATTTTTATATGAAATTTGGATGATTAATTTCAACCGTCAATGCTCTTTAACTTTTGATACTTAAATTCATGTAAAAATCAATGCTATTTTGACATATTAAAAAAAACGGGAGAAACAATGAAATAAATTAGACAATAATAGCTTGTAAAAGGATGAAATCAATTAAGTACGTGATCGGATGCGAGGAAGCTATGTGCCACACTAATTGGCAGTATTTTCTTATATTAATCATAGCAAGCAGCATATCTCTAAGGGTAAAAAAAGCACAGTTATCACACAGATTTGGAGACCCTCATGGTACAGCTGCTGCTCCAATAATATTAAATAAAAATAATAATAGACTCTAAGATGGTCTCGTGAGTATTTTCTCTTTTGACGTCTTCTAGGATTGCCAAGAATACGAGGAGAGGATAGGTTCTGAACTAGAGGATTAGGATGGTGGATGAGCTTGACGTGTAAGGTACTACTGCTAGGATGTGGACGTAGAGAAAATTCAGGTCGTGATGTATTATTACGGGTTGCCGCATAGCAAGAACATTGCTTTTTTACTTTCTCAGATAAATAAAAAGTATTGTGATGGCGCGAAAATTCGATTTTGAGATTTTGATGTATTTACACGTTTTGAGGTCCCCTGAGTCCAAAAAAGTGGTTTTTAAATAATGTCTGTCTGTCGTCTGTCGTCTGTGCAGACGCCTGGAGCCTAAACTACTGGGCCGATTTTGACGAAATTTGGCATACATGTTCAGAAAAATCATACCCTGAGGCGAAATCGAGAAATGAATTTTAGCTCCTAATTTAGGGGCGCTGCTCCCCAAAAACTCTGAAAAAACGTGAAAAAAAATTATTTCTCGAAAACGGTTTCGACGATTTTGATTAAAAAATTCTAAAATGTAGCCCATTTAAATACGAATCTAACGATATAAGCCGTTTTCCCGGGAAAAATCTAGTTCCTGAGAAATTAGCTTAAAACGCGGACGGAGAGAGTCCGGGTTCGATTCCCCGCCCAGGAGAAGTTATTTTTATGATAAATTTTGATGAAATGTTCAATAATATTTAAATGTACATTTTAAAACTAATAAATGGAAACACTGGGCTAACTAATTATAAACTCGTATATGAGAAAGTTTGTCTGAGTTGTCTCGGACCGATTTTTTCATTGGGTTAAGATGAGAGTAAATTTATAGAATAAAACTATAAACAATAATTGTATAAATTAGAAACAATATTTTTTAAAGACATTTAGGAGAGTTTGGTTGCTGATAATGGTGTTTTTGGAAAGATAAGTTTTATAAGAAATGAAATCGGGTTGTTTTTCCCCTCTGGGAGTTAAGGAGTTGTCCAAGAAGGATGTTTGGGGCCCTGTTTTTCTTTTCCTAATTATCTGGAAGCTTTACCTCGAGCCCTGGTCGTTAACTATCCCGAGGAAAATCATTGTGTGCTTTTCATTTTCCTTCCGAGAAGGAGCAAAAGGGCTTTACCGGCTTCCCAAGTACAGAGGCCAAGTATCAGAGAAATGCTTCTTTGTCTACCAAGAGTCCCTGCTTTGGCAAGGGCACTCTGCCCTTCCTCTGTCCTCTGCCCTTAGTACTCCAATTCGAATCCTTTGCTTCCTTGGAAATCGGTCCTGGATGCTTCAGGACCCTTTCATATCTTCCTTTTTCTTATTGCCCGACCGTTTCCCCTATATCAAAATTTTATTTGAGATTTTTTTTTTTTTTTTTTTTTTTTTTTACTTTATTTATGTCTCATCAGATTTTTTCTCTTTGCTACTTACAAAAAAAAAACTTGAAATGAACGAAACCAAAATTATATCTATTTTGGAGGCTTATCTTGAAAGATTGATTCAAGAAATTTTTTTTTTGAGGAAATTAATTCAAATTTAAGGATACATTTTTTTAAATCCTTTAAAGACCCAATTTTCTTGATTAATTTGCATGATACACATCATAATTTAGTATACTTTATATGGTTCGTCAGTAAAACCAACGACTCTTATAAATTTCCTGTGTCTGTTTGCCTTTCTGTCTGTCTGTCTGTCTGTCGTCGTTAACACACATAATCTCTACAAGTACACAACACAAAAATTTGAAACTTTGAAGTTTCACATAACAACTCGATCGTAGGAATAATAAAGGCAAGCCTCAAAAACTCTTGTATCAGATTTCTTTTTTAAATATCTCCAATTTTTCTGTTTGCTTAAATTTATTTGGTAAGTTATTAGATAATGCTACTGCGTAATAACAGTGTCTTTGGACCATATAGAGGTTCTGAGAGCTGGTACTACGTAGTGCCCTCTGAATAGCCCTCTAGTAAATATGGCATGGTTTATTTTTGCTAAAATATGTTTTTGTTCCTGAAGGTGGGTTATGTTTATGTTTATATTTGAACAACCTTTTAAGAGACAGTATCGAGAGCTTCTTAAATAGTGATCTGAATGAACTTTAAACATAACTTAAGTTTGTAATGTTGAGGTATCTCTTTAGACTGCTTTGAATGGTGAGAAGCTCTTATTATTTTATGATATTAAAGTGTTCAGTGCTAGAAAACATAGCGTTTTACATTAACTTTATGTCCCAATTACTTTCGAATTGAAATATGAATAAAAGAAGATTTCTTGTCTGGGTATGTTTCATACTTGATTATACGTTCTCTATTGTTTAGACTTGTTTAAAACCCAGATCAACATGTTGAACTTACTGACGAGGAATGTAAAGAAACAAAAAGGAAAGTTTTCAAGCCAGAATGTCATTGGTTTATAATTGCAATTAAGGCGAGGTTTGTCATGTTTTAAACAAAGGCATGCTAATAAGGAGAGTTATCTAAGACGCCACTAGATGTCTCTAGTAATCTGTTAAACATAGAACTGTAGAAGGTCATTATATTTGTCGCTATGTAATAAATCTTGGTTTAATTTGCTGTTATTGTAATTAGTGTTGATAGAATGCAGTTGTGCATTATCTAGACTAGTGTGATCTCATGCATTCAGTATAAGTGGCGCTATCTTTACTTAGTGATCTTTAACTACCTCAAATTCCTTAGACTGCTCGAATGGCCTCTATAATTTATCTATTTTGTTTCCGAGCTTACCGAAGGTAACAGAAGCTATGTGCCTCATTCTAAAGAACAAACAATTTTTTTATGTCTCTGATTTCAAAAATTTCAAGACAAAAATCGGTTTCAGACGTCAGGGAAAATGTTAGGTTCCGTCTAGGACTTTCGCTCAATTTTTACGAACCCGAACCAACATATTCTTAAAAACTAATCCTCCGATTTTAATGAAATTTGTATGGAAGGTCATAATTAGCTTATTGTTGGTCCCATATAAGTTTCAACCTTCTGCACTCATTTTTTTTCTTCCACATACTATTATTTACTCCTATATCTCTTCAAAAGTACTCATCTGATTTTTATAAAATCTGAATGGTTTATCGAAAGTAGCCCGCAGATACCTCCGGATTAATTTTTAACCAAATAATTGGGTGTTTTGACTGACATTTTGTGGCGCTACTTCAAAATTATGACTAGAGAGGTTAAAGAAAGAAATACAACAATATTGTCACCACAATTTTATAGAGTTATATAGATGTAGATAACTTATCTTGTACATCTGGTGTGTTATTTTCTATTTCTGCATGTTGGTCAGCTTCTATGGTCCGTTCTGCGGATCTCTGGTGGCTGGTGTCTTACTAAACTACAGCAAATCAAATAATACATTATAATTTTTAATTTTAGTCACAGAATTTTTATTTTTAGTGTCACAGCATGAGAATACACATACGAATAGAATACACATTTAATTTAATCCTTTTGTGCTGCAAATTCGCCAAGTCAGAAAATGTTTTTTATTTAAACATGTTGATTAAAATGGAAAGAAAATTTTTGTTTTTGTGAGGAACAAAGGGTACTTCTTTAGATTGTTACTCCCCCATGCTTTTGTTTAGAATATAAGTGACTTAGACTAAATAACTATTAAGACAAAGGGATGTTTAGTCCAATGTACTTTGGGACAAAGGAATATCACACTTCTGTTTTAGTAAGGGGAGTAATAGTCTAAAGAACATTCTGTTCACCTTCTTTAGACTGTTACTCCCCTCTCTTTTCTTTATAAAGGGAGTACAATCTAAAGAAGTGCCGGGCAAAGAATAGAGAGGGGACAGACAAACATCATGTACGTGTACTAGATAAATCAGACCTAGTAGAACTTACTTAGACAAGGCAAACTTGCCTACACCTATGATCTCACAACTTTTTACTTGAGTCTTGTCTTATTTTTTTTACATAATTGTTTTTGTTGGGATATTTAATTACCATTTAATAATTTAGTTTAAATTTAATTACCGTTTTCAAACTACAATTACCAGCACCTGTTTCTTGATTCCGTCTAATCTAAAAAAGCATAATCAAGCGAGGGAAAAAGCAGAAGAAAAGCAATTTAGAAGGAGGAAATGACACGTGGAAATTATGCTAATGATCTTTGAAGATTCGAAAAAACAGTGTAACCAACATTCTTAATAGCGGATGATAAAAGTTTTAAAAAAAATGAGAGCTCGGCAATTGCAAATAACGGTAGACAGTGATTTTTTTGAACTTTTGTTGGTTATTTTTTTTGAAGGAGTTGCTCGGGGGCTGTTAAAGCAGAAGAGATTGACGTAGTGAAGATCATTTTGAAACGGAATCTCATTACGATGAGACCTGGAGCCGATCTACAAAACGAGAGCTAATCAAAATAATGAGAGAGTCGTAGACTTGTGTAACATATAATTGGACGGTTCGGACGCAATCACAGTTTAATATCAACTTCATACGAGTTTGGTGTTGTTTTGGGAGGGTATTTCAAAATTTAACTTATCAAGCCAGGTCTAATTATATTTAAAGATATTTTTAACTTCTAAACTTTAATGAAGCAAAGTTGAGAAGGATTTTAGAATGATTGTTGCATTGGCTGTTACTTTAGAAGGATTCTCAGACAAGTTTCATTATCTCATAGATTTATCTATATACTATGTTACTGGAAATTTCCCGAAATCAGTAAAAACTAGAACTAATTTTGACGAAGTGGTTCAGTCAGAACTGATATTGACTATTCAGAAGTGGAATTTTAGTTATTGAGTTTAGCTGAAATTGAGCAGATAATAGTACATTACATCGTCTAGTGCGGAAAGTAGCATTTTGCATGCGAGTGTGGAGTTTGCACCCGAGCGATAGCGAGGGTGGTAAAACCACACGAGCAATGCAAAATGCCGTTTTCGCACGAGTTGCGTACCGTACTTTATCTACGATTGTTGGATTTTAATAATAAATACAGAAAAGAAACTGTTACTTTAATTAAACAAACAGCAAATTAGTTTTGTTAAATGTAAACAAACACGCTAATCGTGCGTTTTGGTCAAGAATTCTTCTTTATTTCAGGACAATCAGAATAAGAATAAGAAATAAAGAAGAACTATCTTTATTATAAATAACAGAAATTAAATTTAAGAACAAGAACTAATAGACTGCCAATTATTGTGGCACATAGCTTCCTCGCATCCTAACATGTACTTTATTCTTATAAAGTAACATTAAAATTATTGTTATATTTCTTTATTGTTTTATTGTTAATTGTGTAAAAACTATTAATAATTTTAGCGATCTTTAACACTTCATAGCGGTGTCGCTGTTGGTTTTACTAAAAAATTGTATTTGAAAAAAATGTTTGTCTCATTGAATGGACGAAGTTAGATTTTTTCCCCGACCTAAAACTCCAATTTTAAATTTGAAGTTCACGTTTACGCGAGCGTTGCTCATAAACGCTTGGACGGATAACATTGGCCAACGAACACGTACTGGGCATTGGTAAAATGAAAATGTCTACCAAATTTCATCAAAATCGGTCAACATTTACTCAAGTTATCGTCACACGTTTCATTATTCGCGGACACACAGACCGACAGACAGACAGACAGACAGGCCCAAGACCAAAAATGTTCCCTGATGTCTGAAACGGATTTCTGTCTTGGAATTTTTAAAATCGGAGACATACAACTTTTTTGTCTTCTTCTTTTCTTTATTGCTTCCGAGCTTACCGAAGGTAACGGAAGTATTGTGTTCACTTTTGAGAAAAATAAAGTTTTACGCCTCCGATTTTAACCCTTAAATGGGCAAGACAAGAAATAATTTAAAAATAAACTTTTTTTTCATTGATATTACTAAAGAAACATTTAATTAGGCAAGAAATCAACTTTTCATTATTAATTTTTTCTAAATTCATATTAAATTTAGTTTGTATGTTATAACATACATTGACCTATTTCAGCTAGTCAGGTATGTATGTTTCAACATACATTCACCATTTCTCCTTGTGAGAGGAATGTATGATATGTCATACATTGCCCGATATGTGGAGACATTATAAGTATGTTTTAACATATTAAAGTCGTTATATAATTTCAAAAACTAGAAAAAAATGTGTTTATTTCTTTTGTTATATCGTTAATATGTTTAAGGAAAAAATAAAATACCAATTTATACTTTAACAACGTTATATTAAAAAAAGGATAATGCTATAATATACTTGACTAATTCACAGTCTTACACATAATATTAAACAGTCTTCAAATTATAATTTTAAATAAAGATAAAACTTAAAACATATTTAAATACAGAATAAGTAAACAAATATAATAAAGAAAGAAAAATAAATAATAGTAATAATACATATGGTAAAAAATTGAATGCAATACAAATGTATGCATGTAAAAACAAGAGGTTTAAAAATAGTATACACAGCTAAAATAATTATGTATAAAAATATAAAAGAGGAGTAATTATCATTGATAAACGGCACTTCTGTAGATTGTTACTCCCCTATAATAAAACAAAAAGAAGTACCAGTCTAAAGAAGGTGTACGACATGTTCTTCTTTAGACTATTACTCCCCTTATAAAAACAGAAATGTGATATTCCTTTGTCCCAAAGTACATTGTACTAAACATCCCCTTGCCTTAATAGTTAATTAGTCAGTCATTTATATTCCAAAAATACTTTGGGGAGTAACAATTAAAAGCAGTGTCTGATAAACTACAATACTTTTTAAAATAATTTGTTTCAATATTTAAATAATCTTCGTTCATGATAAACAAATGTTCTTCGTTGTCCGAGAATTCGATATCTGATTATATATTCGGTTTCGGGCATGCCAGGATTCTTTCAGTTCTCCTGGAAAAGATACCTCGACCCTAAAAATATAATACCACAATTAATGGGTATATAATATATAAAAGGAAATATGGTATTAGAATAATTTATATGTCTGTGTAATATTCACAATTGGACTAATGTTGACAATGGCAGAAGGTTAAGAAACTTTTGCTTCAGGCAAAACCACCTAAACATACCAAGAATACCAAAAATTAATTAAATTTCCAAGCTAATTTCATCTGTTTAAATAAATAATGTATTAATTTGCTAATAAATTATGCTAAAATGTCTCCATAAGTAGCTAATTCATTAAAAGTAAACTTTTTTTTTGCAGTCACAATTTTCATTATTCGTACAGAGGGACATGATCTTGTTTTAAATCTTTTAGTATCCTAAAATCATGGAAAAATAAACAAATAATATTTTTTTCTAACATAAACTTGATTTAATTATGTATGTTACATCATACATTGCCCTTTAAAAGGAAACTTTATGGGCATATTTAGTTTAGCAGAAATCAGGCAATGTATGTTAGAACATACATGAAGAAAAATAATCGTAGTAAATAAAATATATAAAAAATCAATAACAATTAACCATCACAATTATCTAAAATATATACTCTACAATATCCCCTAGCAAAAAACTTCAAAAATTAGCTTAGAATATGAAAATAAATTATTTACTTACGCTCATTGAGGTTTGAAATGTTTTCTTTGCAAAATGGCAGGTTCGCATGCGACAAGTTTTGAAAACATTTAAAAAAAGTTATCTCAGAATAGCCAATGCTATAAAATAAAAATACCTTTTTAAAGCTGAAAGTTCCCTAAATAAAGACATTTCAACTCGCAGTGTGTTTAAGTATAGACTAGTTACAAAAAAAAAATCCCAAAATTATGTATGCCGTATCATACATTGCCCGTTTAAGGGTTAAAAATTCCAAGACAGAAATCCGTTTCAGACATCAGGGAACATTTTTGGTTCCGTGTCTGTCTGTCTGTCTGTCTGTCTGTCTGTCTGTCTGTCTGTCTGTCTGTGTGTCCGCGAATCGTGAAACGTGCGACGATAACTTGAGTAAATGTTGCCCGATTTTGATGAAATTTGGTAGACATGTTTATTTTACCAATGCTCAGGTCGAGTTTGTTGGACAACGTTATCCGTTCAAGCGTTCACGCGCAACGCTCGCGTAAACGTGAACTTCGAATTTAAAATTGAAATTTTCGGTCAGGAAAAAAATCAAACCTTATCTATTCAATGAGACGAACATTTTTTTCAAATACAATTTTTTAGTGAAACCTACAGCGGCACCCCTATAAAGTGTTAAAGATCGCTAAAAAATGTTAATTGTTCTTACACAAGTAACAGTATATCAATAAAGTAATAAAACTTTAATGTTAATATAACAATAAAGTACATGATAGGATGCGAGGAAGCTATGTGCCACACTAATTGGCAGTGTATTTTTATTTTTTGTGTTCTTTTTAACTTCTCAAAAGTGAACACAATGCTTCCGTTACCTTCGGTAAGCTCGGAAGCAACACATTAAATAAAAACTATTGTACTTGTAAAAGGTCGCGGTTTGCCAGGCAGGCCGAATCTTATCAGACGACCTTTCAAAGGTAAACAAGTTAATATAAACAATAGAGACTATATTTATATTATGACAAATAAAAAAAAGAAGAGGTCGAGATCCCAAGTTCAGTCTACCGGCTCTGATTCCTCGATGGAGGGGACGTCCAAACGGGCCGCCCAGGCCACCCCCACCCGTACAGACTCACCTGCCCTACTCACCGCGTCTGACTCGATCCCCGGCGATCTACCCGCACACCCCGCACTATCCTCAGCGCCCTCACAAGGTACTATTCTTACGCCTAATGATATTCCTCGGAATATTTCGCCGGGTTCTAACTATACCACGGTAAATCCGTTTGGTATTTTACAACCGGAACAAGAAGTCAATGACTCCAGTTTAGTTAGACCTCCACCAATATTCGTCAAAAATGTTATTAACTTTACAAGCTTTATAAATGACCTTAAAAATGTCATCGGAGCTGGAACCTTCAATTGCAAGGCAAGGTCATCTGATTTAATGATTCAAGCAAATCAAATTGAGGGATATAAAATCCTTGTACGTAATTTAAAATCTAAAAACATTGAATACCATACTTACCAAGTTAAGGACGAGAAGGCTTACAGAGTGGTAATTCGCCACCTTCACCCAACTACTTCCACTGACATTATAAGAGAGGAACTTATTAAATTAGGATTCAAGCCTAGAAACATAACTAATGTGGTTCACTCTTCAACGAAAACCCCACTCCCTCTATTCTTTGTAGACTTAGAGCCGGATAAAAATAATAAAAATATATTTAATATTAATGAGCTATACTACTGTAAGGTTAAGATCGAAGAACCGTACAAAAAACAGGAGCTAGTGCAGTGTAAGCGCTGCCAGAATTATAATCACACGCAGAAATACTGCAATTACGGTTATAGATGCGTCAAATGCTCTGGAAAACATTCAACCGCAGATTGTCCTAAAACCGATCGCTTACAGCCAGCCTCCTGCGTACTCTGCGGCGGGGCCCATCCAGCCAATTATCGAGGGTGCGAAGTTCACAAGAAACTTCAGCGTACCCTCAGAAGTAACAACAAACAGACCAACAATACCGCCGCCAAGGAAACCCTTCAATCACACCCCCCAGGTCCTGCAATGAACTTCTCTACACCAACCACCTCATCACAATTCCCTTCTCTACCGTCGACTGCACACAAGCCTACTACTACCCGTGAGCAACCCCTGTCACACTCCAGCTACGCGACCGCTGCGGCTGCAGGATCCTCTCACCCGCTACCTCAGAGACGTCTTCCTGCCTTTATTCCTCCTCCTACAAACACCACTGACTTCACTGCTACCTTACAAGTAACCCTCAACTCCTTTATAACCGAACTTAAAGCTGTTATTGAACCTCTCCTCACCATCCTTCAAACCCTCTCATCACTAGCATCTGTCCTTCCCGTCTTTTCCCAAAAATGATCTCTCCAAACCAAACTTCTCTTACCATCCTTCTCTGGAACGCTAATGGGGTAACCCAGCATAAACAAGAACTTGATACTCTCCTACATGATAAAAGGATCGACATTGCCCTCATAAATGAAACACACTTCACAACACGTTCACACTTTCACATACGAGACTACCAAACGTACAGAACTGACCATCCAAATAACACTGCACAGGGGGGTAGTGCGATCCTTATTAGAAATTCCCTTTCCCACTTTCTGCATCCTTCTAACCCCACAGAATCTATTCAATCCACAACCATAACCCTAAATTCCTTACCATTTGACTACACAATATCCTCTGTTTATTGTCCTCCTAGCAAACCTGTTACCCATCAAGATTTTGTAACCTTATTCCGATCCTTTGGTCCAAGGTTTATAGCCGGAGGAGATTATAATGCTAAACATCCCCACTGGGGATGCAGAACCCGTAATCCACGTGGCACAAATTCCCTGCTTCCTCTGATTCTTTCTTCCAGATACCAAGTCCTTTCCCCTCCTGACTATACTTATTGGCCTTCTGATCCGAACAAACTACCAGACCTATTAGATTATTTCGTCACCTCCCCATTCACCAATCTCCACCCAACTATTTTGAACCTTCACGATCTCTCCTCTGACCACAGTGCTGTTCTTTTGATCCTAGACCTTTGTCCTACTCCCACCCCTAACAAACCTACCTTAATAAATGGACATGTAGACTGGACTATGTTTCAACAGTTAATAGAGAACAAACTTGACCTTAAAGTACCACTAAAGACATCTAATGACATAGACACAGCAGTACAGACACTAACTGAGACAATACAAACATGTGTATGGGACAGTACAAGACCTTACAAACAACACAGAACGACTAATTATTACTTACCTTTGACTATACGAACCTTAATTAGCGAAAAACGACGAGCTAGGGCAAAATGGCAACGGACTCGACTACCTACTGACAAACTGACCTTTAACAGACTTACAAGACAACTGACCACTGCATTGACAACATACAGATCAGAACAATTCTCAGACTATACTAGAAACTTGACGACGGAAGACAAATCCCTTTGGCAAGCTACCCGAAAAATCCTTAAACAAAAGATTATTCCTTCACCCCTCCAAAGATTAGATCAATCCTGGGCTAAAAGTGATGCCGATAAAGCAGAGCTTTTTGCCCATTTCCTCTCCGAACAGTTTACTCCTAATCCTGATATTTATGACCAAATCCATTCCAATAATATATTAAACGATCTGTTTGTGCCTCTTCAACTTTCTCCTCCCCCAAAGGCATTTAACCCATCCGATATTTCCTACATTATAAAACATCTTCCCAAAAACAAAGCTCCTGGCTATGACCTTATTACCTCCCATATCCTTAAAAACCTTCCCAAAAAAGGAATCGTCTACCTTACTTCCATCTACAACTCAGTCCTCCGAGTAACCCACTTTCCTTCACTTTGGAAATTTGCCAAAATCATAATGATCCACAAACCCTCCAAACCTTCCCACTTACCTAACTCCTATCGTCCTATCAGTCTTCTTCCACTGATGGGGAAAATCTTAGAAAAACTTCTCCTCCGACGAATTAATCCTATAATAGCATCCTTACAAACACTTCCAAATCACCAGTTAGGTTTTCGATCCCTTCACTCCACAGTCCAACAGTGTCACAGAGTTGTAGATATAATAGCCTCCTCCCTTGAACAGAAAATGTACTGCTCGGCGGTCTTCCTGGATGAAGCGCAAGCTTTTGACAGGGTTTGGCACGCTGGCTTGCTTTGGAAGCTTAAGGGCATCCTTCCTTTCACTTACTATCTGATCCTAAAATCCTTTCTAGCAAATCGTTTTTATCAAGTGTCCTACAACCTTTCCACTTCCTCAATTTATCCTATAAAAGCAGGTGTACCCCAAGGAAGCATCCTAGGTCCAATCCTGTATACCATTTTCACTTCCGACATCCCTGAACATCCTGCCACCACTTTAGCATCCTTTGCTGATGATAAATGTATTCTATCATCTAACATATCTCCTAGAATAGCATCTGATCAAGTTCAGCAACACCTCTTACTTCTGGAAACTTGGCTCAAGAAGTGGAGAATCAAAATTAATGAAAACAAAAGTGTCCATGTGACGTTTAGTTTGCGACATGGCATATGTGAACCGCTAACCCTAAACCAAATTCCCATCTCTCACTCTAGTTCCGTCCGCTACCTTGGTTTACATCTGGACCGTCGTTTGACCTGGGCACACCACACAAAACTTAAACGACAAGACTGCAACAGACGCTACAGAATTTTACACAGACTTTTACACCATACATCTAAGCTCAGCACACATAACAAATTACTCATTTATAACACCATAATTAAGCCCATATGGTCATACGGTATCGAACTCTGGGGTTCCACCAAGCGTTCCAACTCCTATCGAATCCAGTCCCTACAGTCCAAAATCCTAAGAAGAATAGTCCACGCTCCTTTCTACGTTTCTAACTTTACCCTTCACAACGACCTTAAAGTCCCCTTCGTCCATGACCTAGCCAAATCTCGTTACAAATCCTTCCATGACTCCATATCCCAACACCCTAATCCATTAATCCACAACCTATCATTGCCATCCATTCCCGGAAATCCTCCTCGACGTCTAAAGAGGCAGTGGCCACGTGATTTATTAAGCGATGTATAACTTCTAAATATATGTAATAATTCATGCTAGTATCTGTGAGTACTGTTAATGGACAGTTCCTCACCTCAAGTCAACATCATGTCATTCTAATAACATACATCATTATTGCTTATAACATGTAATTATGTAGTTTCAATATTCTAATAAAAATTTAAAAAAAAAAAAAAAAAAAAAAGTACTTGTAAATCAAGATATTTTTTTTTTTTTTTGGAGTCGCTTTCACATTATTCACCTTCTATTGTTATCTAACTACCGACATAATCTGATAATATTATAATCTATCTAGATTATATCTTATCATTCAATAACAATTGTTAAATGAAATTAAAAATAAACTGCGATAACTATTGTAAAGGTCAGTTTATTTATTTATTTTTCATAAACCATTTTCATCCCTTAAGACCTAAAAGAAAAAGAAAATCTTTGTTTGTTTCTTTTGTGTTTAATGATGAATTTCGAGGGTAATGAAAAGAAGATGCGAAAAAGCAACGTTTCTTGCAATAAATCCTTTAATTTAACTCGCTGAGAAATATTTTTATGATCCACCATTTTGATTGATGATGGCGGCAATTTCTATGCCAAATTATTCATGACGGTCCCGATTGCACTGGAACTTTGAAATTTTGGAGAAAAACATTTTTGATTAAAAGTTTTCCTGATTTACCATTTGACCATATAACTTATTTTAAACAAACCTCTGTCTCTCACATAATTATAATCATTAAGATGAAGTCTTTGTCTTTGAAATAGTAATTTTATTCTATATTCTATTATAATTCTTCTATATTCTATTATAATTCTTCTATATTCTATTATAATTCTTCTATATTCTATTATAATCATTAAGATGAAATCTTTGTCTTTGAAATGGTAATTTCTATATTCAATTATAATTCTTCTATATTCTATTATAATTCTTCTATATTCTATTATAATTCTTCTATATTCTATTATAATTCTTCTATATTCTATTATAATCATTAAGATAAAATCTTTGTCTTTGAAATGGTAATTTCTATATTCTATTATAATTCTTCTATATTCTATTATAATCATTAAGATAAAATATTTGTCTTTGAAATGGTAATTTCTATATTCTATTATAATTCTTCTATATTCTATTATAATTCTTCTATATTCTATTATAATTCTTCTATATTCGATTATAATCATTAAGATAAAATCTTTGTCTTTGAAATGGTAATTTCTATATTCTATTATAATTCTTCTATATTCTATTATAATCATTAAGATAAAATATTTGTCTTTGAAATGGTAATTTCTATATTCTATTATAATTCTTCTATATTCTATTATAATTCTTCTATATTCGATTATAATCATTAAGATAAAATCTTTGTCTTTGAAATGGTAATTTCTATATTCTATTATAATTCTTCTATATTCTATTATAATCATTAAGATGAAATCTTTGTCTTTGAAATGGTAATTTCTATATTCTAATCTTGATTTATGAAATTCTATTTCTAATAATTATGTTTAAAAATAGTCTGCCAATTAGTGTGGCACATAGCTTTCTCAAGTTCTATTTCTTTTACTTTAATGATTTTATGCTTTTACCAGCTATTTTTGTCAAATTTATTTAATTTTCCCCCTGATTTTTAAATGTGTCAAAATTGTTTTGATTTATAGGGTTTTGTCGATACTTCTCAAAACCCTTATACCGAGGGTGATGTGTCCGTCCGTCCGTCGCTCTTTGGTTCATAGGTCCCGAACCGTTTAAGCGAAAGTACTGAAATTTGAAACACTGGTGCAACTTTTTGACTCAACCACAGGAAAAATATACAGAAGTTCATAATTAGATTTGTGCATGCGCAATTCGAAAAAATGTGGTAAACTCAAAAATTTATATTTTTTTTAATTTTTGAGTAGGGTATCAAATGAAAGCTGCTGAAGAGTAGGACACAAATATATATATGATTTTTTAAATGTTGCATTCCTTATTGGTTAAATAAATCAAAATATACCCAAAAAAAATCCCCCCCCCCAACCACTATAGATCGGCTGGCGCTAAAATTTTGAAATAATTCATGCTAATATCTTATTGTGGAGCGATGATATTTCCGGGAGTTCATTCCCAGGTTTTAAAAATTACCAATTTTGTGCGCGAAAATTTGAAGTGCGCCCAAATTTTTATTTTTTAAAAATTTTGAGTTGGGCATCAAATGAAAGCTGCTGAAGAGTAGGATACAAATATGTATTTGCTTTTTTAAATTTTTAATTCTTTATTGGTTTTATAAGTCAAAATATACCCCCAAAAAAATCCCCCCCCCCCCAAATTTTATATAATGGCTGGTCTTAAAATTTTGAAATGATTCATGGTTACACCGTATGGTTGGGCGATGAAAATTTCCTAAAAAATGTAATTTATCTTGTCGTTATTACCTATAAAAAACATTGTGACCTCCCGGGGGATCGAACCCGGGACCCTTAGGATCGAAGAAAAAAAATCATATTACATAACGGGTATGCTTAATCATCTACAAAACCCTAAAAAGTACTTGGACGCAAGTACTTCCCTGTGATTTTTTACATTAATTAAAGTATCAATTTAGTAACATTTATTGAGCGCAGACGATTAAAACTAAAGTAGAACTATCTGCGGGCTACTTTCGACAAACTATCAAAATTTCATAAAAATCAGAAAAGTACTTACGTTTGTGCGAAAAGGGCGCAGAAAGTTGAAACTTTATGGGACCAACAATGGGCTAATTGTGGCATACCATACAAATTTTAATAAAATCGGACGAATATAGGTTTTATGATATTTTGGTTTGCAAAAATTGAGTGACAGAAAGATAGACTGACACGGAACCAAAAATGTTCCCTGATGTCTAAAACGGATTTCTGTCATGGAATTATTGAAATCGGAGACATGAAAAGATGTTCGTTCTTCAGAACGATCACATAGCTTCCGTTACCTTCGGTAAACTCGAAAGCAATATTTAGTGGATACAGCCCGGACCAAACTTGGTGAAGCTTTGAAAAATTAGAAAGGGCTTGTTTGAAAAGGGTGTTATTCGGGTAGGCCCAGTCTATAAAGGAAGGTCTGTGAACTTCACTCAACATGGGGCTATGTTATTGTTCTAGACCCCCCCCCCCCCCCCCCCCCTTTCTGACTTCATTCATTTCATTATAACATAACATCATGTTCTTCTTGACTAATCTGAAGGAAAATATAACAAAAAGAAAACCCGCACTGTTGTTTTATTTTCAAAACTGTCCTGTCTGTTTCGAGATCCTTTCTAAATTAATTTTCTGTACGATATCGTTCTCCGTACATTTAGATATGTATTAGAGAAGACAATTTAACGTAAGTTAAGTTTTAAAAGCAAGGAAAATATGAGGAAACTTTCAAAAACTTGAAAGAAAATGAAATTGTTATTGTATAAGATTTTCTCTTCTTTTATGTTACAATCAATAATTATTTATGTCGCTTTCTTACCTTTACTTTGATCTTATGCAGTGAAACATTAAATTTTCATTTATGATTTGATATTATTGTATTATATAAATATATATATATGTAAGTATTTATATTTTTTCTGAATGTTTATTTTAGAAACGAGAATTAAGCTTTATTTATATTAAAATTTATGTATTAAATGAAAATGTAAAATACATTTTTTATCATTAAATGAATGGCTACTTGTTACCAAAAAAATATATTTTAATATTTACCTTTTCTCTTTGATATTTAATGAAACATTATTAGAAAATATTAGGTTTTCCTCTCTCTCTCTCTCTCTCTCTCTCTCTCTCTCTCTCTCTCTATATATATATATATATATATATATATATATATATATATATATATATATATATATATATATATATATATATATATATATCTGGTTCATTTAAATGACTTTGGGTAGTAGTTCACAATTAGTCCCATTGTTGGTCCCATTAAAGTTTCAACCGTCTGTACCCATTAGTTTTTTTCTACATGCGCTCATAGTTTTTTACTTTTCCTCACTACTTATAGTAAGAAAAGTATTGTTTTCACTAATTTTTTTTTTTTTTTCAAGATTTCAACGGAATTATCCGTTTTAGTTGTTTTTAAGACCTCCTGAGTGGTTTTCAGCATGACGTATGTATTTGTGTGTGTATGTGTGTTATCATCGTAGCGCCCAAGGTATTTAACCTAGAGAGTTGAAACTTGGCAGAAAAATCAGTCCTTACCTGTAGTTGTGCCGCCCGGAAAATCAACTTTTTCCGCTATCTTGAACCCAGTTTGCTGAGTCAGCAAAAATTAAAAATAAATCGTCATAAATCGAAAATGGTCCTGATCGAGTTGAAATTTGGCTCGAATGTACCTCTCTGTATGAAAAACAAGCCCACTAAATTTCATTTTGATTTTGGCCGCCATTTTGAAGTTATAAATTTTTGAATTTTTAAACTTTGACAGTTAATAATACTGAAAGTAAAAATAGGTTTTTGACGTGTAGCATGTCGTTGGCACCGGAAAAAATTAAGGAACAAATATAAAAAAACCCGATGAAATTCCATTAATTAGTTTAAAAGTTATAAGCGAATATAATTATGTATTAGTGCGATAATTTTGATGACGTCAAACTTTGTTTACATCTGTCAAAATACTGCCAAACTTCAAATAATTAAATAAAATATAGCTATTAAAAATAAGGTTGTTTTTTGAAGAATGATAATAAATCAGTTAGTTCAGAACGGTCACCCATCCAACGTCTGACCACGTCCAATGCTGCTTCCTGCAGAGGCCACTTCAGTGGTCTCTGAAGTTCCGAGGTACCCTGTACCCGATTTTTTTAAGACCATTATATTTAAATGTACAATGTACTCATGAGATTGTTGAGTAGTTTTGTCGAATATAACCCACAGATAGGTCCAGATTAATTTCAACCCTCTATGCTCTATAAATATTGCTAGATTTATAATTTTATTCGTGTAAAAAATCAAATTAATTTTGACAGATTTAAAATAAAAAGAGGATAACAAGTAAATAAATTAGACACTTATGGTTTGTAAAAGCATAATATCATTTAAAGAAAGTTATAACACGCGAGGAAGCTATGATCTACAGTAATTAACTGGCTATTTCCTATAGAACAACTTCAAGAAAGAAATGGAATTCACTTTAAAATGCTTCTAGTTACATTGAAATGGTGTTTTTGATGCTTTACTTGTTCTGCTTTACAAATGAAATGAATGCAACGGCTTATTGCTCAATCTACTGGAACAAGTAGATTTATTTTTATTTTTATTTTTTTAAATAAAAGGCTCAGTCTAAATTAATTTGTTTGTTTCTCTCTCTCGATGAAGATTTGTTATTAAAGTCTTAAGATTTAAATACAAGTTGGTAATTAAACTTAAGACTCTTACTCCATTGTTTAATTAGAATGGAAATAATTAATTGATCGAATTATTTCTTGAGTCATTTAGTTTTTAACCAAGATTAATTTAAAATGTTTATTTTAATTTTTGCTTTTTTAAAAAAAAAATAAAGTCGAATTGTGAAAAAAGTTTAAGAAGTAGGATTTAAAAAGATTTTAAGTTTTTTTTATACCTTTATTCTGCACTTCTTTACCTTATCAGCCCTTTGGTTTTAAACAATAGTCTGCCCTGCAGAAGTCTCACAGGTTTGTGTGTTTGTCTCTCCAAGACATTGAGACTCCTGGAGCAGTTTTATTACGATATTTTAAAATTAAGTCTTATCACGTGTAAGTCTAAATCTTATACAGAAAACTGTAGGTCAATGTGTTCTATAACTTTCTTAGCGTATATTTCATATTCCTTTGATTGTTAATATTTAAATAGACTAAGGGATATTATCATATTTATATGCACAAGTGTGACATTTCTTTGTCCCAAGGTGCATAGGACATTTAGTCCAATGTGCCTTACAGGAAAAAGGGATATTTAATCCCTTTGTCTTAATAGTAATTTAGACTAAGGGATTATACAACTCTGTATATTTATGTTCGGGAGAAAATCTCTGTATATTTATATTAGGGAGAAAATGTGTATTTTCTCCCTACTAGAGATAAAATATTGTATGTACCTCGGAATTAAAGTCCTATAATTCCCCTCGCGATAATTATCTCCCTCGTCTGGGCCTCGGGAGCTAAATAGCGTTATTCCCTTGTCAGCGCCACGGGAGCTAAATAGCGTTATTCCCTCGTCTGGGCCTTGGAAGCTAAATAGCGTTATTCCCTCGTCTGGGCCTTGGAAGCTAAATAGCGTTATTCCCTCGTCTGCGCCTTGGGAACTAAATAGCGTTATTCCCTCGGGAACTAAATAGTTTTATTCCCTCATCTGCGCCTCGGGAATTAAAAAGTCTAATTCCCTCGGCTTCTCCTTGGGATTTAGGGATTATAGTTCCTTCGGCTTCGTCTCAAGAACCGACTTTTTCGGTTTTTTTACACTCAGGGAATAATGGCTTACTTTACTCCCTAGGTGCATAAATAACAATTAGTTTCTATACATAAACTAGTTTTATTCAACATAATAATTTAACTTTGCTGTTAGTAATTTACAAAAACTCTAAAGAATTTTGTATCTTTAATTGTGTATAGTAGCTCTTGTTGGTCAACCAGATCTTTTTTTTTTGGACCTATTTATAAAACGTATAGGTTATTTCAAAATAATTCTCGTTTCAGTTGATCCCATTTTATTTTAGTTTTCATTTCAGGAAGATATTTGTACTCGCTTTCCTCCGATAAATCGGTATTATGACATATTATATTTAAAATATAAACAGCAAATGGTTAAAATGCTCGTAGAAATTGTCATTTCCCTCGATGACTGGACTGTTAGTGCCACTTATTTTGCGGATATATAATTATTTCTATAATTAAAATTCTATAAGATTTGAAACTTAGTCTAATTAGAAGACTTAAAGTTAGAGTCGTCAGGTTCATGGATAATCTTAGATTTTCATTCTTATTTTTATAATTAAAAAAAAAAATATTGTTTGAACTTAATTACCATGTTTGGTGCTTTTTAATTATATTCAATTTTAATATGTCTTCTCGTGTCGCAGCATAAGCACAAAGTTGTTTAAAATTAAAAGTGGTTGGGGGGGTATTGGTGTATAGGACCGGAGGGGAATATTGCGTGAAGAGTGGATATGGGAGCTCAGTCTAGAGTTTCTAACATATATTGGCTGCAGAGTGAACAAGACACTGTGAGTGAACACTTGAAAGTCCCATGGGGTTGACAGGTTCAAGTAGGCGCCGGATACTAAGTGCACCGGCATTACAATCAGAACAATGGCTTCCTTGCGTTTGCTGCACTTCTTTCAAGAAGGGTAAAAGAAGTTGCTGCTTCTATGCTGAGTATTTCAAATACTACACGCAGCATCTAACCGTCACTAAGAAGTCAGCCCTCTTCAATCTCATTCGTAGCAACTAAGTAGCCTACTTCTAAACTTCTTTCTTAAGGGTTTTTTTTTCAAGTAGCAACTTCTTTCCCGTTCTTTCTTAAGTTTTCTTTTTAAGTAGGATTTTTTTGCGTACTTATGTCAATGCATTGAGAGAGTAACAGAACTCCTTTTTTGTATTTTAAACAATATCATTAAGTAATGTTTGTTGGTTTTTATGAATACTTAAAATAAATTATATAAATACAAATACGAGTAATTATATAACAATAATAAAATAGACTGCCAATTGGTGTGGCACATATCTTCCTCGCATCCTATTCACGTACTTCATTGATTTTATGCTTTTAACAAACCATTATTCTCTTAAAAAAAAAAAAAAAAAAAAAATAATAAGTTTTTTTAATTTTACCCCCTCAAAACTAGATACAACACAAAATAGAATGTAACAAAAATGTATCTACTATTCAAGAGCTTTTCAACGATATACATCATATTATAAAAGATTAACTTTGACATTTGTACTTCTGTACTTTGAGGTACCAAAATTATATTTTTAAAAAACAAACAATACAAAAAGGTACTTTCCATTTTCTTTACTGTTTGAAAAATTAATGATATCTGAATTTGAGCCTAGTATTCACAGGCAGGCTTCTTTAAAATATAAACCTGCTGAAAATAAAAAACACCTATTGTATAATGCACGTTTTTTTTAAAGATACACTCCTGGAAGACCACAGGCTGGCCATAGGCCAGCCGATATCGACTAGTTTTTTATATGAGAAAGTTTAGTACGAGTTGTATCGGACAGATTTCATTATCTCTGTTCCTCAATTCCTATTTTGATTCTTATTTTATTTGAAGAAGGTGGGGGGTTGAATGACAGATAAAAATGTATTCTTCCAATGGGAATTGAAGCACTGATCTCTTGGTAGTCGCCTAAAAGTTTTAACCATGGAACTACTTTGTTCCATTCTAGTTCTTTTTTTTTTTTTTTTTTTTTTTCTCTGGCTCCGTACTAAAGGAAAGTCAAGTTACAAGGGAAATCTGTTGTAAAAAGAAATTTGTTAGGGTACTTATTTACCACCTAACGGTCAGATTCTTCATGATCCTTTACCATTTCTTTTTTTTTTAAAAAAAGAAAAACTTTGTGCTATATATTTTCCTTTATCCCTATATTTCACTTTTTTTTCCTAGGTGGGCTTAATATAACATAAAAAAAGAAAACAGAAAACTTTTACAACAAAACAACTTCTTGTATTATTCCCCACTTTCTTCTCTTAGTCAACTCTTCCTTTCAGCTTGTAAATCTTTTTCTTTCCTATTTTTTTTTAGAAAAAAAAAAGAAATAAATAAAGGAAAAAAAGAAAATAGTCTTAAAGATTGAAGTTGAGAGAATGATGAAGAAAAAAAATCTAAGGGAGGGGGAGGGGGGGGGGGGGTATATTTATATACACCTAAAAGTTTTTTTTTTCGTATATTTTTTTTCAGAAACCCTCTGAACTGATAGCAAGTTTTTTTATTTTTTCTTGTCGTTTCCAACTCTCCAGTTTTGTTTTTCCTCAACAGTTGACTTCACGTCCGTCTTAAGTTAAGTTAACTGAATGATAAATTTACGTCACTTTTGAATAAAAGAGAAGAGACAATAAAAAAAAATTACCCGAATGATAAATAAAAACAAAAAACGCGTTTACGTTTAATATACGTCGACAAGAGTTACATCTTTTTTATAATTTATTTAATTTTATTTGTCAACGTAAATAGTTTGGCATTGTTTTATTTCTTTTACATCCCTATCAACACAATTGATTATTTCAAATCGGGTGATCGATCACTTTACACATCCCTTCGATGTGATCATGATCATGTGTATGAAACATTTTTAAATGACAGGAAAACATAAGATCTAACAAAATAATAATAAAATTACTGAAAAGAATAAAAAGAAATTGAATAACATAAAACACAATGTAACTACTATTTGTCAAAAAGAGTAAGAAACATAAAAAATATTATTTAAATCTAAATAAGTATTTGTTTCTGAATAAACCTATTGTTAGTAATATAATAACTTAATAAGTTTTAGATTACCTGAAAGAACAAGGTATATGGTATTGATATAACAACTAAATAAGTATTAGTTTATCTGAACTAGCCTATTGTTAGTGATATGGTATTGATATAACAACTAAATATGCATTAGTTTATCTGAACTAGCCTATTGTTAGTGATATGGTATTGATATAACAACTAAATAAGTATTAGTTTATCTGAACTAGCCTATTGTTAGTGATATGGTATTGATATAACAACTAAATATGCATTAGTTTATCTGAACTAGCCTATTGTTAGTGATATGGTATTGATATAACAACTAAATAAGTATTAGTTTATCTGAACTAGCCTATTGTTAGTGATATGGTATTGATATAACAACTAAATAAGTATTAGTTTATCTGAACTAGCCTATTGTTAGTGATATGGTACTGATATAACAACTAAATAAGTATTAGTTTATCTGAACTAGCCTATTGTTAGTGATATGGTACTGATATTATAACAACTAAATAAGTATTAGTTTATTTAAATGATCAAGTTAGTGATTGAAGGATGGGTTAGTGGAATGAAGTTAATTACCGAGTCTTGTTCCAAATCAATACCTGGTTTACTTGATCATGACACTTTGCTTTCAACTAATTATCACCTGTAAACTTAATTAATCTAATTGAATATCTGTGTAAGGTGGCTGCTTCTATCTTATTCCATTGTTTGATTCACTCACTTTCATAACTTCTTACTTTGTTCAACTTGATTTGTTTTTTTTTTGTCGAGTAATTGAATCTATTACTTATAATATTGTTCAAGGAAGTTTATATTTTTCATAATTTCTTTTTATTTTAATTGCATAATTTGTCACTTTCTTATTTAGTTTGTATATATGGAGTAAATAGTACTGAAACAGAGAATTCACATCGTGTTTCATATTGTTACAAACGTGTAAATAACTTCTAAAATATGTATTTAAATTCTTTGAACATAATAATTCAGTTCCTAAAACACGTTTTTACTACAAAAAAGAAAATTATTACTTTTTTATGACACGATTTTGTAAAATTTTGTGAAACTAATTACTGAACCTGTCATGGGAAATTCATAATCTATGCAAATTTCAGCGTACTGGACAGTCAGGAAGTGTGTAAAATTTAGATTACAAGATTTTGAGATAAAAACTTTCTCATTTATGCATTTTTAGGGTTTCTTTGGTAAAACAAAAAAAAAGAAACCCTTATAGTTTCGTTCCTGTGTCTGTCACTCTGTACTCTGTACGGTTCCAATAACTTTTAAATCAAAAGAGGTAAAATCATGAAACTTTCCATTATTTAATACCGTTTTGACGCGCACACAGGAAAAAATATAATGAACTCATAATTATCAGCTTTCAAATCCAAAATGGTGGATAATTCATGTCACGTGTTGTTTCTTTTTTTTTTTTTTTTAATTATGAGTGGGGGTATCAAATGAAAGGTATTAAAGAGTAGATTACAAAAATATATAACAATTGTGAAAAGTGTTTAATTTTTCATGCTCTTTTGTCAATATACATCCAAATTTAGTGAGTCTCTCCCCCCTCCCCTTATACTAACTAATTTCAGGTTCACAATACCAACGAAACCCTTTTTACGTGAGACTTCACGCACAAACATTTTTTTTTTTTATACGCCATTAAATTGGTAATTTCGGTCTTACGTCCTGGCAGCCCAATATAATAGTTATTTTTACCAACTTTTTTTATTTATACAAATAAATTTAATTAAATTTATTATTAAGGATGCTTATAAAGTTTTCAAAAGGTGATTGTTTAAATTTTGGTTTGGTTTTCACCGGGATCAAAGTAATCGTTTTTAGTATTTCGGAAAAATGTTTCCTGGTTATATTTGTAACCCAGGAAAACGACTAATACGGTTAAATTCGTATTTAAATGGACTACATTTGAGAAACTTTTTACTTTCTCAAATAAAGAGAAAGTATTGTGATGGCGCGAAAATTCGATTTTGAGATTTTGATGGATTTACACGTTTTGAGGTCCCCTGAGCTCAAAGAAGTGGTTTTTAAAAAATCGGTCCGAGACAACTCAGACAAACTTTCTCATATACGATATACGAGTTTATAATTACTTAACCCAGTATTTTCCATTTATTAGTTTTTAAATGTACATTTAAATGTTATTGAACATTTCATCAAAATTTATCATAAAAATAACTTCTCCTGGGCGGGGAATCGAACCCGGGCTCTCTCCCTCCGCGTTTTAAGCTAATTTCTCAGGAACTAGATTTTTCCCGGGAAAACGGCTTATATCGTTGGATTCGTATTCAAATGGACTACATTATAGAATTTTTTAATCAAAATCGTCGGAACCGTTTTCGAGAAATAATTTTTTTTCATGTTTTTTCAGAGTTTTTAGGGGGTAGCGCCCCCAAATTTGGAGCTAAAATTCATTTCTCGATTTTGCCTCGGGGTATGATTTTTCTGAACATGTATGCCAAATTTCGTCAAAATCGGCCCAGTAGTTTAGGCTCCAGGCGTCTGCACAGACGGCAGACGACAGACGACAGACGACAGACAGACGACAGACAGACAGACATTTTTTAAAAACCACTTTTTTGGACTCAGGGGACCTCAAAACGTGTAAATCCATCAAAATCTCAAAATCGAATTTTTGCGCCATTACAATACTTTCTCTTTGTATGAGAAAGTAAAAAATGTCTGTCCGTCGTCTGTCTGTCGTCTGTCTGTAGTCTGTCTGTGCAGACGCCTGGAGCCTAAACTACTGGGCCGATTTCGACGAAATTTGGCATACATGTTCAGAATAATCATACCCCGAGGCGAAATCGAGAAATTAATTTTAGCTCCAAATTTAGGGCCGCTACCCCCCAAAAACTCGGAAAAAAAATTATTTCTCGAAAACGGTTCCGACGATTTTGATTAAAAAATTCTAAAATATAGTCCATTTGAATACGAATCCAACGATATAAGCCGTTTTCCCGGGAAAAATCTAGTTCCTGAGAAATTAGCTTAAAACGGGGATGGAGAGAGCCCGGGTTCGATTCCCCGCCCAGGAGAAGTTATTTTTATGATAAATTTTGATGAAATGTTCAATAATATTTAAATATACATTTGAAAACTAATAAATGGAAACACTGGGCTAAGTAATTATGAACTCGTATATTAAAAAGTTTGTCTGAGTTGTCTCGGACCGATTTTTACTTTCTCATATAAAGAGAAAGTATTGTGATGGCGCGAAAATTCGATTTTGAGATTTGATGGATTTACACGTTTTGAGGTCCCCTGAGTCCAAAAAAGTGGTTTTTAAAAAATGTCTGTCCGTCGTCTGTCGTCTGTCGTCTGTCTGTGCAGACGCCTGGAGCCTAAACTACTAGGCCGATTTTGACGAAATTTGGCATACATGTTCAGAAAAATCATACCCCGAGGCAAAATCGAGAAATGAATTTTAGCTCCAAATTTGGGGGCGCTACCCCCCAAAAACTCTGAAAAAACGTAAAAAAAAAATATTTCTCGAAAACGGTTCCGACGATTTTGATTAAAAAATTCTAAAATGTAGTCCATTTAAATACGAATCCAACGATATAAGCCTTTTTCCCGGGAAAAATCTAGTTCCTGAGAAATTAGCTTAAAACGCGGACCGAGAGAGCCCGGGTTCGATTCTCCGCCCGGGAGAAGTTATTTTTATGATCAATTTTGAGGAAATGCTCAATAATAATTAAATGTACGCAAGAAAACAAATAAATCAACAACACTGGGCTAAATAATTATGAACTCGTATATGAGAAAGTTTGTCTGAGTTGTCTCGGACCGATTTTTTAATAAATTTTTATTTGCAGCGTCCACAAATTTAGATCTAAAATTAATTGCTTTATTTCGCCTTTGGTGTACATTTGTACAGGTATACCGAATTTAATCGAAATTGACTCTACTTCGTTTTGGCTCCACTCGCCTACACTGACAAAGGACAGACAGACTTTTTTTTTTAAATTCAGGGGTGTAAGTGGTCTCAAATACGTAAATCGATCACAATACTTTCTTTTTATATAAACTATGTAAAAAAAAAGAATGTTTTGCTTTATTTCATGTTTTCACTGCACAAAGTTAAAAATTGGTTACTTTTTATAAGGTTACATTCTAAGGAATTACTTTTCAGTTTTTTCCGGAGGGGGAAGAACCCCCCCCCCCCACAAAGCCTTTGAATGTAGAAATGCAAATATTAGTTTTTTTTCTTTGAGGGAAGGGTATTTTGTTGACCCATGAAGGTTTCTGTATTGAAATGGGGTTAGGCCTCGGGTAGAGGGGGGGGGGGGGGGGGTAGCAGTGAATATAGGCCTCTCCGTGGAATTTCACTTTATATTGATTCACCCCCTGGCAGGGAGGGGGGCCGCCCCACTTACAAACCCCCTGAGGCCCTTTTGGCCCCGACAAAAAATACCCAACGACATCGCTATGGAAATACTGAGGCAGTTTCAACCCCTTACCTGTCCATTACGCTGAATTCTTATTTGAGATATATCCTATTTTAGTTTGATATTTCTATCTAGAGTTCACAACCTGAACTGAGTAACGTTAAAAGAATTAATATAACATTAAAAAAAATTAATATTTACGATAATTTTATTAGTGCAAATGAAGTTAGAATAGTTTAAATAAATCTATGCAATAATATATGTGTATAGTATATAGACAAAGAAAACATATCGAACAATAATAGAATATGCCCTCAGCCCTGTCCAATTTGTTGGAGGGGGGGGGGGGGTGTACCATAGTGGCGTTTATGGTGACTACTATCTCAAATATTAGTCTTACAATATCAAATAGGATAAACAAAAAGATTTATCGAAAACGTTTTCGACGATTAATTTTTACTTGCTCATTCATAGAGAAAGTATTGTGATGGTGCCAAGATTTACACGTTTTGAGGTCTCCTGAGTCCAAAAGAGAGTTTTTTTTAAAAAATGTCTGTCTGTGCGGACGCCTGGAGCCTGAACTATTGGGCCGATTTTGACGAAATTTGGTATATTATGTTCAGAAAAATCATATCCCGAGCTGAAATAGACAAAAGAATTTTAGCTCCATATTTGGGGGCGCTAACTCCCAAAAATTCTGAAAAAAAATAATTCCGGCACTGGGGAGGGGTAATATTTTCAACATTTTCCTGTATATTATGTTAAATTAAGTTTATCTATAATTATATAAAGATAAAAACAAAATGAATTACACTTTTATTTAAATAGAAAATAATTAAAAATTAAGGTAATTTTGATTTTTTCCTCTAAAGTAGATTTAGTTTGTTACTTCATCACTAATCATGCCTTGAGGGCCCTATGGTGAAATTTTCCTTCAGATTGCATAAAAACGCGTTTTTAGAGGTTATTTTTTTCCGCCCGGATCCTCCGGCGTTTTGGTGCACCTCAGACTAAGTAAGGTCCCCTAATTTTATAGTTTTATTATGTTTAAAATTTAAATAATAATTTTTTTTCCCGTCCAGTGACCCAAAGACTATATTTTTTAAAAATATTTCTCACATTATAAATTTACATGAATTTGACACACCGTTGTGCTTAATTTATTATTTGGAGCACGATTGTGAGTCGTCAATCCGTTGTGTAATCTGTTATGAATTTAAATCGTGAAAAGATATTCTTCTTTTTTTACGGACCAACTTTCTTTTTATCAGACTTTGTAAATGGAGGGGAATTTAATAAGGAAATAACGTTAGGATGTCAGCTGTTTTTGTTTGTCATCGTGTTTCTTAGTCTAGTTTATAAATATATTCTGAATAAAAGTCGATGGTAATTAGTTTGTGAAGCAGTAGTTTGTAAATATAATGATTTACCTGTTGGAAGTTGGAGGGAGTTGTGCGGGGGCCGAACTTGACGCTGTTCTGTTCCCGTGTAGGCATCTCATTTCATTCTCAAATTGACTCAGAAACAGATCCATTTATCATTTCTTTGATTTTCTCTTTTACTTTTTTTTATTTTATTATTATTATTATTTTTTTTTTTGTCTCATCTGTTATTTTTTTTTAAAATAAATCTTCATTTTTTAAAAAGATAGAATGAGAAATTAAATTAAAAGTAAAAAAAAAATTATTTATTCAAGAAGAGATTTATATAATTTTAGTTAAATTGTATAATATTTAATAATACTGTTATTCTGACAGTTTATAATTGAAATTAATGTTGTCTGCAAAGGATTCCTTTATGCGAGTCTATTCGAATAAAATAAACACATAAATAACTACATTTTAAAGAAATAAAAAAATTAAATAGTCACAGGTGCTCCATGTTTTTAAATATCCGTAAAATTATATTTTATTGCCTAAATATTATCTATTTCTCATTTCTTAGTGGCTGTTCCGAAGACCACTCTCGACTGCTCCCTTAATTGACCGATAACGACTACTTAAATGATTGGTTAATATCGACTAATCACATAATTTGTCAATAAAAATTACTTCTACAGTTGGTTGATAACGGCTACTTCAATAATTGGTTAATATTGACTACTGCCATAATTGCTTGATAACAATTACTTCTATAGTTGATCGATAACGACTACTTCAATAATTGGTTAATATCGACTATTCACATAATTAGTCGATAACCATTACTTCTATAATTGGTCGATAACGACTACTTCAATAATTGGTTAATATCGACTACTGCCATACTTAGTCGATAACAATTACTTCTATAGTTGATCGATAACGACTACTTCAATGATTGGTTAATATCGACTACTGCCATAATTAGTCGATAACAATTACTTCTATAGTTGAACGATAACGACTACTTCAATGATTGGTTAATATCGACTACTGCCATAATTAGTCGATAACAATTACTTCTATAGTTGATCGATAACGACTACTTCAATAATTGGTTAATATCGACTACTGCCATAATTAGTCGATAACCATTACTTCTATAGTTGAACGATAATGACTACTTCAATAATTGACTACTGCCATAATTAGTCGATAACAATTACTTCTATAGTTGGTCGATAACGACTACTTTTTAATGATTGGTTAATATCGACTACTGCCATAATTAGTCGATAACCATTACTTCTATAGTTGATCGATAATGACTACTTCAATAATTGACTACTGCCATAATTAGTCGATAACAATTTCTTCTATAGTTGGTCGATAACGACTGCTCACATAATTGTTTAGATTGGAAATCATTTCTTCCTTTTTTTACTTTATTTAAAATATTGGTTCTAAAAATTATATTTCTTAAAATTATATTTATTTGTCTAAATATCTATTACTTATTTCTTAGTGGCTCTTCTGACGATATTATGTTTTATTTAATTTAATTATAGACATGGAACTCACTCTAATAAAACACCTTCTTTTATTATTTTTAATTACAGACCTACAAATATAATTTTATAAAACAAAAATAATGTTGGAAAAATGTATTACTCTCTTAACTGAATCCTGTTTACAAAGTACTCTAAAACTTACTTGTTCTCTAGAAGTACCAACTTTAAAAAAAAAAAACTTTTATTTTTACTTATTCACATTAGGTAACTTGTATGTAAGCATTAACAACTTTGAAGAGATCCTGATGAATACTGCGTAAAAAACAAAAACAAATAACTAACACTCAGGTTTTTACTGCAAACACTTAAAAAAAAAACTGTAATGCAGCAAAAAAAAGGAAAGAAAAATCTGTAATGCAGCATCATTAGAAAAACAACTCTATATCCAATTATTGCTTGAAGATTTTTTTTTTTATTTGAGGTTTTTATAAAATTGCATTAGTGACTACATTAATTAGTGTCATGAAAGTTCACGGAATAAAAAAGTTACGCTTGCTAAGTTTTTTTCTTCGCATTTATGTTACCTGTTCACTGTTCATATTTATTCCAGTTTTGTTTCTTGGTTATTTTTCTTCGGTACTTTATTATCTTTTACCTGTATGCTAAAAGATTCTTCAAGTCGGATTGTAATAAGTGTTTTCTTTTCAAACCAGATCAAGTTTTGTTTTTTTTTTCTTTCATTAGTCATATTATTTCCGTGGGCGTCCCCCCCCCCCCCTTGGTCTATTAGTATGTTGTATAACGGTAAATGATGGTAAGGCGTTGTTTAATTTGTAACCCTGAGGGATTTCTTTACTCAATGCTAGTAAGCTAAAAGGAAAAACTTATTATACATAGATATTATCGTAAAAGTTGAAATTATAAATTAAAATTGATGTGTTATCTTGTATGTTTAAAATCTAATCTATTTTCAATGCCCTCATTATATTACGAGCTTAAAGACATAATTATGTGTAGTTAGGTTGTAGTTACCTTAATAAGAACTAAATGTTTTGCAATATAACCTAGTTTGTTTAACACCTGGCATAATTTATTTTATTTATTTTCTTTTTAGTAGCTTAAACCTTTTTTTGAATAATTAATTATAATATAATCATAATAATAATTTATTTGTATAAATTACAAATATTTTTTTGCAAATTTGATACATTGATCATTGCATTGAATTCCCGAATATACAATATACATATTACACTAACATTCATACATTTAGTTATTTTGATTTATTTATTTTATTTTATTACATATTTATATAAAAGACTATTTTTTTACTACGTTTTTATTAGCTTGCTTTCTTGTTTGTTTGTTTGTCTTGTACAAATCTTGCAATCGAATTTTAACTAACTTCCCGAGTAGTTAGACATTTGAAACTTTTAGAATAGCTCAGAACACTATGACAATGCATTATTTTAATACTTTTAGCCATCTTTCAAGCAGGATTTAATTCGTTTTCAGAAAATTTTACTGTATAGAAAGTTAGTTCGGAAAAAATCCGCAAGTTATTGTACTTCTTTTGACACATCCCATATTTACAATCTTCATTTGGACGGGTTTCAAATTTATGATTTATGACAGAAAATTTAAAAATGTAGTATATAAAAATTGTAATTTTTTTTCAATATATACTTGTAATATATATATATAATATATATATATATATATATATATATATATATATATATATATATATATATATATATATATATATATAGTATATATTCTAATCAAGTTGGAATTTTACATGGTTGTTTTAATTGTACTTTTGACAATTTATATAAAATTTTATAAGATATCGGTAAAAACGTTGTTTTCTCTATTTTAAATGTTCAGGTCCGCTTTAATAAATTTAGCGATCTTAAACACTTTATAGCGGTATCGTGGTTGGTTTTACTAAAAAAAATTGTATTTAAAAATATGTTCGTCTCATGGAATAGGCGATGGTAGAATCTTTCCCCGTCATTAAATTGCAATTTTATATTTGAAGTTCACGTTTACACGAGCGTAGCGTGCGAACTCTTAGACGGATAACGCTGTCCAACGAACTTAGTCTGACCATTTGTAAAAGGAACATTTATACAAAATTTCAACTAAATCGGTCTACGTTTATTCAAGTTATCGTCACACGCGTAAACGTTACTGACAGACAGACAGGATTCATATGTTGTTGAATGTAAGAAGATCGCTTACGCTCGCTTCAATTATTACAAAGAAAAGTTTCTCTTTTTAAACGAAAATACAATGTATAAGGAAATCTGTGAGTTGAAACAATTTGAATTTTAATTAGTTTGATTTTGTCCTTTTCGGCTTTTCCAATGTTTTATTTATTTGTTTTGATTTGAAAATTGTGTTTTCCGTGTTTGAAATAAGTGAATCGTGTAATTGTTTAAAACTTTTGAACGGTTCTCTTTCAAATTACACATACAATCAAATGGGCTGAAATTAAAAAAAAAAAAATAAAAATTAAATTAAATTAATTCTGAAAATATTAGAAATAAATAAATAATTTTCTTTAAATCAAATTATAATTATTATTAACTACGGGGAACAGACAGAGAAAAATACACTCCAGCGCTGGGATTTGAACCACAGGCCTCTATATTTCCGGTATAGCGCTCTACCAACTAAGCTACGCAGGAGAATGATTTCCTCTGACGTTAATGATACCTTGTCTCGAATTTAAGCTTTCAATTTTCCACAAATCTGAGAAGTCAACATTAATGACATAGAACTAGACCGAGAAATAACGCTTATAATTATAAAGTACCCAATTAGTACCTGTACCTATTACAATCAATTAGAAATTCATTTTTTACGATTTTGGTAGTATTCATACTACGGAAAGATTAATTTTTAATTTAAATCAAATTATAACTAGGCATCGCGTGGCTCTATCATTGAAGCGAGCGTATAGTAATAAATATGTATTGAATATTGAAAAAAAAGATTATTGTGAATCATGATGAGTTGATAGATAATGGGTCTGGTAGTAGTGCAGCGGCTAGTAGTAGGGGAACCACCCCGCATTCTTACTATTCCACTAACCACACATCTCTATTTCAATATTTATAATTTGTATCTCTTTGCTACAAACAAACTACTGCATGCATCAAATTGAAATTTTGCATGCCTGTTTCAATTGTGCATCAGATGGTGTCTATGAAGTTTTATTAAAATCGTTACGTTAGAACGTAAGATATCGGTAAAAAGGTTGTTTTCTCTATTTTAAACGTTTAGGCCCGCTTTAATAGTTTTAGCGATCTTTATTAATTCATAGCGGTGTCGCTGTTGGTTTTACTAAAAAATGTTATTTGAAAAAAATGTTCGTCTCATCGAATAGATGATGATAGAATCTTTTCCCGTCCTGAAATTCCAATTTAATTTTTGAACCTCTCGTTTGCGCGAGCGTTGCGCGCGAACTCTTGGACGGATCCCGCTGTCCAACGAACTTAGCCTGAGTATTAGTAAGAGGATCATGTGTACCAAATTTCAACTAAATCGGTCAACTTTTACTCAAGTTATCGTCACACGCGTGAACGTTACTGACAGACAGACAGACAGACAGACAGACAGACAGACAGACAGACAGACAGACAGACAGACAGACACGGAGCATATTTCGTTGAATGTAGGAAGCTCGCTGCGCTCGCTTCAATTATTATTAACTACGGGGAACAGACAGAGAAAAATACACTCCAGCGCTGGGATTTGAACCACAGGCCTCTATATTTCCGGTATAGCGCTCTACCAACTAAGCTACGCAGGAGAAAGATTTCCTCTGACGTTAATGATACCTTGTCTCGAATTTAAGCTTTCAATTTTCCACAAATCTGAGAAGTCAACATTAATGACATAGAACTAGACCGAGAAATAACGCTTGAAATTTTACATACTTGTTTCAATTGTACTTTAGACGATGTACATGTAGTTTTATTAAAATCGTTACGTTAGAACGTAAGATATTGGTAAAACAGTTGTTTCTCTATTTTAAACGTTTAGGTCCGTTTAATAGTTTTAGCGATCTTTATTAATTCATAGCAGTGTCGTTGTTGGTTTTACTAAAAAATGTTATTTGAAAAAAATGTTTGTCTCATCGAGTAGGTGATGATAGAATTTTTTCCCGTCCTGAAATTCCAATTTTAAATTTAAAGCTCACGTTTACGCGAGCATTGCGCACGGATCACGCTGTCCAACGAACTTAGCCTGAGTATTAGTAAAAGGAAGATGTATACCAAATTTCAACAAAATCGGTCAACTTTTACTCAAGTTATCGTCGGACACGTAAACGTTACACACAGACAGACAAGATGCATATTTCGTTGAATGTAAGAAGCTCGCTTACGCTCGCTTCAATTATTGAGATAAGTGAATAATAAATTGTCAAAAGAAGAGAAGACGAAATGGTCACGAAGCCGAGTCACAAATTAAATAAGAATAAACTAATCCAACTAAACATTGTTGCAATGCGTGTTTAATCTACCCAATTAAATTTAAGAATTTTTTATACTCCGTACAACTTACACTCTTTTGCTTTACTAACTAGTATGAAAGAATCAATAAAATATCTTATACTTGAATAGAATATTACAAAAGTATAAAAAGTAAATTAAATTTTACTTTTTTTTTTAATTAAAATCTTATCTAGACAGGTTTAGGTTGCTAAGCGAGCTGGTCTTGGTTATTTCTTGCACGTTTCAATATCGGCGGCAGTCTTATCACGTTTTCCTGCTACTTACTGAGCAATACCATATGGAAACATTAACAGTATTGGCTCTGACCAAATCACAGCCCCTTCTCCTCTAAAAAAAACGATTATTAGTTCGTTTCGAAAAGACTATTTTTTCTTTTAAACTATTCAAAATTTAGTAAGTTTCTTTTTGGGCTTCAAATCGAAATTTTTTATTATATTTATATAGTTGGGACTAGTACGATCTTTCGATGTTTATCGATTTTATCTATCTATCTATATATATAAAATCCAAATACCACTCACTCACTGACATATCACGATATCTCTGAAACCACTGGACCTATGACCATGAAATTTTGTAGGTGTGTTCCTCCTACCTCCTAGGTGCTCGCTAAGAAATGTTTTTAAAATCCGCCATCTTGATTCAAGATGGCGGTCATTTATATAAAAAAATAAGACTATATCTCCGGAACCAATTGCACTATAACCTTGAAATTTAGAAGTTAGCTTCCTTTTATGAAAGTAGTAACTTTTGATAAATGGTTTACCAATCGGGCGTTTTGATTCAAGATGGTGGCCATATATATATATATATAAATATGTGTATGTTCTTTATACAGATCTACAGTTTTAGTCTGATCTCGATGAAAATTTGCATACTTAACCTTCAAAGCAAGAGGAAAATCACTGTCTACAAGAATTTTAAAAATTTAAATATTGGTACACAGGGGTACGGGGTACAAGTAATGAATACGGGGTCAAAGTAATTAACCCCCTTTATGATGCATATCGTTGAAAAGCTCTTTAAGAGTGTATTAATTGTTGTTATGTACAGTTTTATCATATTTTCACTTAGAAGGGGGGTAAAATGGAAAAATATAGCTATATATTATAAAAAAAGAAGAGTACCCGTATATCTTTTATACAAATTTACATTTTTATCCCAATTTGATGATTTGATGATAATGAATGCCCTTCATGAAGCAATTTTGTTGAAAAGCTCTTTAAGAGTACAGTAATTGTTGTTAAAGTACAGTTTTGTAAAATTTTCATTTAGGAGAAGGGTAAATTTAGGATATTTGCAAATTATCTTATCAAAGAGGTGGAGGATATAACTAGGAGGGATAGAATCTAGATATTCTCGCATAGTAAAATAATTTAAATGTTTCTCAACGGTAGTTTATAAACGTATCAAATTAAAATAACACTCCGTAGCGAAGCACGGGTATCCAGCTAGTAATATATAAGTGTGTTCTAAAATATGGATACTCAACGTGGGTGGAAATATATATTAATCCAATTTTAGAATTAATATGTTAACTTATTTAGTATTTTCCACCAAATTAATCTTCCAAATAATAAAAATTAGATCTACATCATTCTGCTTTTACCAAATTTAAATAAAATATCATGAAATTAAAAATTAAAATGTAATAAAGAGGGAAAATATTTACAATTCATGTATTAAAAATAAAATAAATGTTATTTATTTTTTTGCTCTCTCTCTCTTCAAACTGAACTAACTCAGCTCGCTCTGACGGACATTTAGTGAAACTTTAAAAACGTCTAACTGTCTCAGGCACTAAAAGGAAAATGATGTAAACAGTCAATTTAGTTGACAGCATGCTTTTTAATATTAAAACAGCTGAGAGAGAACAAATCTAAATTTAGAAATGTATTCGGATCAGCTGATACATTACCTGTCACTTTAAAATGAAAACAACCAAACCTTATTAGATCCAAAACCCCATTAATTATCATTTAAATGTCAAAATCTCTAAGTAACATGTACGCTATGTTGTACTTGGCATTTTATTAGCGTATTCTAATTAGGGAGTAACATTTCCAAATATTATAATATATCCAAATGTTATGTTTGATATAATTAAATTTATTTTAATGAAACTGTGAGTAAGATAAATGGGTCACAGAGATAAATTATTTTACTCTTTGAAGTCATAGGGCCTTGGCCATCTAGAAAAATGGTGTGCAAATTATGTGCCACTTAGCTTTCTCGTCCTTTTATTATACGAATAATCATCGTGTTTGGATCTATTTTCATTATAAGTTTACACTTAATATTAAGCAATATTATTGGATCTGTTTCCATTATCAGTAGGATGACACTTATTTTTATGCAATATTATTGGATCTGTTTCGATTATCAGTAGAATGACACTTATTTTTATGCATTATTATTATTGGATCTGTTTCCATTATCAGTAGGATGACACTTATTTTTATTTAATATTATTGGATCTGTTTCGATTATAAGTAGAATGACATTTATTTTTATGCAATATTATTGGATCTGTTTCCATTATCAGTAGAATCGCACTTATTTTTATGCAATATTAATGGATCTACTTCGATTATCAGTAGGATGGCACTTATTTTTTATGCAGTATTATTGGATCTACATATTTCGATTATCAGTAGGATGACACTTATTTGTATGCAATATTATTGGATCTGTTTCGATTATCAGTAGGATGACACTTATTTTTATGCAATATTATTGGATCTGTTTCGATTATCAGTAGGATGACACTTATTTTTTATGTAATATTATTGGATCTATTTTGATTATCAGTAGGATGACATTTATTTTTATGCAATATTATTGGATTCGTTTCGATTATCAGTTGGATGAAACTTTTTCATAAATAAATTTTAACACATTTTCGAATAATTACTTTTAAATAAGTATATATTTGTAAAGAAAACGTATTTGTACTTATGCGGTAGTAATCAAACGGTACTGAGTGTTGAAATGAACAACATCAAAATCTAATAGAAATTGGACTTGTAGATTTTATTATAAAAATGTTGACATATAGGCCGACACCGACACAAGACCCAAAAAAGCTGTCTGATGTCAGAAACGGATTGGTGTCCAGGACTTTTTGAAATCGGAGACATGGAAAACATGTCGTAATTAATATTTTTGTCACCTTTACTAAGCTCGGGAGCAATTTATATAAATGAAAGTGAATTTATAATACGTTCTATTGTTGTGTAATATTATTATTCGACCTCTAGTGACTTTATTACTACCTAAACGTGATGTATTCTAGATTCTGAGGATATCTAAAGGTCACCATTGTAAAGGATAGTTACCATTTTTACTGGTCTTATATTACTTTGCTTTTTAAGTTTCATCGCACACCTATTACCCCAATTTTGAACCAATTACCGTAATTCAATCTTCCCCAAATTTTGCACATAGATACAACTAAGGTGAAAAATACTGAAACCAAAAAAAAAAAAATAGCAGTTTAAAATAAGACCAGTTTTGAAAAATGGCATTTTTATATTAATTATTATTACAAGGAGCGCTAATCTCAAAAAATAAGTTTTTATTATAACCGAAAATAAATCGAGTGTATTAAAGTATCAGTGATAATGGTTTCTATTCTTGTATCTTATATAACAGTTAAATTTCAATTTAATACAGCTGCTGGCAACGGATAATTATATTAATCGTAATATGACATTGCTTTGAACTTTATATGAACTTAGTAAAATCAAATTAAATAATATAAAAATATATATATAAGCATTAAGTTTATAAACGCCTTCTTACATTTTATAAACATTCTTTTGTTGATGGAAATTGTAGCTGTGAACACCTACAATATCCATTATATTTATATTTCCAACATATTTGACAATTTAATACGCAACATTGATAAAAAAAAACAAAATAAAGTCAGGGAATGTATCTGTTATAGCTGCACAGATAGCGTTATAGCTGCTGTGTTGTCTGTAGACAACACTTATGCTCTTTTGTTTATACCCTCGAAACGTCTTTTGTTTACTTCTTAAAGCCTCGTCCAGACTGCCCAACCGAACAGTGGAAACGAGCCAAGCAATTGTCTCTTCGCATGCTCAGTCTAAAGTGCGCCTGCGCATGGTAAGTCTAAAGTGCGCCTGCGCATGCTCAGTCTAAAGTGCGCCTGCGCATGCTCTGTCTAAAGTGTGCCTGCGCATGCTAAGTCTAGAGTGCGCCTGCGCATGCTCAGTCTAAAGTGCGTCTGCGCATCTCAGACTGCGGGCATGCGCAGAGACCAATGCTCGGCTCGTTTCCACTGTTCGGATCGGCAGTTTGGACAAGGATTAACAATAATAAAAATTCTCCTCTCATTTTAGATGCTGTTTTTAAAAGTTAAAGATAATTTAAGTGTGAAAACCACGGTGCATCTGTGTTAAATAAATATTGGTCTCTCACTAAGAACTATTCCATTCTATACTAACCAACAAGACACTATTGTAAACAAGGTTTAATCTATCTTATAAAATTAACGTAATCATCTGTTAAACAAAAAAGAATCAGAGACTCTTTCATTGATACGTTGATAGATAAATAAGTTTCTTGATAAATACAAAAGTAAATTATCAATAAATAAAAATCATTCGATACAGTCTTACATATTACAATAACAAAAATAAAAAATGTTTTATTCAAGATTTATTGTCTGATTTTTTATTTATTCCGTTTGTTTTTTTTATTTCTCTCTTTTTTAAACAATTTTGCATCCGAGCTTACCAAAGGTAAAGGAAGCTATGTGATTGTTCTGATGAACGAAAATATTTTATGTCTATGATTTCAAAAATCCAAAGACATAAACCCGTTTCAGATCAGGGAACATTTTTGGTGCCGTATCTGTCTGTCCACTATATTTGCGAACCAACATATCTTGAAAACTACACTTCCGATTTTAATGAAATTTGGATGGTTGGTCATGATTAGCCTAATGTTTTTCCCATATTAGTTTCAACCTTCTGCGCCCATTTGTTTCTCTTCCACATGCGCACACACATACATTTATTTACACCTATATCTTTAAATGTACTTATCTGATTTCTATGAAACTTTTATAGTTTATCAAATGTAAGCAGACCCGCAGACAGCCCCAGATTAATTTGAACCTTCTGCGCTCTTTAAATTTTACTGAATTGATACTTTAATTTATGTAGAGAATCAAAACAATTTTGACAGATTAAAAAACGGGGGAAAAAATTAAATAAATTAGACAATAATAGCTTGTAAAAGCATAAAATCAATTAAGTACGTGATAAGATGCGAGGAAGCTATGTGCCACACCAATTTCCAGTCTATATTTTTTATTTTGTCTAATGAAAATGTAAGCCTAAAGCTATGTTATTTCTAACTCCTGTGTAAACTGAAGACGCTAATATAAAACTAATGACGTTTTTGTATTATTTAAAAAAAAAAAAAATGCAAAGTTACGAAAAGAAAAGAGACAATAGCGTGAAAACGTTGAATAATTTGACTCCTTGTCAAGTTCATTGTTTTTCTAAACGCTTTTCCCGTAGTTTTTAAAACTGTTGAACCTCCTTCCGTGTGCATAAATATATTGTAAAGTGGAAGCAACTTGAAATAAGCTAGATGTTTGAAAAGAACTTGATTCTCATAAGATTGGACTTCCTTCCTTACGTTATATTACAATATTAACAAGTTTCTTAATTTTAAAGTTTTTCAACTTGTTTCCCCCTCTCTTTCTCTCTTTTTCCTTGCCGACATTTCCGTGACAAATTCCTCCCCTTTCATTCAACTCCTTTACTACGCTTTTAAGCCCCTCCCACTGTATATAATACTTCGTCGCTTTTCATAACAGTTTTCTCTCGTTTTAACAAAATTTATTATGTGTAAATTATTTTTCTTTACCCTGAGTTTTACCTTGACTCTGTTTTTCTTTATGAGGTAAGAAAATGAAAAAGTTTTATCATTTTTTAAAAGTAGTTGTTAAGTCTTCATTTAATTATTTATTTTGTTAGTATAAAACCTTAGAATAATTAAAACCCTTATTTCATTTTACCTTCCTCGTTTTATTGTATAACAAAAGACGAAAAGAAACAAATGACTGTATGAAGAGTAGTTCAGATTTTATAATTACTTTTTATAATTATATTTTATAAGATTTTTAATGATGCTTTTATTATCTTTACTGAAACTGGCTTTGTACTGCATTCACGTGCTTAGCTACGGAATGAGTTACTTTCAATTTAAATACAATATGTAATTAGTTAATTATTAGACTCTCTCGTGCTTCGCTACGGTGTGAATTTCAATGTTTGTTTTTGAAGTGAAACTTTTTTTAGGCACAATAGAGTAAATTGGATGAAACGAAATTGTATGTATCGAAGTTTGTCATTCGAGACTCGTCTAAGTGAAAGATTTTTTATAGGTAAATCAACTGCCGGCTTAAGAAAGCAGTTTATTTAACTTTAAAAAATCTTTCACTTGGACCAGTCTCGATCCACCAACCTCTGATTCAACAGCCGTAAGTGCTAACCATTGCACCACGGAGGTAGACAATTTTTTTCAGTACACAGAATTGGTATATAAGTGTAATATTATATACATTATATTAATATGATATAATATATTAATGTTGTTTTTATGTTATTTCTTCTTTATTCGCTAAAATGTTATGAAAATATTTTATTTTTCAATTAAATCCCACATAACCATTTCTTAATCCTGAAATAATAAAATCGTGCAAGGATAAAATAATAAAGAAAGCAATGCATAAAATCAATTATTTCTAGAACTTAAGTTTCACTTCTAATGCGTCAGATTCTCACACATATTTTTTTTTTAATTACTGGGTTAATTAACTATCAATAAGAGTCTTTGCAATTCTTTTGCTACAAGAGATTATTTAGGTGCCCCCCCCCCCCATGGATCAAGTAAAATGGGCAAAACTTCCTAATTAGTACCTGATTCCAACTGCTAGAGAAGCATTCTTTAATGTTAACTTTATAGGAATGCCAAAGTTTTGTCCTTCTGTAATTATTTTTTTCTTTCACTGATCTATGCTATCCTCAATGTCTAGTTAATTCAAAGTCGTTATCCTAATGGTTATTTTCACTTCCGACTGATTTAGGCTGTCCTCAATTTCTATGTAATCCAAAGTCTTTATCCTAATAGATATTTTCACTTTCGACTGATTTAGACTATCATCAATTTCTATGTAATCCAAAGTCTTTATCCTAATAGATATTTTCACTTTCGACTGATTTAGGCTATCCTCAATTTCTATGTAATCCAAAGTCTTTATCCTAATAGATATTTTCACTTTCGACTGATTTAGGCTATCCTCAATTTCTATGTAATCCAAAGTCTTTATCCTAATAGTTTTTTTCACTTTCGACTGATTTAGGCTATCCTCAATTTCTATGTATTCCAATGTCGTTATCCTTGTAGTTATTTTCTCCTTAGTCTAATCCATGCTATCCTCAATTTCTATGTATTCCAAAGTCGTTATCCTTATAGTTATTTTCTCCTTCATTGAAAAATGAAATTTTATTTAACTTGAAATCTTTTACAAGTTACTAAGAAGGAGTGATTTGGAGGACTGTGAATTACTGTATAGCTCCAGTTAAGATAACATTGCGTTATGTTACCACATCCTATATTTACTTTAATGTATGGGCCGTAGATAAAATACAGCAGCACGGCTTGTGTAATTCTTACTCGTGTATAAAATAAAATTGTTATCTGTTGATTCTTAATTAACTATTTATTTATTTGAAGTGGGTGTGACATTAGTTTTTTAATGCCCTAAATATTTAATTTTATTTTTTTTTTAATTTAATATTACTCTATCAAAAGTGTATATCACTAATTATATTTCATTAAAAAAAAAAGTTAAATAGTAAGATCTTTGTATACTTTCCTTTACACCTGGGTATACTTTGTATAATTTGCTTTTATCAATGTTGCATTTTTATTCCGAATCAAAGAAGAAATAATCCTTTCCTAATCAATGTTTTTGGTTTTTTTTATTTCTTTTGTTATATTTTCTTTTTTACTTCTTTGTTTTATAAAGTTGAATAAAATAAAACGTCCATATCTTCTTTGATTCGGAGCAATTGTCCCTAAATCTATAATGTATTTGATATAGAATGCCAAAGTTTTGTCCTTCTGTAATTATTTTTTTCTTTCACTGATCTATGCTATCCTCAATGTCTAGTTAATTCAAAGTCGTTATCCTAATGGTTATTTTCACTTCCGACTGATTTAGGCTGTCCTCAATTTCTAGTTAATGCAAAGTCTTTATCCTAATGGTTATTTTTACTTTCGACTGATTTAGACTATCATCAATTTCTATGTAATCCAAAGTCTTTATCCTAATAGATATTTTCACTTTCGACTGATTTAGACTATCATCAATTTCTATGTAATCCAAAGTCTTTATCCTAATAGATATTTTCACTTTCGACTGATTTAGACTATCATCAATTTCTATGTAATCCAAAGTCTTTATCCTAATAGATATTTTCACTTTCGACTGATTTAGACTATCATCAATTTCTATGTAATCCAAAGTCTTTATCCTAATAGATATTTTCACTTTCGACTGATTTAGGCTATCCTCAATTTCTATGTAATCCAAAGTCTTTATCCTAATAGATATTTTCACTTTCGACTGATTTAGGCTATCCTCAATTTCTATGTAATCCAAAGTCTTTATCCTAATAGATATTTTCACTTTCGACTGATTTAGGCTATCCTCAATTTCTATGTAATCCAAAGTCTTTATCCTAATAGATATTTTCACTTTCGACTGATTTAGGCTATCCTCAATTTCTATGTAATCCAAAGTCTTAATCCTAATAGATATTTTCACTTTCGACTAATTTAGGCTATCCCCAATTTCTATGAAATCCAAAGTCTTTATCCTAATAGATATTTTCACTTTCGACTGATTTAGGCTATCCTCAATTTCTATGTAATCCAAAGTCTTTATCCTAATAGATATTTTCACTTTCGACTGATTTAGGCTATCCTCAATTTCTATGTAATCCAAAGTCTTAATCCTAATAGATATTTTCACTTTCGACTGATTTAGGCTATCCTCAATTTCTATGTAATCCAAAGTCTTTATCCTAATAGTTTTTTTCACTTTCGACTGATTTAGGCTATCCTCAATTTCTATGTATTCCAATGTCGTTATCCTTGTAGTTATTTTCTCCTTAGTCTAATCCATGCTATCCTCAATTTCTATGTATTCCAAAGTCGTTATCCTTATAGTTATTTTCTCCTTCATTGAAAAATGAAATTTTATTTAACTTGAAATCTTTTACAAGTTACTAAGAAGGAGTGATTTGGAGGACTGTGAATTACTGTATAGCTCCAGTTAAGATAACATTGCGTTATGTTACCACATCCTATATTTACTTTAATGTATGGGCCGTAGATAAAATACAGCAGCACGGCTTGTGTAATTCTTACTCGTGTATAAAATAAAATTGTTATCTGTTGATTCTTAATTAACTATTTATTTATTTGAAGTGGGTGTGACATTAGTTTTTTAATGCCCTAAATATTTAATTTTATTTTTTTTTTAATTTAATATTACTCTATCAAAAGTGTATATCACTAATTATATTTCATTAAAAAAAAAAGTTAAATAGTAAGATCTTTGTATACTTTCCTTTACACCTGGGTATACTTTGTATAATTTGCTTTTATCAATGTTGCATTTTTATTCCGAATCAAAGAAGAAATAATCCTTTCCTAATCAATGTTTTTGGTTTTTTTTATTTCTTTTGTTATATTTTCTTTTTTACTTCTTTGTTTTATAAAGTTGAATAAAATAAAACGTCCATATCTTCTTTGATTCGGAGCAATTGTCCCTAAATCTATAATGTATTTGATATATATATATATATATATATATATATATATAATTTTTCCCCAAGGAGGATTTCTCTTTTATATTTCACTCTCCCTTCCACCCTTCAGTTTTTTATTGGTTGGTAGCCGGAAAATTCCGGTGCAGTTGAATAAATCCGGTCCGTGGGTTTTCTATATGGCCTTAGCCCGTTCGTTTAATACATGATTGGTTTACGGGGTAGAGTAGGGTGGGGTGGGGGGGGGGGGGGGCTTTAGCGTCTAAGCCAAGATTTCGACTCATAACCCCTCATCCCCCTGCCTAAAGGCCCCTTCTTTCATAAAGTAAAAAGTTCATCTTCAAAATATTTCTTACATTCATATTTTATTTTTTATCCTGCTAGGAAAAAGATTTTTGTATTTGGTATTCTGAAACTAGATTATTTTTATTTTCCGGGTTTCTATATATATATTGGTATTTTATTACAAATATGTAAGTCAAGAGGTTTTTATATATATATTGACATTTTGTGTTTATGACTGTATTAGGCTGACACTTAATTGTGGTAAATTGTTGTAACTTCTTCATACTAAATAAAGAGATAATATAAAAACACGTGTGGTGTCGCGGGACACCCGGTAGGAACGAAGTTCCTTACATTTTTCATTAAATATAAATTATAAAATCACACTGCTAAGTACGTATACATTGCTAACTACTTATACATGGCGGAGTTAGAAAAGAGACAAAATTAAAAGTAACGAACTGTTTGTACCTAGCAGAGTTAAGGCAAAATTAAAAGAAAATCATTATTTGTATAATTAAAGCAAGCGTCTTACTATAAATATATATTGAATATAAGAAAAACGTTGATCATGATAAGTTTATAGTGAAATAGTATGTTTTTTAAAGGAGTTTGGATTGAAATAGAACTGTTTTCTACCTACCCGGCCAATTAATTTAAAATATTATAAAATATATCTCTTCCCTACTCTACAGCTTCTGCTTGTATCAGGGTGAAATTTTACTTTTGACATATATAACAAAAATAATCAAAAAAAGTCAAGTAACAGGCTTCTTTAATAACACTTTTTTCCGTCTTTTAAAGCTTACGTTATCGCGAGAGTTGCGCGTGAATGCTTGGGCGGATAACGTTTTCCGACGAACTCAGCCTGGGCATTGGTAAAATGAACATGTGTACCAAATTTCATCTAACTCGATGATATTTTACTCAAGTTATCGTCATCTGTTGATTTCGTGACGGATTTTGCGTGACGGTGATTTTGTGACGGTGATTTTGGTCGTTTTTTTCGGATTCACTTCCGGGCTCCAGAACGTGCCATAAGGAACTTATGGCAAAATACGAATATGGAACTTAACCAAAAATATTCTTTTATTTTAAAGAAAAACTGCCTAATTTTGCGTTTTTGTGAGAAGATAATAGCTATTCCTGTTTTCTGTTGCTAAAATGCCACTTTTAATAAATTCACCTCTGAGTTACAGCCATTTTTATTAGAAATACCTTACTTGCCTTCTGTTATCTCACAAACTCTTATATACTCGTAGTTATAATTCTTATTGTTATAAACATATTAAAATAAACACTGTTTTGATAACTCAATGGTTAAGTACATGCTCAAACTGAGTAGAAAGAAATCCCGTGACAAAAAGATAAAGAATGGAACTTAAGAATAAAGCTTACATGAAAATGAAGAAATAGTTTAACGAATACTATTAATTCCTACTTTAGTTTAATGAATATTATTAATTTCTACATTATTTCAACGAATAACTCTGCATCATATCAGCAGAAAAGTAATAAATACATAGCAAACTAGAAAGAACGTTCTTGTATATTTTTATTACTATGTTTTTATTAGCTTGCTTTCTTTTTAGTTTGTTTGTTTGTTTGTCCGGTACAAATCTGGCAATCGACTTTTAACTAACATCCCGAGTAGCTAGACATTTAAAACTTTTAGAATAGCTCAGAACACGATGTCAATGCATTATTTTAATACTTTTAGCCATCTTTCAGCAGCATTTAATTCGTTTTCAGAAAATTTTGCTGTATGGAAAGTTCGGAAAAAATCCACAAGTTTTTTCATTTTTTTTTTATTTTTTTTTTTTGACATGACCCATATTTACGATCTTTAGGTTTCAAATTTATGAATTTTTATTTAGTCAACAGAAAATTTGAATTTTCGTATAAAAAGTTCTTTTTATCTTGTAATTATATATGATGTACTTATAAATTAAATTTTTATGCAGTACAAAGATATTTTGCCTGTAACCCTTTATTGCAGACTAACTAAATCTGTTCCTGAGCCTAGGATGTTGAACAATTGACGAAGTACTCTTATTTTAAACGTAAGCAACCAGTAACGAAGGGTTGCTTTGTAAAATATCCTCTTTAAAGAGTATAATGTGGGTAGGGGGAACTCTTAAAAGGTTCTAGTTGTTAATTAAGCTCATTCTAAACCCCTGGAGGGGATAAGATAAACATTTCTGAAACGCTTTTGTGTTAGACAAAAGCATTTACTAAGATGGAATACCAAGTGAGTGATATTTGGATGGAAATAAAGACAGTAATCAAATGTATTCTATAGACCATTGGAGTGTTTTTTAGCTTGATATCTGTCTGTATGTATATGTGTCTGTCTGTGTCACGCAGTCACGCATAACTCCACAGGTATTAGACTAGAAAGTTAAACCTTCATTTTCAAACTTCAGTCATTGCTTGTAGTTGCGTGCCGCAAGAAAAATCATAAACTTGGGACGTCATTAACCCATTTTGCTGAGTCTGCAAACATTCGTAAAAAAATAAAAATTAAAATCTAATTGCGCTGAAATTTGCAAAAATTGTAGCTCTTTATAAGAACTAACATTTCCAATAAATTTCGTTTTGATATCTCCCGCCAATTTGAAATGATCAACTTTTGAACTTTGAAACTTGAAGGGCTAAAAAATATCAACTATTTTACCGATTGAGAAGAAATTCGTTCCAACTATACCTTTCTCAAAGATTTTTCTACGTGTACCCTTTCTTATCTTCTATGTGTTGTAGTTGGATCCATTTCGGGTAAAAAAATATATAACACTTTTTAAGTTTTGGCAACGTTTCGACCTTTGCCGGTCATTTTCAAGCCAAGCTAGATTCCTTTTGCCGAGATATTTTAAGGTTTATATTGGTTTTCATTTCGTCTTGATTCACAAAAAGTTATTGTGTCGTGTATATTCGTCATATGTTACATGATTTTTTTCATCCCGTAGGTTTAAGTATAAAACAGCTTTCTAATTTTTAAAATAACAATGTAAGACAAAACAAAAAACTTTCCAGCCATAACACATCACTGTAACAATGTTACATTAAGTTAAAATTAATAAACAGTTTAAAACATCATAACATTCTAAAAATGATTAGACTATTTGAAATCTTTTAATATAAACCTTAAAATATCTCGGCAAAAGGAATCTAGCTTGGCGTGAAAATGACTGGCAAAGGTCGAAACGTTGCCAAAACTTAAAAAGTGTTATATTTTTTTACCCGAAATGGATCTACCTACAACACATATACCTTTCTCTTTTTATAAGATACTTTAAGACAGCCATGACTTAATCTGAAATGAAAACTATTCATATTGTAAAAAGGCGTCAGGAGATGAAGAATGAGATTTATGCGTGTTTAGAAAAGATCCTGCGATACCTGTTCAAATTCCCATCCAACCTCATAATGTAAGGTACGAAGAGAAAGGTGGTAGAGAAAGCTAACGATACAAGAGAAAGATGGATGGGTTTTCCGCGTCGGGAAAAGATACTGGAAAAACAAAAGGGCTTTAAAACTAAGCACACGGTGCTTCACCTGTCTCGGCTTGTTCTTCAACCAGAGCTAGTCAAGTACAAATTTGTTTGCATCTTCTTCTACCCACCTCATATACCCAGAGCATATTTGCAAATATTACCAGTCCTGTTTCTCCCTACACGTGTTTTATAGCCATTTAAAGCCTTGTACATTCGTGTGTATATATATATATATATATATATATATATATATATCAGCAATGTAATACCGTGTTTTTGCACACTGCAATAAGGTACACAATTTGTGTTAGTGAGAGACACGACACCAAGGGATGTGCCACGCAAGCGTGACACATAGGAACTGTTCCAACATTAAACTATACGTCACAAAGCTGTTGGCTCGGCATTACGCCATGTCCTGCATCGTTTCGTCGCGTCCGACTCATCAGGGGCCCGACGATGCCCACCCAACTCTGGACCTATACTAAATCAAGAAGATCAGATATAGGGCTTTACCAGAGACGAGCGTGCTCTCACACCGCCATTCTTGCTTGGCTGGCAAAACAAAACACGGTATTACATTGCTGATTTGTTTTGCCAGCCAAGCAAGAATGGCGGTGTGAGAGCACGCTCGTCTCTGGTAAAGCCCTATATCTGATCTTCTTGATTTAGTATAGGTCCAGAGTTGGGTGGGCATCGTCGGGCCCCTGATGAGTCGGACGCGACGAAACGATGCAGGACATGGCGTAATGCCGAGCCAACAGCTTTGTGACGTATAGTCTAATGTTGGAACAGTTCCTATGTGTCACGCTTGCGTGGCACATCCCTTGGTGTCGTGTCTCTCACTAACACAAATTGTGTATATATATATATATATATAGACTTGGCAAATACACACCCCAAAGAGGTTAAAATTAAATGCAGTGTCGTATACAAATTTGTATACTTGTGCTGTGACACTCTAATGAAAAAATAGTTATTTATGCACCTAGGGAGTAAAGTAAGCCATTATTCCCTGAGCGAAAAAGTTGGTTTTTGAGGCGAAGCCGAAGGAACTATGGTCCCTAAATCCCGAGGTGAAGCCGAGGGAATTAGAATTTTTAATTCCCGAGGCGCAGCCGAGGGAATAACTCTAATTAGCTCCCGAGGCGCAGCCGAGGGAGATAATTATCGCGAGGGGAATAATGGCACTTTACTCACGAGGTACATACAATATTTTATCTCCAGTAGAAAAAAGATTCACATTTTCGTCCATTGCACAGTTTTTATTTAATATTTTAATAAATAACAATAATTATTAGCACTTTTAATAGCAGATATAAGAGATTCAATATAAAAAACAAATAAGAATTGGAATTAAACTCAAATAGAAGGTTATTTAGATGCAGGTTATAATGTTGTAAACAAAGATAAACATGGTCAAAAATGAGCAGTGCCGCAAACCTGATTTCGACAACTTTATTACATTAGCCATACATTTTCTACTATTTTTATAAAATAATTAAGTTTTAATCTTTACTATTTTGCCCTACTTTACTTTTTCGCCCTACTTTTACTTTTTCTCCCTACTTTTTGAGTTCAGGGATGAAAAGACCTGTTTTAGTCCCTCTAAATTAATTCAAAATCATAACTTTTTGTCCCTACTGGAGATAAATATTATTTATTTTAGATTATTAAACAGTAGAAAATGAATGGCAAATGTTATGAAGTTGTTGAAATCAGGTTGGCGGCACTGCGCTTTTTTGACCATGTTTATCATAGATTCATTGTTTATAACCTGCATCTAAATAACCTTCTATTTGAGTTTAATTCCAATTCTTATTTGTTTTTAACATTGAATCTCTTATATCTGCTATTAAAAGTGCTAATAAATACTGTTATTTATTAAAATAATAAATAAAAAGTGTGCAATGAAAGAAAATGTGTATATTTTCTTCCTACTGGAGAGAAAATATTGTATGTACCTCGTGAGTAAAGTGCCATTATTCCCCTCGCGATAATTATCCCCCTCGGCTTCGCCTCGGGAGCTAATTAGAGTTATTCCCTCGGCTGCGCCTCGGGAATTAAAGAGTCTAATTCCCTCGGCTTCGCCTCGGGATTTAGGGACCATGGTTCCTTCGGCTTCGCCTTAAGAACCAACTTTTTCGCTCAGGGAATAATGGCTTACTTTACTCCCTAGGTGCATAAATAACTATTATTATTTGATTTAAGTTTATGGTGTGTATTTGCAGTCAGAAAATGTTTTTAAATTTAAACGTGTTGAGTGATTTGGGAAAGAGAATAGAGAGAGGGACAGACATACAGCATGTACTTGCACTGGATAAATTATACCTAGTAGAACTTACTCGGACAGTGGGAGACTTGGCTAAACCTATCATCTCACAACTTTTTTACGCGAGGATTGGCTTATTTTTTTACACTAGTGTTTTTGTTGGGTAAAACCTTCTCGTCTTGTTACACCTTACTTATATTTTATATTCTCAAACTTTTTTTTAAATTTAATGCAGCACATTTTCCCCTGTTCAATTTAAAAGATGAAAATGTACTCAGGGTTGAGTACGTAGGTAAAAGCACTAAGCATAATGATATTACTTAGTTAAGCGCCGTGTTATCAAGTAAGCGCTACTTTAGCTTATGTCCCCGAGTTATTTTCTTTGTAGAAGATTACTGGAAAGATTACCGGTGCTAATGTTACCTTCCATTCCACCCTCTCCTTTATTATATTAAAAGTTTCCAGGGTCGCAAAAAAATTGCTTATTTTTCTCACTAAATTGCTTATACGGCAAGTTATTTTTACCTCTTAGATATTATATTATGAACATTTTTTTTATATTTATATAAGTTGTATAATATATATATTTTTTTAATACTAAAAAAAAATAATTAATTAATAAATTGAACAATTTTAATATTATTTTTTGATTTGCAATTACTAAAGCGTGATCATTTGTTTTACTAATTTGTAAAAATAGTTAAATTGTTATGTTTACTATTTTATTTATTTTTTTTTAATACTAATTAAGAATCATTTTTGTAGGCCGGAAGATGTTTTTCCAAGGAAAGTTGAAAAATGATGAACATATTATAATACAAATACAATATACTTGTTTTTATCGTTATAGTCCCCATTTTTCTATGTTGGGTGCCATTATCTCCCGCATTCTTTTTCGCATTGTCATAAAAGTGACATTTTTATTTCTGTTGAATTAAACGGGCTATCTGTTTTTAACCATTTTGCTTCCGAGGTTACCGAAGGTAACGGAAGCATTGTGTTCACGTTTGAGAACGAAAAACTTTTATGTCTCCGATTTTAAAAATTCCAAGACAGAAATCCGTTTCAGACATCAGGGAACATTTTTGGTCTCGTGTCTGCCTGTCTGTGTGTCCGCAAATTATGAAACGTGTTACGATAACTTTAGTAAATGTCAACCGATTTGGATGAAATTTGGTAGACATGTTCATTTTACCAATGCCCAGGACGAGTTCGTTGGACAACGTTATCCGTCCAAGCGTTCACGAGCAACGCTCGCGTAAACGTGAACTTCAAATTTAAAATTGGAATTTTATATCGGGAAAAATATTGAACTTCATCTATTTAATTAGACAATAATTTTTTTTCAAATACAATTTTTTAGTAAAAACAACAGCGACACCGCTATGAAGTGTTAAAGATCGCTAAAACAATTAATAGTTTTTACACAATAAACAATAAAGTAATACAACAATAATTTTAATGTTAATATAACAATAAAGTATATGATAGGATGCAAGGAAGCTATGTGCCACACTAATTGGCAGTCTATTTTTTGTTGGGTAGTTTCGGAAATCAGGTGTGTTATAGACTGACAGACAGATAGACAGACAGACAGACAAACGCAGAAAATTATAAGGATCCTTAAGTCCTCAGTTTTGCCTACGCACCATCATAATGGAAAGGCTACTTAAAATAAAAACGAATAAACAACTTTTCAGCCAGTAATAAAAAATTGTAAGGGATAAGATAAAATATACAAGGAGAAATTGAAGGATTGTATTAAAGTTTTTAGACTGAATCACAGACAGACAGACAAAAGAACTAAAAATCAAAAGAAGATAATAAATCTTGGCTTTTAACATTCAAGACGCATGTAAGCAATGTGAATATCTAGCCAACTTAAATCTTAGAAGGGAGAAAACAAGACTGGATTAGATCTAGACGTAGAGCAAGCAATCTAAGCCTCCCTATACACACGAGCAATAAACAAGACCAAAAACAGTTTTATGATGTTACACGTTAGTCAGATTCCCTCCTTATTTTCTTCTCTTAAACTGAAAAACAAGTTTTATTAAGATGCCGCCCAATAATCAAATATATTCTTAAACATACTCTGACGTCCTAAAACTCAATCTCTTTCATTTTATTTTTTTTTATTATATTTTCCTCCCATTTTGTAATATCTTTTTATTTGTTTCGTCTAATTTGATTTGATTTTTTTCTCTCTCATTTGACTTTTTTTTTGTTTGTTTTTTATTGTTAGATGACACTACAATATAATAAAAATGAGTAATAAAAACAACTTAAACGTAACTACAATAGTATATATATATATATATATATATATATATATATATATATATATATATATATATATATATATATATATATATATATCAAGATTGTATGTTTTATTAGGCAATTTTATGTCTGACCTTTTTTTACTAAGTTTTTTGTACTGAAACTTAGAATCTATTGATTTTTAAAGATTTTTTTAAACTCATTTAAAAATTCAAAATGGTTAACACTGATTCCTATGACTATTTTTTGGAAGCAAATTTAAAATAGCCTCCATTTTAAATCACCATGATGAATTTTCTGTGTTGTATAAAATTAAACCAAATGATGTTCATTTTATATTTAACTTTGTACTAACTTTTACCTGATTACATTTAGGCACTGGTTTGTAATACTTGAAAAAAATGATTCGTTAAATTGTGATCATCAAATGCGTTTATAACGCGCGATTGGGCTACGCAGATAACAATATATTTATGGAAACCTCCACTCTTCCTTCCTTGTGCAGCGTTCCGTTCAGGTTATAAACAAAGCCCAATATTGATTATTCAAATAAAGAATAACTTTCTAAAAGGATTGTTGAAAAATACAAAAAAGTATTTTAATTTATATATATATATATATATATATATATATATATATATATATATATATATATATATATATATATATATATATATATATAAGTATATGTACAGATATAACTAAAGTTTTATCTGTGTATTGATATTAAAATTGCAACATTTTGGATCCTTTTTCATTTCATATTTTCCGAAAACCGAATCCGGCCTTAACTTTTTTGTGTAAGTATGTGTGTCTGTCGCCATCAGTCCAACTTTATAAGCAAAACTGGCAAAACAAAATCGATTCGTACTCAGTATCTCGAAGTGAAATAAAGATTATCGAATTTTAGAAGTTTGACGAGAATCAGACGATTCTAAGATTGATAAATGTTTAATTTGACGTAAAATAATCTATGTAGGGTGATCTTCTAGTCAGTGAGCTTGAGAATGACCCGAGGAGGGGTCCAAATATCGCAAATGGGAGCGTTTTAATTTTCCTTTAGACCAAGAATCAACTAATTTAAAAATCGATTAATTTCTTCACTGAGGTGTGTGCCATCATGTTAGTCAGCATTTTGTAGACTTGGTTTCATCGAAAAAAAAAGTATGGAACCAACATTGGGCTAATTATGACCTATCATGTATTGTTTTTAAAATTGGACGAGTAGTTTTTAATATATGTTTGGTTCCCAAAAATAATGTAACAGACCGACAGACAGAAACAGGACCTAAAGATGTTCCCTGATATCTGAAACGGATTACTGTCTTTGAATTTTTGAAGTCGGAGTTATAAAATTTTTTCGTTCTTCAGAACGATCACATAGCTCCCTTTACCTTCGGTAAGTTCGGAAGAAAATACATTTAAAAAATATTAATAATTTGCATTCGGAAATTTTCTGTCGGAAATGCATAATGTGTGATAGTTTAAGTTTTCTAGGTGGTCAGAAAATGGGTTTTATACTTATTATTCATTTTTTACCTTTCAAGCACGCGTAGTTACATAGATAGATCGATATATGAATCCATTTTGTATTAAATCATGTATACGTGTACGCGGTGTACGTATATTTATATACATTTCAATAATTTTCCTGCTGGTAAATCCGCATAAGCCGTGGAGAAAATACTTGCGTGTTTTAATGTAATTATTTCTTCTCTCTATTTTCCTATTTATTTGGTAAATACATATTACCATTTCTTTTAAGTGCCAATTAAATATGTAATACTAAAAATAGATATATATTTTTTTAATTTATTGCAATTTCCTTTTCTGTTATAATTTATTTTTCTTTTTACTTCAAAAACTAACTTTTCCCACTTTAATTTAAGCTTTAACTTAGTTTAACTTCTGTGTAACTTAATTTATATTAGTTATAATTAATTTTGAAGTCTTATCAGTAGTGAATTTAATAGAAAGAGTCATATTTCAGTCTCTGTTTAGAGCACCCTGTTATTGCTTAGTTTATATTACCCTCCCTCCCTCCAGAAGATAATTCGATAAGGGAGGCCTTTAACTCTATTTAAAGTTTTGACTTGCCCCTCCCCTGTGCGCTTGAGTCCTTTTCCCTCAAGTTTCAAGTTAAAAAGTTAATGGTTGTTGAAAGTTAAGTGTTGGAGAATTAAGTGGACTTTCTCTCTATTGATCTTCTATTAGATTTTTTTTTACTCACTTAATTTATTATCGTTTCTATCTCTTATTTATTGTTTTACTTTAAAACCATTATCCGATTTTGTCTTTACTTTATTTTAATAATTAGAGTGACTCTTTTAAAGTGCCATTGAGTGTAGCACATATAGCTTCCTCGCGTCCTATTTCGTATACTTTAATAATTTTATACATTTAAAACCTTTTATTGTGAAATTTATTTAATTTACCCCCCTTTTATAAATATGTCATAGTTGTTTTGATTTTTTTATATGAATTAAAGGATCAAATTAACAAAATTTAAAATACATCAATTTGGGGCAATGTTCACACTACATTCGATAAACTATTCAAATTTCATAAAAAACAGACAGGTACTTTGGAAATTATATAGGTGTTAATGAATGTATGTTTGTACGCATGTGGAAGAGAAACAAATGGGCATAAACGTGGGCAAATGGGGTTAAAACTTATATGGGACCACCTATGGGCTAATAATGGCCTACGATCTAAATTTTATTAAAATTGGACGAGTATTTTTTAAAATATGTTGGTTCGTAAAAAATGAGCGACAGACACGAACCAAAAATGTTCTTTGTTGTCTCAAACGGATTTCTGTCTTAGCATTTTTGAAATTAGCTGCATAAAAAAAATCGTTCTTCAGAACGTTCACATTTTTTAGTTTAAATGAACTATTAAATTTAAATTAACTTATTTTCGGGAAGAAAAAAATGAAAAATAATTAACATAAATTGAAATTTGTTTTTAATCTCATCGGGACACCAAAATTCCATGAATCGAATCCTAAATATTTTGTTTAATTGCTGTCACATTGACAAATCCCAAGCAGATCATATGTTGAGGTAATAAGACAGTGGTCTCATTACCTCAATTAATAGTACAATTCGTTACAAGTTTGTTTTATAACTCAAACATTCGATTTTGAAACTTTGGTGGATCTGAACGTTTTATGAGTCTAAAAAAGTCCTACGTGATTTTATCAATTCTATCGTTTCTTGATACCCTTTTAATATTACGAATATATTTAGTCTTGGTGACGATGGGTGTTAAAATTCGAGAAAAAATACTTTTTCAATAATAGTCCAAATTTTGAAAAAAAAAAAAAAAAAATAAATAATAATAATAATAATAATAATTAGGCACTTTTAATTCGATATGATTCATATAAGTTTGTTTTTATTACTGTAACAACAAAAATACAATATAGTCCACAGGCCACCATAAGAAGTGAGTCGCTGATTGATAAAGTTTTCTTACCTTATGGAATCGCTTATTTATGCCGTGTCCACCGATGAATTGGGTATATGGCAACTGGGCGCTGGGCCATTTCTTTTTTGTTGACATGCCAAACTTGCCCCTCTGCGGGAACATAGAAAAGAGATAGATAAAGTTTTGATTTTCACAGGATCGTTTAATTAAATTATTTAAAAAACAGTGGTACACGTGGCCACCGATAAGAGTGGGCCGTTTGGGGTGTCCACCGCCCCCAAACATATCGCTCTGCGGGGACGTTGAAAAGAAAACGGCCCACTCGTATCGGTGGCCACCTTTACCACTGTTTTTTAAATAATTTAATTAAACGATCCTGTGAAAATCAAAACTTTATCTATCTCTTTTCAATGTTCCCGCAGAAGGGCAAGTTTGGCATGTCAACAAAAAAGAAATGGCCCAGCGCCCAGTTGCCATATACCCAATTCATCGGTGGACAAGGCATAAATAAGCGATTCCATAAGGTAAGAAAACTTTATCAATCAGCGACTCACTTCTTATGGGGGCCTGTGGACTAATATCAATTTTCAAGATATTGATAAAGAAACTAAACTTTTCCTAGCTGCAATCGAAACCGACATGTAATCAACCCTGCTGGTAAAGTCGTATTAGCTATGTTTGCTCGAGGTAATGCACGGTGTAATAACAATTTTATAAAATACTAAACCGCAAAACAATCATGTATTGCTGGCGTAATAAATATAAAATAGACTGCCAATTAGTGTGGCACATAGCTTCCTCGCATCCTATCATGTACTATAACAATTATTGTTATATTACTTTATTGTAATATTGTTTATTTTGTAAAAACTATTAATAGTTTTAGCGATCTTTAACACTTCATAGCGGTGTCGCTGTTGGAGTTACTAAAAAATTGTATTTGAAAAAAATGTTTGTCTCATATAATAGATGAAGTTAAAATTTTTCCCCGACCTAAAATTCCAATTTTAAATTTAAAGTTCACGTTTACGCGAGCGTTACTCGTGAACGCTTGGACGGATAAAGTTGTCCAACGAACTCGTCCTGAGCATTGGTAAAATGAACATGTCTACCAAATTTCATCAAAATCGGTCGACATTTACTCAAGTTATCGTCGCACGTTTCATAATTCGCGGACACACAGACCGACAGACAGACAGACAGACAGACAGACAGACAGACAGACAGACACGAGACCAAAAATGTTCCCTGATGTCTGAAACGGATTTCTGTCTTGGAATTTTTGAAATCGGAGGCATAAAAGTTTTTCGTTCTCAAAAGTGAACACAATGCTTTGTTACCTTCGGTAAGCTCGGAAGCAAAAGGTAGTGTATAATAAAGTATTAAAGCCTATTATTATGGGTAAATCTTCTACATTGGTGAAGTTAAGGTTTTCTTAAGCTTTTCATTATTAACTTTTCAGAATTGAGGAAACCTGGGTTAAATTATCTTAAGAATGTGTAATACTTCTAAAACCCTTAAATTTGTTCGGTTTGTTTGAACAGCAATGCATGGTTGTTTTGCTGTTTAGCATTTTACACATGGCTGTAATTATACCCCAAGTGCTTTACCTCGACTGTATGTTTAATAACAAATTAATTAAATTAGATTAATATTTCCGTATTACTGCGCTTGTGTGAGAAAGTTTTGTTCTTATTTGTCGAACTGATTTTTTATATATGTTAATTTCTCAACAAAACAAAGTCAAGAGTTATTAATAAAGCACATGTAAGTTTAATTAAGCTAATGTTGTTAAGAAGTAATTTGATTTAATAAGGAAATTACACAAATTACATGTCGTGTATTTACGAGAAGGGTTTGCTGTTTTTTTTTGCCTTATTATAAGACTAAGCTTGTGTTTTTCACGTGTTATATTTTTTCCCAAGGTAGTAGCTGTTGGAAAATGTGTGCCCAAGGTAATAGTAGGTAACATTGTCCGCTAGGGAAATGTACGTATTTTATGAGGGTTTAGGCCTTTAAGGGGCCTGAAGGGGCTTCTAAATGGCATCGGAGAAGGGGGGTTTACTGTAGAGGCCCTTCTCTAGCCCGGGGACCTTTTCAATTTCTAAACAGGGGCCCTTACCCTTCTACGAGGCCCTACAGCAGAAAAAATGAAAAGATTAAAAAAAAAGGCCTAAAATAGGGACGAAAAAAAAATTACAACTGTTCTTTTTGTTTTTACACAGCTGAGTGTAATGCTTTTTTTTTTTTTTAAATTCTTACTTTACAAATATTTTTAAAAATGTTCGTATTTATTTTAATACTTGAAATACATTTTGTTTAACTTTGAAAACTTGCCTTATTTTATTTTGAAACGTTAAGATCTAAATCCATCAACAAGCTGTCAAGTTCTACCGGGTGCAGGTAGACCGAGTTTTAATAATGTTGATGTCTTATTAATTATTTATGACTACGTTTTTATTAGCTTGCTTTCTTGTTTGTTTGTTTGTTTGTTTGTCCAGTACAAATCTTGCAATCGATTTTTAACTAACTTCCCGAATAACTAGACATTTGAAACTTTTAGAATAGCTCAGAATACGATGACAATGCATTATTTTAATACTTTTAGCCATCTTTCAGCAGAACTTAATTAGTTTTCAGCAAATTTTGCTGTATGGAAAGTTAGTTCGGAAAAAGTTGTTTTATTTGTTTTGACATATCCCATATTTTCGATCTTCATTTTGACGTGTTTCAAATTTATGATTTATGATAGAAAATTTAAAAACGTAGTATATAAAAAGTTTTTTTTATCTTGTAATTATTTTAAACTTTCCCCTACCTCGCTCATATTTTTAACATAAAACTTTTATCAGAAAAAACGTTATCAATACATTCTTAGATATTTAACTAGAGTTGACTCTTTTACATAATTGCGCTAAAAGTGTAATATCTGTAATTTTCCTTTTTATAACTAGCTAAAAAAAATAAAATTAAGTAATAGAATAATTCTATAGTTACCTTTTACCTATTAAGATTTAAGTTTTTAATAGTTATAATGTATGTATGTAGTGGTGTTACCTTTTTACTTTCCCATATAAAGAGAAAGTATTGTAATGGCACGAAAATTTGATTTTGAGATTTTGATGGATTTACCAAAAAAGTAGTTTTTAAAAAATGTCTATCCGTCGTCTGTCGTCTGTCTGTGTAGACGCCTGGATCCTTAACTACTGGGCCGATTTTGACGAAATTTGGCCTACATGTTCAGAAAAATCATACGCCGAGGTGAAATCAAGAAATTAATTTTAGCTCCAAATTTGGGGGCACTACCCCCTAAAAACTCTGAAAAAAACGTGAAAAAAAATTATTTCTCGAAAACGGTACCGACGATTTTGATTAAAAAATTCTATGTAGTCCATTTAAATACGAATCCAACGATATAAGCCGTTTTCCCGGGAAAAATCTAGTTCCTGAGAAAAAAAGCTTAAAACACGGACCAAGAGAGCCCGGGTTCGATTCCTCGCCCGGGAGAAGTTATTTATGATAAATTTTGATGAAATGCTCAATAATAATTAAATGTACGTACGACGGTCCTATGCTGCATTCCCCCGCTTCAGAGGGAAACCAAACAGCTATTTTACTGACTTATGACCCAGATCTACCTTTCCGAAAGACAGGTGTCTGATGGCCTCCGTTTTTTTCACCCAATCACGGGAATTAGTAGCTCTTTTCCCCGGTGCCTCGGGGGCGCCACTGTCTTTTCTAAACTATAAGATGGAGATTCTCCTCTACTCTAACCTTAGCAACCCTTGTACAATTATACTATCTTCCCATTCATTATCTCTGCTTAAACATAAGCATATAACAGGCCTGAATATGTTTCTCAAGGGAGAAAATATTGTCATAAATATTATAGAAAATATAACCGACACTGAAAATAATCTATACTAACATGTACTTTTATGACCAAAAATAGTTATGAACAACTACAGTCTATGCGGGCGGTAGCAATCCGAATCGGAAACAAGAATTACCTACAAATTTTTGTAATCTATCTGCCTTGAAAAGCTGCGTGCGCAAACTGCCTTTTTACTCTGTGCCGGTAATTAAACTCTTCACATCTCACGTCCTGTTTTCGGAATCTGAATCGGAATGAGTGTGTAACGTGGCCGTATCCTAAAGCAGTGGGTCCTAAAGGTATGACCTTTAAAAGTCATGACCTGTAAAGCTGTGACCTAAGTAGTCCTGTTGACCCTTCCTGCATGTGCTATAACCTCCTACTGGAACCAATCAATAGCCTGCTCTGACCTGGAATATCGTATCACCTGACTAATCTACACTCTGCAAAAAATGTTTTTCGACTGAATAAGTCTCAGAGAGTTTACTTGATCGATTTTCTACATTATTATCTATACTTAATTGTCATTATGATTATTGTCATTTGTCACAATGTTCTTTTAATTTATTTTTAAACCACTTCAACTGCAATTGGCTCATTAGTCTGAGAGGATTATTACAATTCAAGAGGAATAACTGCATTTAAAGAGCCTCTTTGATCTTAAATTAAATCCCTAAGTGTTTCACTTTATAATTATTATTAAGTTCATTTTGCGATTTTTAATTTCATTTAGCACAGAGTTGTTAAAAATTTGTACATGAGTAAGTTACACGTAACTTCGTTAAAAATAACTCATTTTGTTCACGAGTAAGTTCCACCAAATTTCTTTAGAAAGACACAAATTTTTACACGAGTAAGTTCCACCAAATATCATAAATAATATGAAACAACTAATTATTTTAACCGCTTAAGAAGAACCAAACTTCGTTGAAAACATACTAATATTTTACACGAATATGTTCCATTACATATTTTTTTGAAACAGCTAATTTTGCTTCCGAGCTTACCGAAGGTAGCGGAAGCTATGTGATCGTTTCGAAGAATGAAAATATTTTAGGTTTCCGATTTCAAAAATTCCAAGACTGAAATCCGTTTCAGACATCAGGGAACATTTTTGGTTCCGTGTCTGTCTGTCGGTCTGTCCGTTCGATTTTTGCGAACCAGCATATCTTAAAAACTACACGTCCGATTTGCCCATTGTTAGTCCCATATAAGTTTCAACCTTCTGCGCTTATTTGTTTCTCATCCACATGCGCACAAACATACATTTATTTTCAGTTATAGCTTCAAAAGTACTTATTTGATTTGTATGAAATTTTTACAGTTTATCGAAAGTAACCCGCAGATATCCCAAGAATAATTTGAACCGTCTGCGCTCTTTAACTTTTGCTAAATTACTACGTTTTTATTAGCTTGCATGGTAGATAAACATTGAATGACAGCAAAACAGGAAATATCGATTATATTATTTATCGATTATATTATTTCAAATATATTGATGGCACGGTTTAGATTTGGTGTTGGGGAGATCCGTTGTACAAAGATTTGTCCTTTTATAGGTTTAAGATCAGCTTTCTATGGTTGTCATTTATGTGAAGTAAAAAAATTCGGAACTATTTTTTTTTCACTAATTATATATTATATAACAATAACAATTATATTATCAACATTACATACGATTCAACAGAAAATTTAAAAACGTAGTACATATAAAGTTCTTTTTATCTTGAAATTGTTATACTTTAATTCATGTAAAAAATTAAAACTATTTTGACAGATTAAAAAACGGGAAAAGAATTAAACAAATGAGACCATAATGGCTTGTAAAAAAGCATAAAACCAATACAGTACGTGGATAGGATGTGAGGAAGTTATGTGACACACCAATTGCCAATTGGCAGTCTATTTTTTACATGTGGACCAATTTTATTTTTAAACAAATAATTTTGTTCAGGAGTAAGTTCCACCAATTCTTTTTTGATAAAAATGTTCATGATGATTGAAATGATGATAATTGTTCATGATAAATAAGTTCAACCTAATTTCGTTGGAATTAACTAGGACTACAACATTTACAGTAACAATACAATATTGTCGCCGCAATTTTATATTAAAAAATTAACAAACGTGTTTCGAAATTAAATCGTCTCCAGGATTAATATAATTCTAGTAGTTAATATTTTTAAGTAGTAATCTTACAAATACTACATTAATGCTGATGATGAATATATTAGATGATCATTAATATTCTAAAGTAGTGATCTTACTCTTACTATATTAGCACTGATGATTTCAAAACGTGTTTGTTAATATTTTAATATACAATTATTATTGGTCCAATTTTGTTGTGTTACTTTTTACTAACCTTTCAAGTCATAATTATGAAGTTTTCCACAAAATATCAGTCAAAACAACCAATCATAGTTATTAGTGTTATTATTTACCTAAATTAATTTTTATTTTTATCAATTTATGTTTATGAGAAATAATATTGAATATATTTGTGTTTCAGATTCAGGATTTGGGATACTAAGGTGATACAAAATAAGGTAATTTGATTATTTTTTTTATATTTTTTTCTGCTACTTTTACGTTCCGATCAATATATGGGTTGCTACAGGACGGGGATCTTACAGGACGGGGGACCTTACAGGACAGGGTATCTTACAGGAAGGGGATCTCACAGGATGGGGGATCTTACAGGACGGGTGATCCTGCCCCTTTACTCATCTACTTGATGTGATCATATGTGTATGAATCATATCTCACCTCTGTGGGACAACTCACCAGAGATATGTCGGTGTTTAGACCTTGGTTTCAGAGTTGCGTGACTACGCTAAACACCGGTTTATTTTTAGTATAATACATTTTTGAAATTTTCTTTGTATTTGTGTGTAACTGTAACATAATTTATAGTTCATTTGATCAGGTTTCCGCAGCAAGAGTCTAATAAATATAAGTGCATCTTTTGGATGAGACATCATCAGAGATTTTGTGAAAGGCAACGTTTCGATCAGTCAGCTGATGATTCGGATCATCAGCAACTTTCTGATGAAAGAGGCCTGTGATGGGTTCTAAACCAAAGAATTCACACTATCCCTTACTGTTGTCTCTTCCAGGAAATCTCGATTTTTTTTCAGGGTTTCTTCGCAAATATTGAGTGACAGACAGACACAGAACCTAAAATGTTCTGATGTCTGAAACGAATTTTTTGTCTTGAAATTTTTGAAATCTGAGACATAAAGAAATGTTCGTTCTTCGGAACGATCACATAGCTTCCGTTACCTTCGGTAAGCTCGGAAGCAAAATAGTAAATGTGTAATTTATTTGAATACTTGAGCTTAATCCTGACTTAGTTTCACATTTCTTTTTCATTCATTTACTTTTAATGGACTTGGACTTTAATTCAGCTTTTCCAGGCTTCTTAAGCTCGTCATTGTAAGGTCTTCGTTGCATCTATTCGCTTCTTCCTGGGACGTTTCTTGAACTGTGTTTCTTTACAGCAGTTTTCTAATGATGTTTTTTTTTTCAAATCCCCTTTCCTTGTAATTGGACTAATATCTGAAGAATAGGATTGAGTTAGTAAATGGAAGGAGGAGTGTATGTATTATGTATGTATGTATGTATGTATGTATGTATGTATGTATGTATGTATGTGGGATAACGCTGACAGCTTGAAAAGTTGGAGAATATACTTGGTATTGTGCTTCATGAAACAATAAGATTCTGTGATTGGTAATTGGCAGCGAGTTTGAAGACTTAATAGTTAACAGTATTATCACTCCTTCACATCGTTATAATCCCTTTGTCTTCTCACATCTCTCTCTCTCTGTATATGTATATATATATATATATATATATATATATATATATATATATATATATATATATATATATATATATATATATATATATATATATATATATATATATATATATATATATATATATATATATATATATATACATATATATATATATCTGCTTTAAGCTGCCACCTCGTTAGCAGAGCTAGAAATCTGTAACTTTGAATCAAGCTACTTGCTAGAATATCGAAGTTTTAACTAAATTTAAATCAAGCTTTCGAAATCTCTCGTATCAGAAAGTTAAGTTTGAATTTGTCCGACTCATGTTTCCTATATTGAATTTTTAATATTAAATGAAATATCAATATCTATTAAACATTTATTAAAAGAAATAAATATTTATTAAAGTTAATAAACATTTATCATATTTAATCATTAATAAAACAATTATCATGAAGTGGTACCACAAAATATCCTTCAAAACAATCATCATTTGTAACATTAATAACAATTTATTTTCTTTTTATGCTGAAACGTTTTAACTCCGTGATATCTTCTCTCTGTATCATGTTTAATATAACATTTATAATGATTAATAAAACATTTACCTGTTTAATAAAACATTTACCTGTTTAATAAAACATTTATCATGTTTAATAAAACAATTATCATGTTTAATAAAACATTTATCTTGTTTAATAAAACATTTATCTTGTTTAATAAAACATTTATCTTGTTTAATAAAACATTTATCTGTTTAATAAAACATTTATCATGTTTAATAAAGCAATTATCATGTTTAATAAATCATTTATCTTGTTTAATAAAACATTTATTTTGTTTAATAAAACATTTATAATGTTTAATAAAACATTTATAATGTTTAATAAAATATTCATTTTGTTTAATAAAATATTTATTATGTTTAATCAAACAATCTTAAGTTTAATAAAATATTTGTCATATTTTATATTTATTGATAAATGTTAAATGAATTTAGTTAAATATTTAATGATCATTTTAAATTTTAAATGAACATTACATTTTTTTCTTTCAATTATACACATATTTTAAGAAAAAATAAAAATAAAAATAAAAATGTTGCTCTAAAAATATTAGCTGTTGACCTCTGTAAGTTGTTAAGGGTTAAGTTTAGCCTAGTTACAACACGGTACATCATCTTCAAGGGCTCTCCAATTAAAAATACATCATCTGATGATTTAAAAATTTAAAAAAAAAGGAAAAAATGCACACTTTATCTACCATCTTAACTACTTCTACCCCTCATTTACCTGATCCTTAACCACTTATGTATGCCAGAGTATGCATTCAATTACACACACACATATTTAGAATATATATATATATATATATATATATATATATATATATATATATGTGTGTGTGTGTGTGTGTTGTGTGTGTGAATATGTGCTTTTTTTCATTAGTGGTTAGTTTAAGTAGTTACGTTGGTAACGATATTTTTTTATGTTACAGTTAAGCGAGATGATATTATATATAAAAAAAGAGATGGATATATGTTTATCTACGATTGATACGAAATGTAAACATTATATCTCTGTTTAGATGCGTAGAAAGTGATTCTTTAAGTACTTGTATTCATTGCGCATGCGCGTCTCATAGTTCTGAAGAATTCCTCTTCTTTATCACACTAGCGCGGTAAAGAAGAGGAATTCTTCAGCTTTACGCACGATTAGCGAGTTTGTTTACATTTAACAAAAACTAATTTGCTATTCTTTTATTAAAGTAACTGTTTATATCGAGTTTTTAGTGAAAAACAATGAATGAATCAAGTGGCTTTGACGAACATGTAGAGAATAATACTCCTTCAGAAATAATTAATTCGGCAAAAAATACAACTCAAGATTAATGCCATCTTTATCAAGAGAAGAGATACGAACTTACATACAGCAAGTTTATTTTTTTCTGTATTTATTATTTAAATCTAACAATCGTAGATAAAGTACGGTACGCAACTCGTGGGAAAACGGTATTTTGCATTGCTCGTGTGGTTTTACTACCCTCGCTGTCGCTCGGGTGCAAACTCTACACTCGCATGCAAAATGCTACTTTCCGCACTCTACGCGTAATGTACTATTTCATATTGAGTAATTTTTTTTGTTTTTTTGTTTCCTCGTTAATTTAGTTTTTAGTTGTATTAATTGACTTCTACTTCAATTAGTTATTTTACATTTCCCCACGTGTATCTGAAGGGTGTGTAGATTTGCAAAAGCCGCGCTTAAATATCGAAACTGTGGGAGAAATAAACTAAATTTTGCTGTCATGCTTACCGAAGGTAGCGGAAGCTATGTGATCGTTCTAATGAAAATATTTTATGTCTACAATTTCAAATCTTCCCAAGACAGACATCCGTTTCAGACATCAGGGAAAATTTGTTTCCAAGATGGCGGCTTGAGCACAACTTTTTTTTTGGGGGGGACTTTATAGGATTTCAATCAGGATGCCCCAGAGATAATTTGTACAACGTCTCTTGCTTGTATGACGCATTTTTGTAAACAGCCCCTTTTTTGCTTAAAATGGCTGGACTAATATACTAATATAGAGCAGACTTGGCAAAAAATTAGGTATCACTACTTTTTTGGCTGACTATTTTGGGAGAGGGTTTATAGAACTTAGCCCTTGTTAGGTTTTTGTGTAGATTACATATTTCGGTTTCTTACTACCTTTTTTAAAAAATGTAGATTCCCTTATTAAGTTATTAGGTTTTGTTTTCTCTGTATCATAACAAGGAATGTAAATTTATATTTACTAAATTTTAATTTGAATAAGAAAAAAAAAATATTGGAATAACCTAATAAATTAAAATAAAATAAAATAATCCATAATAATCTCTTTTAAAATATCCAATCATTTATAGCCCTAGTAAATTGCCTATTCGTAAAAAAGAATGAACACGCACAAATATCTACACACACACACACACACACACACACACACACACACACACACACACACATGAATCATCAATAAATAATAATATAATAGTATACATTACGCGTCGAGTGCGGAAAGTAGCATTTTGCATGCGAGTGTGGAGTTTGCACCCGAGCGATAGCGAGGGTGGTAAAACCACACAAGCAATGCAAAATGCCGTTTTCGCACGAGTTGCGTACCGTACTTTATCTACGATTTTTTCTGTATTTAAATAATAAATACAGAAAAAAATAGACTGCCAATTGGTGTGGCACTTAGCTTCCTCGCATCCTATCCACGTACTTTTCTTGATTTTATGCTTTTACAAGCCATTATTGTCTAATTGGTTTAATTGTTACCCCCGTTTTTTTTCTTTAATCTGTCAAAATTGTGTAATTTTGACACGAAATAAAGTATCAATTTAGCAAAAGTTAAAAAGCGCAGACGGTTCAAATTAATCTGGGGCCATCTGCGGGTTGCTTTCGATAAACTATAAAAGTTTCATTCAAATCAGATAAGTACTTTTGAAGCTATAGGTGTAAATAAATGTATGTTTGTGCGCATGTAGAAGAAAAACAAATTGGCGCAGAAGGTTGAAACTTATGTGGGACCAACAATGGGCTAATTATGACCAACCACCCAAATTTCATAAAAATTGAACCTGTAGTTTTTAAGATATGTTGGTTCGCAAAAATTGAACGACAGACCGACAGACCGACAGACCGACAGACAGACCGACAGACAGACACGGAACCAAAAATGTTCCCTGATGTCTGAAACGGATTTCTGTCTTGGAATTTTTAAAATCGGAGACCTAAAATTTTTTCGTTCTTCGAAACGATCACATAGCTTCCGTTACCTTCGGTAAGCTCGGAAGCAATAAACTTCCAGTATAGTTAAGAAGAATAAGTTCGAATTTCTCTTTTGATAAAGATAACATTAATTCATTAGTTGTATTTTGTGCCGAATTATTTCGGGAGGCGTATTATTCTCCTCATATTCGTCATAATTATTTAAATCACTCATTGATTTTCACAAAAAAATCGATATAATAGTTACTTTTATTAAACAAACAGCAAATTAGTCTTGTTAAATGTAAACAAACTCGCTAATCGTGCGTAAAGCTGAAGAATTCCTCTTCTTTACCGCGCTAGCGTGGTAAAGAAGAGGAATTGTTCAGAACTTTAAGACGCGCATGCGCAATGAATACAATTACGTAAATAATCACTTTCTACGCATCTAAACAGAGATATAATGTTTATATTTCGTATCAATCGTAGATAATTATATAAACATAAAATTAATGAAATAAATGTTGTTACAGGGGGTTAAAAGTTATTTTATATATGAGGTAAAAGCATAAGAGTTGTGGGGGCGTAAAATCTGGAGGCAGCGGGACCTTGCGTGAGTAGTAGTGTTACGCGTTCTATGTGCTCGTGTAAAGTAAATTTGTGTCAGTGTAGGTTGAGGAGAAAAAGTTACGCACGGGTAAAACTAAGTTTTTGATTATAGCCCCCCCCCCCCCCAACCCCACCACACCCTAAAAGGGACCATAATCGTATTTTTACCAACCCTATAAGGAGGGAGTACGTGCTGTATATATGATACACTGGTGCATATATATATATATATATATATATATATATATATATATATATATATATATATATATATATATATAAATAAATATAAATATAAATATTACTTGGGTGAAATTCGTCTACTCTAAAGTACGAAGGAGTAAAATTAAAATTACTTAACATTAATAAAAATTCACATAAAACTAAAACAGTTAATTATGAGCCATGTGGCTCGGCAAAAATGTTCCCTGATGTCTGAAACGGATTTCTGTCTTGGAATTTTTAAAATCGGAGACCTAAAATTTTTTCGTTCTTCGAAACGATCACATAGCTTCCGTTACCTTCGGTAAGCTCGGAAGCAATAAACTTCCAGTATAGTTAAGAAGAATAAGTTCGAATTTCTCTTTTGATAAAGATAACATTAATTCATTAGTTGTATTTTGTGCCGAATTATTTCGGGAGGCGTATTATTCTCCTCATATTCGTCATAATCATTTAAATGACTCATTGATTTTCACAAAAAACTCGATATAAAAGTTACTTTTATTAAACAAACAGCAAATTAGTCTTGAAATGTAAACAAACTCGCTAATCGTGCGTAAAGCTGAAGAATTCCTCTTCTTTACCGCGCTAGCGTGGTAAAGAAGAAGAATTATTCAGAACTATGAGACGCGCATGCGCATTGAATACAAGTACGTAAATAATCACTTTCTACGCATCTAAACAAAGATATAATGTTTTTATTTCGTATCAATCGTAGATAAAATATAAAACTTAGGACTCAAAATTGTGTAGGGCACGGGAACGGGGCAAAATAGAAACTTTAAAGAAATAATTGTGAGCGTAGGACGAACTAGTATAGTCGTGGGATGAACCAATCAGATTCGGGTTAATTAAAAATATAAGGTCACTCAATCTATCTACGCCAAACTCGTCATAAATAAAATTCAAATCAGTCGCATTCCTTTATGATTAAACGCTTTGTGAGTTAATCAAAAATATTTCAAAAGGAGTGCCATTTAAATTTATCGACCTTTAAAATAAAAATATCTGCAAGTTCTTCTGGACGTTTGATTACCTCAACTCAACTGTTTAATAACCTCTCTTCAAATATTTAACTATTTTATAAATCTTTGTTTTAATATCAATACTTAACCTTAGAATATGTACTAACCATTCGTAATAGTACATTACGCGTCGAGTGCGGAAAGTAGCATTTTGCATGCGAGTGTGGAGTTTGCACCCGAGCGACAGCGAGGGATAGTAAAACCACACGAGCAATGCAAAATGCCGTTTTCGCACGAGTTGCGTACCGTACTTTATCTACGATTGTTAGATTTTAATAATAAATACAAAAATAAATAATAAACTTCCTGGATGTAAGTTCGTATTTCTCTTTTGATAAAGATGGCATTAATCTTGAGTTAATTAATTATTTTTGGAGGAGTATTATTCTCTACATTTTCGTCAAAGCCACTTGATTCATTCATTGTTTTTCACAAAAAACTCGATATAAACAGTTACTTTAATAAAAGAATAGCAAATTAGTTTTGTTAAATGTAAACAAACTCGCTAATCGTGCGTAAAGCTGAAGAATTCCTCTTCTTTACGCTAGCGTGGTAAAGAAGAGGAATTCTCCAGAACCATGAGACGCGCATGCGCAATGAATACAAGTACGTAAATAATCACTTTCTACGCATCTAGACAGAGATATAATGTTTATATTTCGTATCAATCGTAGATAAAAATTATGACGATTGTCAATTAAGAGTAAGCTATCTAGGTTGTGTAAAACACAGACTCCCCTCTCTTCACCAGTGCTTTATCTACATTCTTTTCATGCCTTCAAGCTTGCTTTAGTTCTACCCAAAAATTCTTTGAGTTATCTTTAATCTTTACGCCGTTCTTACTTTGAGCTACAACCTATTGCTCTGTTTGTGACGTCCCCATTTGTGGAGAACATTCTATAATAATTGTTTAAATTATTAAAAAATGTTAGTTAACACATTTTATTTCAATATTATTGCGTAGGTATAAAAAAAATAGTACCAATTTTGAATATATTACTTAAATTAATAAATCTAACAATACTATATTGTTTGTTTTTAAAATTCTTACATTTCATTGACACTCAAACTATACTAGTTGATTTTGTATTCTTCATATTATGTGATACTATTTTTATGGCATAATGCTATTAATCATTAATAAATAAATAATAATAATAAAAATGTAAATTAAAAAGTAATAACAAAACGTTCTAATACAATCCTAGTAAAAATTCAAGTTAAAGTATCGATGTTTATCAATTTAAGTACACGCCATTGTATTAAATTTTTTCCCGATTTTAATAAAATGTTAATGGTAGGTCATAATTATCCCATTGCTGGTCCCATGTCCCATTTAAGTTTCAATCTTCTGCGCCCATTTGTTTCTCTTCCACACCTATATCTTTTAATATACTCATTTTTTTACGATTTTGGTAGTATTCATACAACGGAAAGATTAAATTTTAATTTAAATCAAATTATAATTATTAACAACTACGGGAAACAGACATAGAAAAATACACTCCAGCGCTGAGATTTGAACCACAGGCCTCTATATTTCCAGTATAGCGCTCTAACCAACTAAGCTACGCAGGAGAATGAATTTCTCTGACGTTAATGATACCTTGACCCGAATTTAAAGCTTTCAATTTTTCCACAAGTCTGAGAAGTCAACATTAATGACAAAGAACTAGACCGAGAAATAACGCTTATAATTATAAAGTACCCAATTAGTACCTGTACTTAGTACAATCAATTAGAAATTCATATTTTACGATTTTTTTCATTCTCCTGCGTAGCTTAGTTGGTAGAGCGTTATACTGGAAATATAGAGGCCTGTGGTTTAAATCCCAGCGCTGGAGTGTATTTTTCTCTGTCAGTTTCCCGTAGTTGTTAATAATTATAATTTGATTTAAATTAAAATTTAATCTTTCCGTAGTATGAATACTACCAAAATCGTAAAATATGAATTTCTAATTGATAGTACTAAGTACAGGTACTAATTGGGTACTTTATAATTATAAGCGTTATTTCTCGGTCTAGTTCTTTGTCATTAATGTTGACTTCTCAGATTTGTGGAAAATTGAAAGCTTAAATTGGGACAAGGTATCATTAACGTCAGAGAAACTCATTCTCCTGCGTAGCTTAGTTGGTAGAGCGTTATACTGGAAATATAGAGGCCTGTGGTTCAAATCCCAGCGCTGGAGTGTATTTTTCTCTGTTTCCCGTAGTTGTTAATAATTATAATTTGATTTAAATTAATATACTCATCTGATTTTAATTTTTTAATTTTGATGGTTTGACGAATTTAGGCCGCAGTAGAATATTGTGTGTGTTCTTTAAATTTTATTAAATTAATACTTTAATTCATGTAAAAAAAAAATAAAATAAAAAACATTTTTTGAAAGATTTCTAAAAAAACGGGGGAAAATTGAATAAATTTAACAATATTAGGTTGTAAAAGCATAAAATCGTTAAAGTATACGAAATAGAACGCGAGGAAGCTATGTGCCACACTAATCGACAGTCTATTTAATTTGTAAATTTTTTATTAAGATAAATAAAGTGTAAGAGCTTCTATAACAATTTTTCTTCAACAAAATTTTATAGATGGGGGAAAAATATGAAGAAAATCCTCTTTCTTGGTATAAAAAAATGGAAAGGCTTTCCTAAATAGCTCTCACTTTCCTCTAAGGATGTTATTATCATGAAAAATCCCTCTAATCCCTGTCTGAGACGCATCAAATCCTGACACCAAGATAAAAGCCTTTCTTATCGTGAAAGAAAATAAAACATCGAGGAAAGAATTTGATCAGTATATTTATCTCATTATTACTCCTCAGTTCTTTTTCATTAGATTTACAAGGAAATTCTATTATACGTTTGTAATATGGACATGTCAGGACACAAATAGAACAAGTTCATAAAAGGAAATAATAAGGAGTGATATCTGATTGGTCCGTTCTCTTTCTACAGTTACAAGAAGAGGTCCCTTTTGTAAAAAGGATTCCTCAAATAGGATAAAAAGACTGATTTCTCATTGGTCGAGATATTCAGAGGAAATCCAGGAAGGAAACGATCCTACCCCCTCCCCCTCCTTACATTGAGCTACTTCTGAATCAATTCTCTAGACCCTTCGCACACAACAGGATCCAATTAAACAACATGGCAGAACTCGAGGAAGAAGCATCATGGAAGATAAGAAGCAGAAAAACCCAAGATAATGAAACAATGTTCACAAAAGAAACAAACCAAGAAAGGATGAAATTAACGCAAGACATAAAAGGAAATAGAAATGAATGAAGTCATAAATGAAAATCACCTTTCACAGGACAAACCACTAATTATTGTTATTCCCACTTCAATCAATTTTTTTTTAGTGGCTTTTTCGTGGATAAATAATCCTCAATGCCAGAGACGACTACAAGAAGTAAAATTAGAAACTACTACTGGTGTTAACAAGACTAAAGACGAATAGAGGTAATAAGACTAGGGACGAATGACGAAACAACTTTAAGAATCAAGACTATAGACGACTAGGGGAAGCAAGACTACGGGCTACTGGGGAAGCAAGACTAGAGACTACTGGTAGTGGGGCAAGCAAGGCTAGAGACTACTGGTAGTGGGGCAAGCAAGGCTAGAGACTACTAGTAGTGGGGCAAGCAAAGCTAGAGACTACTGGTAGTGGGGGAGCAAGACTAGAGACTACTGGTAGTGGGCCAAGCAAGACTAGAGACTACTGGTAGTGGGGGAAGCAAGACTAGAGACTTCTGGCGGAAAAGACTAAAGACGAATAGGGGGAGCAAGACTAGAGACTACTAGGGAAATCAAGACTAGACACTACTAGAGGAAGCAAGACTAGAGACTACTAGAGGAAGCAAGACTAGAGACTACTAGAGGTAGCAAGACTAAAGACTACTAGGGGAAGCAAGACTAGAGACTACTAGGGAAAGCAAGACTAGAGACTACTAGGGGAAGCAATACTAGACACTACTAGGGAAAGCAAGACTAGAGACTACTAGGGGAAGCAAGACTAGAGACTACTAGAGGAAGCAAGACAAGAGACTACTAGGGAAAGCAAGACTATCGGAGGGCGGATGATGGTCCCTACACTTATTTCAGGGATCTATTTATTGAGGATCTTCAGTACAGGTAATGTGAGTATAGAATACAGCTTTAGCTTGACATGAAGTAAACCAAAGTCACAAATTTATCTTGAAGGATATGCAAATTTTAGCATAGGAGATGGATGAGTAGAAGTGACGTACATTAGAGATGTTATTTATTAAATAGAACCCTTTTTCACTTTATTGTAGGAGTGACATTAACCATCTATATGATGTTTACTCGGGATTAATTATTTAACATTATTTTTAGAGATTTATGTGAGCTTTTATTAATTATTTTTTTAATTTGAGTCAAAAACCGTCTCCGGGTTACTCGCCTTAGGGCTTACTATAATAAAACACATTAATACACGAGGTTTGTCCAAAACGTGATTTCAGTTCATAAAGCATTTTTCTTTCCCCATAAGTGCGATTGGTGGCCCGGCTGGTAGATCCGGACGGGACTACGTCAAAATATAGTAGGGTGTGTACCTACAATTTTTTATGCTTTTTTGTTTTGTTGGAAAAATTATATTTTCCTGTTTTTTTTTTTATTTTTTAAATAATAAAGGTCTTTTTCTTGGCCAACCCTCGTAGTGTGTGTGTGTGTTTATATACATAAAAAATATGACAAAGTTGATGTAGCAATGATCTTTTCCTTGTTTATCCCATAAGGGGTTTAGAGGTTGAAGATGTGGACAATGCTTTTTTTTTTAATATGCCAAAAATACTAAAAAAGAAATGTATTATATTTTCATGTTAAAGCTAAAAATAATTTTTACTCATATATATACCTTTATATTCGTGTATTTATATTTATTTTTCCTTCTCTCTAATTTATTCCCAAAGGTATTTTTTCTAAAGGTTCTTCCCTAGGGATGTAATCTATTACCTTTAATATTATATTAATTATCTAAACTTTTTTTCTGTCTTAATGGATGTTAATGAAAATTAAAAAAAAATCTTTTTTTGGTTTTTCCTCTGGGTTTTCCGGGGAATGGTAAGTGAAATAGGAAAATGACTGCGAAGGAAAGCTTTCCAGGGTGGAATAGTAGATACAGGTCGAAACACTCGAGGTAATGGGCAACATGAACTTTGACCTTTATAATTTTGGGCATCTGTCATTTATAACTCTCCCTAGCCGTACAGATGGCTTTTTAAAACAACATCAAGCCAAAAATAACATTTTTTCTCTCTCGCTTTTACGTTAAATTTGGTTTTTGTTTTTTCGGTTTCATTAAATGGGATGTACAATTTGAATGAAATACATATTTTTTTTTCTTATTTTGAATTAAGAAAAAAATATTAATTCATTTTTTAAAAACGTAAATAAACATTTTATTCGTTAACTTTTTTCTAAAAAAAAAAAATATCTTTTAATTTAATTTCAAACATTTAAATATCATACTTTTACTTTAATGCTTGTTTAATGTTTTAATTATATTATTACTTATTTTTTAATTACATTAATTGAATGTTCATATTTAATGTTAAATAAATCCAAGCCGGCTATATACTTATAGGTATATCAAATTATAATGGAAGAGAGACAGACAGAGAAAATAGACACTGGTTACGCTTAAATTTAAACCCTGAATTTTGAATTTTTAGACCAGGGCTCCACCAATATTATTGAAGGGTGACCTGCAATAAACTTTCATTACGAATTAATATTTTAAAATATGTCAAGTAAGCTTATGTCATAATATCTCAATAGTTCTCGAGTTATCGATTTTTTCCTGTTTTTAGTGTTTTTTTAAAAAATAAAAAAGATAATATCTCTATATCAACACATATACAGGGTGTGGCAAAAGTTCGGCAACGGCTAATTATCTCTGTTAATATTTGATATCTCAAATATTAACGGTTATTGTAAATATAAAGTTTATTAAACAATTTTTATATGTTTAGCAAATATAAAGGTTTATTGCAATCTTCATCATGCATAAAAAACTACTTTTTTTGGTGGGTACCCATTTTCCCGCCATTTTGGTTGCCGCCATATTGGATTCAACTTTAAAATATCAAATTGGAACCTCTATACTGTGATACATATTTGGAAAGGCCTTGAAAAAAGAAAACATTTTCCGCAAACCAGAGCATTTTATCTTTTCCCGTTTCAAAATAGTGGCCAGTTGAAATTACAAAATTTACATTTTCAACGCTTGATTGCTGCTAAAATAAGACTTTAAGAGAAAAAAAAAATAAGTAAAATTATTATAGTTTTAACTAAAAAATTCAAAATTGGTTTAAAAAAAAAAATTTTAATTACATTTTCGGTTGCAAGTAAAATGACTATGTGCGTTGCTATAGCAACCAAATAAAAATAAATATTTGGAAAAAATAGCGTAAAACTTTTATTTTTTACCCTAAAATAAGAAAAATTTACTTTTGCTTTTTTTTCCCCTAAAACCTTTACTTTGGCTGTAATCAAACGTCAAAAATGTCAATTTTGTAATTTCAACTGGCCGCCATTTTGAAAAGGCGAAAAATAGACAGCTCTGGTTGTCGGCAAATGTTTTTATTTTTCAAGGCCTTTCCAAATATGTATCACAGTATAGAGGTTCCAATTTTAAATTTTAAAGTTGAATCCAATATGGTGGCAACCAAAATGGTTACTCACCAAAAAAGTTAGTTTTTTATGCATGATGAAGATAGCAACAAACCGCAGTTTGATATTTTTTTTAAACCAATTTTGAATTTTTGAGTTTAAACTAAGATAATTTTACTCTTATTTTTTTTCTCTTAAAGCCTTATTTTAGCAACAATCAAGCGTTGAACATGTCAGTTTTGTAATTTCAACTGGCCACCATTTTGAAACGGCGAAAGATAAAATGCTCTGGTTTGCGGAAAATGTTTTCTTTTTTCAAGGCCTTTCCAAATATGTATCACAGTATAGAGGTTCCAATTTTAAATTTTAATGTTGAATCCAATATGGTGGCAACCAAAATGGGTACTCACCAAAAAAGTTAGTTTTTTATGCATGATGTAGATAGCAACAAACCGCAGTTTGATATCTCAAATATTAAAGGCGATAATTAGCCGTTGCGGAACTTTTGCCACACCCTGTATATAGGTATGTATGCTAAGCATTCTAAAATATAAATTAATTATAAAAAAATGAAATCCATAATACTATTATGTTATATTTATGTTAGAATTATTTTTCAAGTAATTCATTATAAGCGTGAATGTATTGTGTATAATATATCGGTTGTTGTTGATATGAGTGGTGTTATTTTTATCTTGGTTATATATTTTCTTTTATTTCGGTCGAGAGGCCAATTATTTTCAGCATCATCAGCTCCTCTATGTTTATATTTCCCTACCCCCACTCTTTCTCCTCACTATATTTTCTTTAATATTTCACCCTCGTTTTTACTTTCTCCTTTTTTTCTTCAGCTTTTCTTTTCTTCATAATAAACCCTCTTCCTATGTTTCTTTTCTTCCTTATACTTAATATATATATATATATATATATATATATATATAATGTATGTATGTATAAGTTTGTTCAGCACAATTCTTTTGTTCATGGGTTCTTTGTGTGAGAATGTGCCCCTCTTCATGGTTTCCCCCCTGTACTACATCAAGTACTGAAGAAAGTATGGGTGCCCAGAAAAATGGTTCTCTTTTCTCGCCATCTCTTAGTTCATTTTCCCCCTTCCCAAATTCTAGAGCCCCTCTCTATATCTAAGTGCGTCCCCCCTAGTACTTCCCCCTCCTTTATATCTAAGTACACCCTTTCGCATCCCCCCCCCTCCACCTCTCAACATTAATGCAGAAAAGAATCTTTTTATTATTCTTTTATAAGTATTTACTTAAAGATTCCCTCTTTTTTTTTATCAGTTTTCTTCTTTTATATTGTTACGTAACAATGTTGTTTATTGTTTGTCGGCTTATAAGTAGTCCAAACTTTTTGAAGTCAGTTATTGATTTAGGACTTTTTATTTGTATTTTTGAAGTGAAATTGTTTTAAGTATTTAAAAAAAATGTTGTGATTGGTAAAATGTAAATGTTATTTAACAAAAGGCTAAGAATACTTTATCTAATAACATGTAATCATTGATGGACGTCACTTACCAATTTAGCTGATAATTACCTGATGACCGTGTAACTGATAAATCACTCATTTAGCTGATAATTACCAGATGACCGTGTAACTGATAAATCACTCATTTAGCTGATAATTACCAGATGACCTTGTAACTGATAAATCACTCATTTAGCTGATAATTACCAGATGACCTTGTAACTGATAAATCACTCATTTAGCTGATAATTACCAGATGACCTTGAAACTGATAATTCACTCATTTAGCTTATAATTACCAGATGACCTTGTAACTGATAAATCACTAATTTAGCTGATAATAATCTGATAACCATGTAATTGTATCTGATTTAAGACAATCAATAATTTAGCTTATAATTGTTACATGGCATTGTAACTGATTTAAGAAGTCACTAATTTAGCTGATAATTGTCTAATAACCTTGTAACTGATTTAAGACAATCAATAATTTAGCTTATAATTATCTAATGGCATTGTAATTGTAACTAATTTAATTCAATCACTAATAATTTAGCTGATAATTGTCTAATAACCTTGTAACTGATTTAAGACAATCAATAATTTAGCTTATAATTATCTAATGGCATTGTAATTGTAACTAATTTAATTCAATCACTAATAATTTATCTGATAATTGTCTAATAACCTTGTAACTGATTTAAGACAGTCACTAATTTAGTTGATAATTGTCTAATAACCTTGTAACTGATTTAAGACAGTCACTAATTTAGCTGATAATTGTGTATTAACCTTGTAACTGATTATAGAGAGGCATTAATTTAGCTGATAATTGTCTAATAACCTTGTAACTGATTTAAGACAGTCACTAATGTAGCTGATAATTGTGTATTAACCTTGTAACTGATTATAGAGAGGCATTAATTTAGCTGATAATTGTCTAATAACCTTGTAACTGATTTAAGACAGTCACTAATTTAGTTGATAATTGTCTAATAACCTTGTAACTGATTTAAGACAGTCACTAATTTATCTGATAATTGTCTAATAACCTTGTAACTGATTTAAGACAGTCACTAATTTAGTTAATAATTGTCTAATATCCTTGTAACTAATTTAAGACAGTCACTAATTTAGCTGTGAATTATCTGATGAACTGATTTAAGACAGTCACTAATTTAGCTGATAATTGTCGAATAACCTTGTAACTGATTTAAGACAGTCACTAATTTAGCTGTGAGTTATCTGATGGATTTGTAACTGATTTAAGAGATTTACTAATTTAGGAGAATCACTAATTTATCTGATAATTGTCTAATGATCTTGTAAGACTATTACTAATTTAGAGGGATATTTGTCTAATAAATTTGTTCTTGAAGGAGCTTAACTACCGTAATTATTTTTATATTATTAATTATTATTGGTAATTGATTTGTTTAATACTAATAATTGTAAAATGTATAGATAAGCTGTACATTATCTGTCTGATAATATTATACCTAATCTATTACTAATAACAGTCCATTACCTGCCCATTAATAATATCCTGTAATTTATAACAGTTCAATAACATTTTACCTAATCCATTATTCAAAAGACTTTAACTGATAACAGAATGTATTGAATGTAATATTTGACTAAGGAACGACTACTTTTCTGCAAAATTGTTTCATGCCACAATATGTCGTACGTCTCGTACCTTAGAAAGCAACTATAATTATTTTGTTTTTATTGTGAATATAAGTTTTGGCTCGTAATATCTCGCTTATTTTTTAATCCCCCCCTACCCCTGAGCACTTTTTCTTCATAGCAATATCTTAATATCTTTTATAAAGATATTGTCTTTGAAGTAGAAGTGCCTCTATCGTTCTACACTTTTAAAAATAGGTTACTCACCACTTTAAATCAAATATCTAGATCTTCTATCACCTGTTTGCATTCGTTCTTCTTAAATATGAAGTTCATCCATGATCATATCTTTTTATCACTGAGCACTTTTTATCCTCTTACTGATGGCGTATCTTTTTGTGATAGTGTCTATGTAGTAGAAGTCTCTTGATGGTTTAAAGCTGATCATCTTGGTTTTCTATTCTTAGTCTTTTTATTATAGTCAAGTTTTAAATATTTCTTTATACTTCGAGAAAAGAGAATTTTATTTGGTGTCTTTTTCTGAAAGACGAAATGATTATGAAGTGAGTCGAATGGTCCATTCTTGCGCTGAAAAAGACTAATGTTTTATGAACGTGATCTTCTTTCCCCTAGAGAACGTTTTCGCTTCTTTTTCTTTAATATTTTTCACTCTCCCCCATTTTTTTTTCATCATCTTCGTGTCTTCCCTTCGTCCCTTAATTTCGTCTCGTCAAGTGCCGAGCTAAGAGATGGGTGGATGAAGAGTACAAAAAAAAAATGGAATTGGTGCATTAAGTAGGCCTTTACTTGACTATGGTTGAGTGTGGAAGTGCCCACGAGTTTTCGTCAGGACTTGGTCCAAGCTCTTGTTCCCCGTGCTTAACTTTTAAAGGCAATGGTTTAGTACAACAATGGAAGGGACGTGCTTCGTGCTACCCCGTTAAGGGACAGAAGGGTTGAAGTCCCACTTGACGAAGTCCTCCTGCTTCACTCTCGCTACTTGATGTCATCTTTTCTTCCCTTCTTCTCCGGACCTTTTCTACATCATTTCTTCCTTGTTATTGTGCCTTTTTTTTCCTTTTAAGTGTACAAGAGGTCCTTCCCTTTGTCGCCGTCAAGTAATCGCCATTATTGATGTTTTCCAGCCTCCGGCAGACCAAAAGTTCGTCGACCTTAACGTCATCATCTAATTTTTTTTTCTTTTCTTTTTCAAAAATACTTTTTTCTGTTGATAAAAAGTCAGAACGATTAATCGTCCTTTATTCCTAAACACTTTTTTTTAAAAAAAAAATATCCCCTTGTTCTCATTTATCAAATTTTATACACACCCCTGAAGATGCTAAGTATCTGAAGTGGATCGAGGAGGACTTTCGACTAACTATCAAAATGTCTAGGAAAATCGTAGTTTTAATGATAAGCAGTAGTAATGGGGCTGGGAGGCCAAGCCTAGCAACTAGACCGCATTCGGGTCCTTTTTGACAACCCCTGAACTCACAAACATCAAACTACTTCAGTCTGTCTTACCCTCAAATCTCCTTGTTTGGGTCACAAAGGAGAGAATATCTTGCCACTTTTGTGTAACAAGTTCCTCTTCCTTGATTTCCCCTGCTCCTAATACATAAAAGCGCAGTTGTTCGGGTCCTTTTTGGGTACCCCTGAACTCACAAACATTGAACTACTTCAGTCTTACCCTTAAATCTCCTAGTTTGGGTTACAAAGGAGAGAATATTTTGCCACTTTAGTGTGACAAGCTCCTCTTCCTTAATTTCCCCTACTCCTAAGCTCCTAATGCATAAAAGCGCAGTTGCAGTCTGCCATATCCTTCGCCTGCTCCAGATATATGTAAATGTTAGCGTTAATAAAAAAAGAAACAAATTATGCCCATGTGTAAGACAAAGGAATGGAGAGCCAGAGTGACCGTGTGGATTAAATTACTTACCACGTCTCCTCGACCATCACTGAATCAAGAGCGGTACTATGGTGAGGGTTCGATTCCTGGCCTTGGTGCTCTGATTTATATGACTCACTAATGATCACATCATACTTGCTTCGGCGGTACAATGTACAGAGGTATGATGTGTAGGCACTACTTTGGATTGTTACTCCCCTTATAAAAAAAAACAGAGGGTAGTAACAATTTATAGAATTACCTGAGTGTAGTGGCCTGAACTCTCTACCACGGGTCTAGTAAAATGTGTCTAAAATATGACCTAATTGCTCGAACAAGTGGTTCGTCCCGTCTAGTACTAGTTGTAGCACCATACTACTACTAAAGCCTAGTTTGCATGGGTCGAGTATTTTAGTATTAGTAGCCACGGTCGAGTAATTTAGTCAGAGTTGAGTATATCAATTTAGTAAGTAACCAAGTGTGCTTCGAGTAATATAAATTTAGTAAAACAAAGTATCCAAACGCTTTGAGTAATATAAATTTAGTAAAACAAAAGTATCCAAACGCTTCGAGTAATATAAATTTAGTAAAACAAAGTGTCCAAACGCTTCGAGTAGTATAAATTTAGTAAAACAAAGTGTCCAAACGCTTCGAGTAATATAAATTTAGTAAAACAAGTGAGTACTAAATTACTAAACTACTCGACCCTTGCAAAGGCTTAAGACGCAGAAATGTGAAAATAATATGGGAACTATGAAAATTACAATTCACAAAATCATTCCAAAGATTTGATTTAAACAGCGACGTAAGCGGCGATGTAAACGAGTGCAGTTAGCTCATACCTTTTTCTGTTCTCCTAGTACAGTGTACCGCGTTTTAGAGTCGCTTGGGGAGAGGACGCCCTTGCGTCAGCGGACAAGGCTTGATTGATCTTGCCTTCTACCTCTTGCTAACCTCCTGATACGTGTGTAACGCTTTTTGGTAACGCTTTTCGGGTTTATGTACCATAGCCAAAACATGAAAATGTCTTCTTTCCCGGGAAATATGTAGATAAATTAGAAGATTATTCCTTATAGTATAAATTCTTGATTGGGTCTTTCGAGGAAAATTTAAACGCCTCATATTTGCGATATTTCAATCCCTCATTGGATCATTCTCAAGCTGACTGACTAGCTCATTACATTGTCATAGAGTTATTGTTTTATATAAAAATGTTGATTTTTTTTTGACAAAATAGCATGAAAAATTAAACAATTTACAAAAGGGTTATTTATTTTTTGTAATCTAATTGTCAATACCTTTCATTTGATACCCCACTCAAAATTAAAAAAACAAAACAATCGCGTGACATGAATTATCCGCCGTTTTGGATTTGAACAGGTGATAATTTTAAGTTCACTACATTTTTTCTGTGTGCGCGTCAAAACGATATTTAATACTGGAAAGTATCATGTTTTTTTATCTCTTTTGAATTAAAAGTTATTGGAACCGTACAGAGTGACAGACAGACACAGGGACGAAACCATTAAGGGTTTCTTTTCTCTTTTTTTTGGTCTTACTTACGAAACCCTAAAAAGCACGATAATATTATTATAATTTCGTATTGCGTGTAAGTCCTTTACTAAAAGTGTTTGTTCGCAATAACAATTATATAAGCGGTAATATATATTTTTTTAATTATTAAATTCTTACTTCTATTACCGCCTCCCCCCCCCCCCCCCCCCAAAAAAAAAAGTTACCCAAAACTCTCTCTCTTCATCGGGAAAACATTCCTTTCGGAAGGGAAAAAACTTTGTAATTCCAATTACATAGTAAGGAAAAAAAGAATTATCCGAAGATGAAAAACAAAGAAGAATTAAAAGTTGAAAGAATTGGAAAAAATGAAAAGGGGAAAAATCGACGTGATCCTTCAAACTGATCCTTTCTCGGGAAAATTAAACGTTCTTCTTTTTCTTTTTCTCATTAAAAATTAACTTGATGGAAGAAAACAGAAATAATAATTAAAAAAAAGGAATTAATTAAATTAATGATTAAGTACAAAAAACTAAGACGCTTAATGTTGAAATTTCCATTTTATTATATTTGTTTGTTTTACAGTTCCTTGATTTTCTTCGTTTTTTTTGTATTTTTTTAATTTTACTTTGTCTTACTAACAATGCTCTTAATTTTAATTGGAGTTTTTTTTATTTTAGTTTGAAATATATATGTACATATATATATATATATGTGTTTTTTTTAAAAAAGTATTTCTATTTTTTTTTTTTAAATTTCTCATTTTGTATAAATAGAAAAAAATATTATGATAACTATTACTATTAGTAACTATATATGTTGCCAAATTTCGTCAAAATCAGCCCAGTAGTTCAGGCTTCACGCGTCTGCACAGTCGACAGACAGACAGACATTTTTTTTAAAAACCACTTTTTTGGGACTCAAAGGACTTCAAAACATGAAAATCCATAAAAATAGAATTTTCACGCCATCAAAAAACTTTCTTTTTATATGAGAAAAAAATTAACGGGCGTCAAAATAAAATATAAATAAATGGGTGTAATATTATATAAAGCCAAAACAACTAACAAAATGGAAAACACTGGCTGAACAAGTCATGTACACAAATGAGAAAGATTCCACGAGTTGTTCAGCAGAGTTTTATACTTTTTCTTTTTCTTACTAAAAAGGCTTCATTTTAATTGGAGTTGTTTTTGTTTTTTTTAATTATAGTATATATTTTTTGTAATTTCTCATTTAATATATTATTATATAGAGAGAAATGATTGTGGAAGGTTGTACGAGTTGTGAAGGCAGTTAACACCTTTTCCAGTTGTTGTTAAAACGTGTTTTTTTATCAGTTTTATCTTTCTTTTACAGGAGAAGCCTTAACTACCGCATAAAAATAAAATTTAACTACAAAGGAACCTCACTATAACGGACTAATAGGGGCTAAGGGTTGTTCCCTATTTTAAAAGTCCGTTATATAACAAATAATTATTTCAAATAATAATGTAAATGGTTTATCTCCAGTAGGGAGAAAATATTATGATTTTAAATTAGTTTAGAGGGACTAAAGTAAGTCTTTTTTATCCCTGAACTCAAACAACCCCCGGGGAATCTAGGTATAATCTACGTTCCAGAAAGCAACTATAAATACGTCGTCCTTCACTCCAGTCGTCAGTATGTCTTGTTGTTGCTTCAAGTTAACATCACGATGCACCACACCCCTGAAGATGCTTCCAGTAGTGGAAGCGAAACTAAGGACTTCAACCCCTTCGTGACGCGGATTTCACCGGAAAACCAACCTGTTTATTAGGGCAAAAAAGTAAAGATTGCAACTTAATTATTTTATAAATAGTAGAAAATGAATGGCTAATGTAATGAAATTGTTTTTTAATCTATAAAAAATAGTTATTTATGCACCTAGGGATTAAAGTAAGCCATTATTCGCTGAGCGAATAAGTTGGTTCTTGAAGTGAAGCCGAGGGAGATAATTATCGCGAGGGGAATTATAGCCCTTTACTCCCGAGGTACTTACAATATTTTATCTCCAGTAGGGAGAAATCCATCTTCATCCATTGCACAGTTTTTATTTATTATTTAAATAATTATTAGCACTTTTAACAGCAAATATAAGAGATTCAATATTAAAAACAAATAAGAATTGGAATTAAACTCAAATAGTAGGTTATTTAGATGCAGGTTAAAACAATGATAAATAAGGTCAAAAAAGCAGGGTCGCCAACCTGATTTTAACAACTTCACTACATTAGCCATTCATTCTCTACTGTTTATAAAATAATTAAGTTGGCAATCCTTCTTTTTCTCCCTGGTTTTATTTTTTCTCCCTACTTTTACTTTTTCTCCCTACTTTTTTCTTTTTCTCCCTACTTTTTGAGCTCGGGGAAGAGAAGACCTACTTTAGTCCCTCTAAACTAATCCATGATCATAACTTTTTCTCCCTAATGGAGATAAAAGTATTGTTAGATCCAATTCATAAGAATATTGTGTTAGTATGTCAATAATTTGATCGAGATTTTGTGAGTACAAGGTCTGTCTGAATTAAAAGTTAGCTATTGTGGTTCAATCATTAGCCACTGTGGTTCATATATTAGTCACTGTGGTTCAGATATAAGCCACGATAGTTCAAATATTATACACTGTGGTTCAGATATTAGCTAAGATGATTAAGATGTTGTCACTACGCTTAAAAATTTAAGTTAATATGGAGCCACTGTTTTTCAAATATCAGCCACTGTTTTAAAATATTAGCCTCTGTGGTTCAAATATCAGCCACTGTTTTCAAATATTATCCTCTGTGGTTCAAATATTAGTCACTGTTTTTCAAATATCAGCCACTGTCTTCAAATATTAGCCTCTGTGGTTCAAATATCAGCCACTGTCTTCAAATATTAGCCTCTGTGGTTCAAATATTAGCCTCTGTGGTTCAAATATTAGCCATGATGGTCAAGCTGTTGTCACTTACGTTCAAATATTAGCCACGATGTTCACTTTTTAACCACCGTGTCCAAACATTAGCTTCTGGTATTTTAATATCAGGCACTGTGGTTCATTTATGAGTTACTGTGGTTTTATTGACAATAAACTGATCAACTTTAGCTCTTTAAGATTTGAAACTCTGTCTAGAATAGTTTATGTTGGTATTTCAAGTGTATTCTAGGGTTGAAGATAACAATGGACCTTTTGCTTTCTCGACTTTTTGTCAGATGGACTTTGAAAACGAATGCATGGATATTTCAAGTGTTTTGTTGCTTTGTTTGAACTTAGAATATGTTACTTGAGTTTAGTCCGTCTGTATGTTGACATGTGTTAAGGTTTTCTACATGGTGCAGTGTCGGTCTGTCTGTTAACCAGCAAGATGTCCGAAGTGTTTTGAATGTGGATGCACGTGGGTGCATCTATACGAGATACTCCGGGGTTTCTATCCCTTCCCTTGGGTTCAACCTCCACCGGAGTCTACCTGGTACAGCACGTCGACAGTATCCTTGTCTAACCGTTCTCCGCTTCCTACACCCAGGTAGTCGACTCTCTCTCTCCAGTCTCCATGTCTTTCTAACTCTACCAGCTCCGAAGGCCTCAGTCTGTGTTGTACCACCGTTTATATTCGATCTCGTAACGTTCCCCGGTCTCTTTCAGTGTTTGGAATACTCTCGTTTTACTATATTCTTCCGCGCTCTAGTACAAGTTCCGTTTTTTTTTTCGTCTACTTAATAGTTTAATCAGTGCAAATTTCTCAGTGCTCCTTTAATAAGCATTATTTTTCTTCAAACTTATACTTTCGTATAAGTATCGCTTATGTTTACATATAGCATTAGACTTTCTTTAAATTTAAGGAAGTTATAAACGAAACAAGTGTAGTTAGTAAAACTATAATGAATTAATTGTTTTTTTGTTTTTTTTATTTAAATACGCTTTAAAATATTAATACCTCATATTATTTGTTGTTAAAGTTTCAACTTGCTAGGTAGACCCTACGTGGATTAATAATAGTATTACAAAATGAACACCACAACACACAAGTGAATTTAAATAAAAGCCTGTAATTAGGCTAACTTATGCCACATTTCGACCCTTCCTTGAATCTATAACAATACTACTACTACTACTTATATCAATAATAATAATAATAGTGCTTATTATTATTATTACTATATACATTCTCATTGTAGAGTCTTAAAAAGAACTAAGATTTGGATCTAACTACAGAAAAAATCCTATTGAAATGAAAATAAATGCAGACTGTCCAAATTTGTTTTGTTCGAAATTTAAATGACTGTAGTATAAGTTCATCATAACCCATTTTTTCAATTCATTTAAAAAGTTCCAAATAAATGAAATGTAAATTATCCAAATTTTTATCTACATTCAAAGAATTTAAAATAATTCTTATCCAACTTCTTTCTGCTATAAAATAATATATATATTTTTTTATTAAACTAATTAACTTTTCAAATTTTATCTATACTTAATCAAAGAATTTATAGATAGGTAATTAAGTTTATCCAACTTATTTATCTACAATCAAAGAATTTAAAAATTGAGGTTATCCTACTTTAACAGTACAGTTTTAAATTTTTTAGTAAAAGATATTATAATTAAGATTTTATATTAACTATTTATTTGCGTTCAAAGAATTTCTAATTTAGTGTATCGAACATTTCCATTCCTTAGCTAATAGTCCAGGAGATAGCGTGCAAAAAAGTGTCTGACTAACATCAAGCTAGAATTTGGTTTACAAGTCAATCTTTTAGCGCCTTATAAGAATAGGTGGTCAGCTAAGTTCGTCTGCGGGACATAGCTTGGCAATAGGCGTTTGAAAAAAACAAACCGGTGGAGAGCGGCCATGTCTCACCAATTATGGTGGACAATGTGAATTTCATGATCCTGAGTGCAAAATTAGTTAGTAGACCAAAAATCAAGTCGATGTTATTTCCACACTTGATAAGTTAGTTATTCAAATATTACTAAAAATCAATGGTGTCACCTGTCAACGGACAAACTAACATCAACTTGATTTTCGGTCTACTAACAAATTCTGTACTCAGGATCATGAAAATCACATTGTCCACCATAATTGATGAGATATGGCCGCTCTCCACCGGTTTGTTTTTTTCAAACGCCTATTGCCAAGCTATGTCCCGCAGACGAACTTAGCCGACCACATATTCTTAAAATGCGCTAAAAGATTGACTTGTATACAAAATTCTAGCTTGATGTTAGTCAGACACATTTTTGCACTCTATCTCCTGGACTAATGTTAATTAAATTATAAATTATAAAAATTAATGATTATTGTTGATAAACTAATTAATAGTTGTTGATGGACTAAAATATTAATATCTTTTTAGTTCAATTTAAAAGAATTTTAATTAAGTTTATCAAAGATCCTTGACTGTGTTTTTCTTCAGTGTGTGATAGCGACTCATCATAGAAGAGGTGTAGTTCAATAACCAAATAAACAACGTCTCCACACAAAAATAATTGTATTTGTAACAATTGACCGGTTTCGGCTGTTCTAGCTGTTATCTTCAGATAATCTGTGTAGGTATAAAGACACTATTACAGTGGCTTTATTTTTTTCCTCATATAGGTTGGTCAATCTGAGTGTCAAAAGTCAAAACTTAAGATAATCTTACTGTAAGTACAAGTGAGTTTTAGAGTCTCTATATAACCTATACACAGATTATCTGAAGAAGGCTACTTTTAGAACAGCCAAAGCCGGTCAATTGTTACAAATACAATTATTTTGTGTGAAGACGTTGTTTTGGTTATTGAACTACACCTCTTCTATGATAAGTTTATCAAAGTTTTGAACTAAAATTAAAATTTCTTAATAAATTTGTTGAAATATTTGTGTTTTTAATTTTACAGTTTTCTTATCATCCACCTTCTTCATATTATATAATATTATTTCAAATCTTACAAGATAATTAAGCAATGTTTAAATTATCATTTCAAAAACGGAAAAGAATTAAGTTAAAGAAAATATATGACAAGAAATAAAGAATTTATAAATTATAAATTTAAAATAATGTATATGATAGACATTTATTATTATTATAACAGAAAATATATATTTTGACTCTGCGTTTACATTTAGTGAAGAAAAATATGTCGCTAGAGTTTTAAATTGCGCAAAAATAAACTAATGTGTTTTTGAATGGTAATTATGTTAGCTTTATGTTTTTGTTTTTTTTCTATTTACTTATTTCATTAATTATTGTGGGTATTATATTGCAAAGGTCATTTACGCCTTAGGGCCATGTTCGTAAATTCGGTTTAAACCGTAACTGTGTGTGTGTATGTATGTATATATATATATATATATATATATATATATATATATATATATATATATATATATATATATATATATACACACAAATTAAGGTTTATAGGGTTGATAGGGTTTTAATTTAAGTTTAAACTGACATTACATATAAGATATATAATATATATATATATATATATATATATATATATATATATATATATATATATATATATATATAAGATTTAAATTATAGTTACATGCTATATAACTATAAATGATAAATTTAAAACAAAGAAAACTATATATAAATAGCTAATTCGGTTAAAGAAAGTTAAAAAAAAAAAAAAATACTAATAAATTACTGTTATCCTATTGTAGTCTGTTCAAATATGAAGCCAAACAAAGAAACAGATTTAAAAATAAAACAAAACGTTTGAAACTCAACTTGAGAGGAAAGAGTTTAAAACCCTGACGAGATTATCTTGCCAGCAATAGAAATTATTAGAGGAAACGGACAAAAATATATTTTCAGTATAATTTCCCCAATAAATATCAAGGTTAGATAACTATATATATATATATATATATATATATATATATATATATATATATATATATATATATATATATATATATATATATATATAAAATTTCCCAACAAAGACACGTGTAAAAAATACGCTAAATCTAGGAATAGCCAAACTCCCCCTGTCCAAGTAAAATGTTCTAATTAAATGGCAAAGTATGTAACGCGTGGGGTGTTCTAATTGAACTAAACCATTATCTGGTGTACGAGTGCGGACGAGCGGGAAGTCTATGTTTACAATCTTCGAGCTTAATACTCAATCGCTTTTATTTCAAAATATATAATTCTATTAAGAAAATCACTACTTGAAAGCACCAGTAGCGCAAGTTATCTGTTTTTTTTTTTAATTTTTATTAATTTTGCATAGCCGATTTTTTTATTAGCCTTGAGAGAAGCAAAGAAAAATATTTTTTTTCGGATTTTGTTATTTTTCCTATGTACAAAATTTCAAGTTTCTATTTGCTAGAAGTGCCTTAGAATTATGATGAGTTAATAGATCAGTGACAAAATAACAAAACTTTAGGCTCATAAGTCTTATGAGCTAATATGGGTAGAGGCGTGAAATCTTTATTTCTGGTTCAGTTTATAATAACTCATATCTAAGTATCTTTCGTGAGGTATAATAGAGGGGGTTCCAAAATGCCTTGAGTTGGTTCTAGTTAAGGATGGTACGGTTGTGCTCGACTTGGTCAGATATATATATATATATATATATATATATATATATATATATATATATATATATATATATATATATTTATATATTCAATTAAATAATACGTTAAAATGATATATTGTAGTACTCTATCAGATATACTAATTTTAAAACAGTGTTTTAGCGGCTGTGTTATTATATTACTCGTTATGTGTGCATATATATATATATATATATATATATATATATATATATATATATATATATATATATATATATATATATATATATATATATATATATATATATATATATATATTATTTTTATCTATAAAAGAAGGAAGTAAAAATGAAATAATACGTGAATATGCTACATTATCTTGCTTATCAGTTAAATTAATCCAGTCATTTGAGTACATCTTTTTTAGGATGTGATTTATCACTTTATTTGCTTATTTTTATATATATATATATATATATATATATATATATATATATATATATATATATATATATATATATATTAAATGAACGTCAATACATTGCAATGTTTATTCACGAAACAAAAAAAACAATTAAATAAGCTAAATTGCATCACGCGATTGAAACATGTGACGGTGTGAATCACTGTAAGAGAATTAAACTCAGATTATGGCGTTAGAATGAATTCATGACGGAAAGTTTAGCCGGACAAGGACGCAATCTCATATTGCGTACTCTTTTTTTTCTTGTCAACTGTTTCAGGAAAAAAAAAATCAAATATTACTTGGCTATGAACGCATTTTGAATTGTAACAAATGATTTATTGTTTAGATTAGTACACTGCACAAATAAAATAAATCAAAATACTTGTAGTTTATTTGCTTGCTGTTTGATTTCATCTGGTCTAGAAAAGTTTTTTTTATATTTTTTCCAAAGGTACCTATTATTTTTTATCTTCCTAAAAGAATTGTTTCGATTTCTTGTAAAGTAGTAATTTATTTTTATTTAATATATCTTTTTTTTATCGTCTGAACAACCGATATTAGAACTGATTGTATTTCACGGTTTTTTTCTACAGTTTACATGGGAAAAAAGCACCCGAATTTATAGATGCAGTTCAGTCTCGATTCTCAGGGTATGAATTTTCCGAACATTTATGTCAAATTTCATTCGAATTCAGTTCAAAAGTTTAGGCCCTCGAGTCTCTTTACAGAACATAGAATGTTTAAAAAAATGAAACATTCTGCAGACTCTAAAAACGTGTAAATTTATCAAAGTCGCTATACTTTCTTTACTATATACAATACAATGTATATAAGAAAGTAAAATGGAACAATGTCATCTAAAGTAAGGCCACATGATTCGAAATGATGATTGGTACTTCTTTTGATAGTTACTCCCCAATTTTTTTGAGAATATAAATAACAACTAAATAACTATTAAGACAAAGTGATGTTTAGTCTAATGTACTTTGGGACAAAGGAATATCACACTTCTATTTTTATAAGGGAAGTAACAATCTTGAGAAGAACATTCCGTACACCTTCTTTAGATTGTTACTACCCTCTGTTTTATTCATAAGGGGAGTAACAATCTAAATTAGTGCCTGTTGATTATCAACATCAGTAACATTTCCAGTACTTGCATGTAGAATTAAAATTTCAATTCGTTGATTTTCTGAACAAACTTTTGACACATCGATCAATAAATTAGCTGACATTTAGTCGTGTTAAGTAATATTGTAATACTATCTCTATATAATATATATATATATATATATATATATATATATATATATATATATATATATAATATATATATATATATATATATATATATATATATATATATATATATATATATATATATATATTTATATATATATAATATATATATGTATGTATATACTTTTTATATATATGTATATATAATGTAAATTTGAGATTGTACTAAAAAAAGGAGAATAATAAAATATAGAAAAACACCAGTTGCGCAGTTATCATCAAGTATTGAGTTAGTCGTTGAAGTCTTTGAATTATATAATTTATAAAATGATATAGTGTTAATGCGAGATCATTTTGGAACTTAGTTTTTGAAGCAGTTAGAGTAGAGAGCGTGTATATCTAGGCTTTAGTACATGGTCACGATGCTATATAAGGCACCGGATAATAACCAACAAACCATTATGTCGTGGGGGACCTTGAGAAGTAAACAACAACCCCTCGAGTTTAGATTATAAACATGAAAACAAACAACCGACAAATAAACAACAAACAAATCGGTTTGTTCATTTGAATAGTTAAAGATAAGTTAGGGGAAGTTAACAATAGTTTAAAGAAGTTACATTAGTTGAGAGAAATTACATTAGTTTATAGAAAGTTATATTAGTTGAGAGTAGTTATATGTAATTTTTGAAAGAAGTTACATTCGTTATCATGGGAAGTTACATTTTTTATAAGAAGTTACATTAGTTGATAAAAAGTTATAAATGTTGAGAGACTTCGTTTTTTAAAGACTTTTATGGACCTTTTTAAATTCTCATGTAAAGAGAAAGTATTGTGATGCCGCGAAAATTCGATTGATGGATTTACACGTTTTGAGGTCCCCTGACTCCTAAAAAGTGCGGTTTTTAGAAAATGTCTGTCTTTGCAAACGCCTGGAGGCAATACTACTGGGCCGATTTTGATGAAATTTGGTATACACGTTCAGAAAAATCATACCCCGAGGCGAAATGGAGAAATGAATTTTAGTCCCAAATTTGGGGGCGCTGACCCCCGAAAACTCTGAAAAAATATGAAAAAAAAAATTATTTCTCGAAAACGGTTCCGACGATTTTGATTTAAAAAAATCTAAAATGTAGTCCATTTAAATACGAATCCAACGATATAATCCGTTTTCCGGGAAAAAATCTAGTTCCGGAGAAAATAGCTTAATACGCGGAAAGAGAGAGCCCGGGTTCGATTCCCCGCCCAAATGAAGTTATTTTTATGATAAATTTTGATGAAATGTTCAATAATAATTAAATGTACATACGAAAACTAATAAATGGAAAACACTGGGCTAAGTACTTATGAACTCTATATGAGAGAGTTGGTCTGAGTTGTCTCGGACTGATTTTTTTAAAATTAAGATTAAGGGCGTCAGACAACGTAACGCAATTTTATGAAAAATCTTAAAAAAATCATTACTTATTCTATCTAATTCTCTTATAGATATATAATTAGTGGAATGTTGTATTTTGATAAAAATATGTAGTTCAAAGAACAAAAAATATAACGTAAAGATTTTATTTTTCATATTCCATGACTTAACTTTCATCTTCCGTATGTAACACAACTTTCCTAGACATAAATCCTTTTCAGACTTCAAAAACATTTTTGGTTCCGTGTCTGTCGGTCTGTGTGTCGGTCAATTTTTGCGAACCAACATATCTTAAAAACTACTCGCCCGATTTTATTAAAATGTGGATGATATGTCGAGGGAAATTTTATAGATTTTGGAAAATTAATTTGACAATAATAATGTAATAGAATAAATTAATTATAGTATGTATAATGTATACTACAAAGGAACTTATGTGCCGCACTAATTGACAATCCATGTCAAATGCATTTGTGTATTATAATATTATATATTTAATTATGAAAAAAAATTACTTATGGCTTATAAAAAACTATTTATTTTATTTACTTGCTTGACTGATACGTGAACAATAGTTACATATTTATACACGTTTAACAATGATCAAGCTATTGAGAAAAATATATTGTTTTATTTCATTATATCAGCTGTTTCTATTGAATCATCTGAGATAAGTCAATTATTGTTATAATTAATTTTTATTGTTGTACTTTTGGTAATCGACAAATTATATTTTATTATTAGCTTTTCCCTCTGAAAATTAAATTCTTAATTACAAGTAAAATTTAATGATTTTTTCTTTCTTATAGTGTCTTATTTATCTTCATAAAGTGATGTTTATTTTAACAATAAAACAATAAGTGATTCGACAAAAGAAAACTATATATTCAATATTAATATTCGAACTGTTTCCATTATAATTATTAATTTTTTCCTTTTTTAAAGTGAGTTAAATCGAGTCAAATATTATCAATGAAATTTGTGAAAGATTTATTCGTTGTTGGAAGTGTTACTTAATGAATTGTTTTTATAACGTAAAAAAATGTTTCTATGAATAAATTTTGGTTCGGAAAGAAAATTATAATTATTAAAGTTTTTAATGAGTGATTGTTTTTAAAAAATGAAGTCATTAAAACATGTTTTCGGCCTCTGTCTCAGTCAGAAAAAAGGTGAGTTTAATTTATTTTATTATTTTGTACATATTTTTAATCTAGTTTTTTTTTTATTATTATGTTTAACACGATGTATATTTTCTAATTTTGTTTTTTTTAGAAATGTGTTTTCTAATTTACTTTGTTAAAGTTGTGATTTCTAATCCATTCTTATTCCATAAATCTATATATTTATATAAAAATTAAATTTATGTCTGTACATTGATCAGAATTGGAGCGCGAGGTGATGCCTTGTTCGTTTTGAAAGTTTTAAGCGTGAAAACTGTTCGAGTATATTTATGAATTATGATGTATTTCTCTTTTTTTTACCGTTTCTTTTACATCTTAATGTACCTACACATTACATTATGCATAGGTCCATGTATAATGTATCTACAAATTACACTATGCATAGATCCATGTAATGTATCTACACATTACATTATGTAGGTATAGATAAATGTAATGTACGTATACATCTATCATTATAGGAAGAGGAGTCATTCATTGTTTATATCTACTTGTTATAAATCTTTTTTACTTTCTCATATAAAGAGAAAGTATTGTGATGACGCGAAATTAAATTTTGAGATTTTGATGGATTTAGACGTTTTGAGGTCCCCTGACCCTGTCGTCTGTGCAGACGCCTGGAGCCTAAACTAATGAGACGATTTTGATGAAATTTGGCATACATGTTCAGAAAAATCAATACTCCAAGGCGAAATCGAGAAATTAATTTTAGCTCCATATTTTGGGGTGCTAACCCCCCAAAAAAGGGGAACAATTTTTTTTTTCGATAACGGTTCCGACGAAAAAAAAAATCTAAAATGTATTCCATTTAAATACAAATTGAACGGTATAGCCGTTTTTCCGGGAAAAATCTAGTTCCTGAGAAAATAGTTTTATACGCGGACGGAGAGAGACTGGGTTCGATCCTCCGCCGAGAAGTTATTTTTATAAAATGTTCGATAATAATTAAATGTACCTACGAAAACAAATAAATGGAAAATACTGGGCTGAGTTGATATGAACTCGTATATGAGATAGTTTGTCTGAGTTGTTCGGACCGATTTTTATATACAAATAAATTATATAAATTGTTAGATATATGAAATGTATATACACACTACATTATGTATAGATAAGTGTAATATATCTAGATACAAATATATTATTACAGGGTGGGAAATAATTAATTTTATATAATATCTACTTGATATAAATCGTTTATACATTTTTTATGTATAAATTATGAATCTTGAAGTATCATGATCATGAGTGATAAAATATGTTTCACCTCACTTGGATTCGAACCAGTAGCATAGTAGTCCTTCTGTCTGTCTGTACAGAACAGCATAAAGTATATGTATCTGACGCATTGAACCTCAGAACCAGATTACATATCGGTGTTTAGACAATAATTTAAAATTGGTTTGTTTTTTAAGATTTTGTCTTTGCGATGATTCTACTTTAATTTTAATTATTATATTTAACATCAATAGACTACTGAGACCGATATGAAATAAATTTGGACAATAACAGTGTACCCTGATAGTTATTATATTTATCAAGAGGAAGAGGTGAACACTGATAAAAAAATTGATCCTTCTGTCGGGAATCGAAACCACGAATCTCTGAGTTTATAATTATCTAACTACTAAGTTGTGTCGAAGGAATAAATATCTGCCTAACCTTGTTGGAATTTTTACCTTGGTTTGATTGCCCTGATAATTTAACCAGGTGATTTAATGTTAATGTAAGTTAGCCCGTGAACACTATTAGTATCCTGTGGAGAGAGAGAGAGAGTGGTTTAGTTGGTTTAATAGGTAGTTGTTTGTCCATGTGAAGGCGTAGTAGAGGTATGTCTAGTAAAGTCCAGACTCTAGACTCCAGGATTAAAGTTGAAAGGTTCTTATTCCAAGGCTATACTGCTTGTTCCTTAATCCTTCTAACAATGTCCTTTAATACCTTACCATTACCTTAAAACTTATTCAAGTAAGGTACTAATTCACTTACATTCAATACCTGCAGTACCATTAATGTTTTATTATACTTTTTTTTTTTTAAATCGGAGAAACATACCTGAAGTATAACCCCAGGAGTTTAGGAACCCTTCATCAATATACCTGTAAAACGCTACATTTCTATTTATTTTATTATTTAAAGCTCATTCATCATATGGAATAAAAGTACTTAATGAAATTCTTTGACAGCTAGGTCACAGTGCTGCGCCAAGTGGTAAAACTAAGTAACAGTAATGAGGTTTTAAATTAACCGATGTTTGGAAAAATATACTTGCTTTTTCAAGGGATAATAGAAGAATCACAGTGATAACCTCCTAGTTTTATTAATCTATTAGATAGCGTGCAAAAAATAGTCTGACTAACATCAAGCTAGAATTTTGTGTTTAAGTAAATGTTTTGGTACCTTTTAAGAATATGTGGTCGGCTAAGCTTGTCTGCGGGACATAGCTTGGCAATATATATTTGAAAAAAAAAAAAAAAACCGGTGGAAAGCGTCCATATACGTGTTTTTGGTGGACAATGCGATTTTCATCATCCGGAGTACTAACGTAGTTAGTAGACCAAAAATCAAGTTGATGGTAGTCCATCACTTAATAGGTGACCTCTTTGATTTGGAGTAATATTTTACTAACTCTATTAAGTGACAAACTATCATCAACTTGATTTTTTGTCTACTAACTAATTTCATACTCAAGATCATGAAAATCACATTGTCCACCAAAAAGGGTAGGACATGACCGCTCTCCACCGGTTTGTTTTTTTCAAATGCCTATTGCCAAGCTATGTCCAAAGACGAACCTAGCCGACCAAATATTCTTAAAAGGCACCAAAACATTTACTTATACACAAAAGTCTAGCTTGATGTTAGTCAGACACTTTTTTGCACACTATCTCCTGGACTTTATGTACAAATCCTTCATCTTACCTAAATATCACAAGTACTATTTATTTCATTGGGGCCGAAATTGTGTAACTTTGAAACCTTCCATATCAAGTGATTATGCTAGAAGTTTTTTTCTTTTATGAAGATGCAATGTTGTAGCAATTTAATTAATAAATAAATCTACATTTGCTTAATTGATCAGTGAAATACGTTTAAGACGAAAACGCTTAAAATGAAAAATCGGTTAACACGAAAAAATGTTGCAGTCCCGACAAAATACTAGGTATTTTGTCATTTAAATGTATTTTGTCATTAAAATGTATTCATACATTTTACATCTTTTAACACTAAATAAAAATCGCTTAAGACGAAAAGAATTCGCTTCTCGTAACGAAAAAAAATACATATTTAAGCCTTATTTGATGTTAAAAAAGACAATGCAAAAAAAAAATATCAGATTATTTTTCAAAATTAAAGTTTTTATTACATTTTTTATTTGGTTTATTGTGTTATATATTAAAAAATAAATATGCAATGTACGAATGTAAATTGTATGCGTCTTATAAAACAATTTGACATCAAAGGTATTGGTGTTTATTTTTGGTTTTTGTTTTGGTTTTTTTTATGGAAACTTTAACACGAAAAAATATGTTGGTCCTCTCAGTTTCGTCTTAAACGATTTTCACTGTACTTTACTTTATGTAAAAAATCAAAATAGTTTGCCAATGAGTGTGGCACATTGTTTCATCACATACTTTATTAATATTATGCTGTTACAATATCATTATTGTATATTTTATTTAACTGTTTCCCCCGTTTTTAAATTTCAAAATTGTTTTGATTATTTGCTAGAATTAAAGTATCAATTGAGCAAAAGTTAAAGAGCGTTGACGGTTGAAACTAATCTGGAACAATCCGCGGGCTACATTCGACAAACCACCCAAATTTCATATAAATCAGTCAAGTTCATTTGAGGATGTAAGTGTAAATAAATGTATGTTTGTGCGCATGTGGAAGAGAAACAAATAAGCGCAGAAGGTTGAAACTTATATGGGACCAACAATGGACTAATTATGACCTACTATAAAAATTTCATTAAAATCGGATGTGCAGTTTTTAAGATATGTTTATTCAAATAAGACTGACAAACAGAGACGGAATCAAAAAGTCCAGTCATGCACCATGACTTAATGAGCGAATTTTCAAAGAAATCTGCGTATTATTGGCTTATGATAATATGGGAAAATTTTGGTGAAGAATTTGGATGGGTGAAAAATAAAAATTTGGTACACAGAGGTACGGGGTACAAAAGTCAAAATAGTATTTTTACTTTAAGATGCATGTTGTTGGAAACCTCTTTAAGAGTACAATAATAATTGTTATGTACACTTTCGTCAAATTATCATATAACAGGGGGGGTAAAATGGTAAACACGTTTTTATGCTATTTTTGACCCTAAATTGTCAAAATTTCACGCCTAAATGAACTCAAAAAATGCTGGCCAACGAACTCATCCTTTCTTTTGATATATTTTTTTTTTTTTTTTTTTTTTTTTTCTTGGTAGTTTTAGTTCCGTTCAACAGCTATTAGGTCATTACAGGACTTTTGATATTATTGACTTTTGATATTCTTTTGATATTATTGACATTTTAACACTTGTTTGGATTTTTAAGTGCATTCTAGCGTGAGACATACATATATACATACATATATATATACATATATACAATACATACATACACATAAAAAAAAGTGTTAAATTCAGGAATCGATTAAGAATGGTCTAAAACTATTTCCATTGAAAAAATTTTCAAAAATTATCAACGCAAAAATTTTGATGCCATTGGAATAGCTCAATTTTCTTTAAGCTAAAATTCGCTAAAATGTTCCCTGATGTCTAAAACGGATTTCTGTCTTGGGAATTTTTGAAATCGGAGACATTAAGTATTATCGTGTTTCAGAACGATCACATAGCTTCCGTTACCTTCGGTATTTCGAAAGCAAAAATTTTGATGTATTTAGAAAACGAGGGAAACAATTAAATAAACTTGGCTGTAAAAGCAAAAAATCAATAAAGTAAATGTGCCACACTAATTGGCAGCCTATTTTTTCCCGCCACCATTATGTTTATTATTATTTATTAAATGTATTTATCTCCAGTAGGGAAAAAAAGTTATGATTTTGAATTAGTTTAGAGGGACTAAAGTAAGTCTTTTCATCCCTGAACTCAAAAAGTAGGGAGAAAAAGTAAACTAGGGCGAAAAAGTAAAGATTGCAACTTAATGGACAAAAATGTGTATTTTCTTCCTACTGGAGATAAAATATTGTATGTACCTCGTGAGTAAAGTGTCATTATTCCCCTCGCGATAATAATCTCTCTCGGCTGCGCCTCGGGAGCTAATTAGAGTTATTAGAGAGTCTAATTCTCTCGGCTTCGCCTCGAGATTTAGGGATCATGGTTCCTTCGGCTTCACCTCAAGAACCAACTTTTTCGTTCAGGGAATAATGGCTTACTTTACTCCCTAGGTGCATAAATAACTATTGTTTATTTAAATAGTAAACAATTTAAATAGTAAAAAGCAATTATTTAAATTAATATTAGAATAAACTAACTTGTTTTGTGGTTGTCAGATTTTTAGACTATCTATTATAATTTTTAACATCTCTAAAGTCATAATTATGAAGTGTTACCATAAAATCTCAATCAAAACAAGCAATAATTTATTTTACATGATATTAGAAGTGAGTTATATTTGTTTGGGATTGTTGAGAGTGATACTGTATTACAGATATCTAGGTTGATGAGTTTCACGGTAGATCGATCGTGATGTTTTGCTAACAACTCGCTTTCAATATTCATATCCTAGATGAAATAAATCACCACATGATTTCAACAAGTCAATTGAACCAATACAAAACCTTCATTATCTTTATATATTTAGTTTTCACTGGCATTAAGGCCGGTGTTACGCTTTCAAGTGATTCGTATGGCTTTTATATATCTGTCTGTTTCAATTATACATTCTAAATTGCATCCAAGAAATTTTAGTTCGTTTTAATACAAATTTAATCGAGGGAGGGGGATTGATTGATCCTGGTTTTTTTTAAAAGAGTGGAAGGTCGGGGTTCCACTATTTTTGTGGAATATCCACTGATTTTGTTCCACTTTTCCTTGCTGATTTTGATAAATATACACAATTATGTATTAATAGTATATCTACATTTTACGATTTTGGTAGTATTCATACTACGGAAAGATTAAATTTTAATTTAAATCAAATTATAATTATTATTAACTACGGGAAACAGACAGAGAAAAATACAATCCAGCACCGGGATTTGAACCACGGGCTCTGGTGATAGAGGCCCGTGGTTCAAATCCCGGCGCTGGAGTGTATTTTTCTCTGTCTGTTTCCCGTAGCTAATAATAATTATAATTTGATTTATATTATATTTAGTAAATGCTCGTCTTTTATTTATTTACTTTTTCACTTTTTATTTTATATTTTGTTAATGGGTATGTTTTGTTACCCCCCCCCCCCCCTACTCTATCCTGGCTATTTTTTTTTATGTAAAGGGTTACACCTAGAGATGTAAATGAAAAAAATAACGGTTTCGTTTTTTAGAAAGAAAAAAAACCGAGCTCCTCGTTTTATTCACATTACTCGTTTTTAGGGTCCGTAGGCAAAACCAAGGACCCTTATATTTTCCAGCGTGTGTCTGTCCGTCCGTCCTCTCGCGTGCTCTCACGGCTACACCTTTCGTCCGATCACTTTGAAATTTGGCATGTATGTGTCTTGTACCGACCCACATATTTCAAAAATATAGCGACTTAAAAAAAATATTTTTCAAAAAAATTAGGATAAAAAAATATAAGAGTTAAAATTTTTTTATTTTTTTTCGACACCGTGAGGGGTATCATATGAAAGGGTACGTCGAGCTGATTACAAAAATATATAATTCTTTGGATATAACTTTGATAGGGCGAGCGTAGGCAAGTTTGAAGTGGGTGTGAAATGTGTCCCCCCCCCCCCCTCTATCTCGCTCAAGTGAAGTGCAAAAAATCTGAAAAAATTCTTGAACATTTTTCGACCAAAAGTAAAGATACCACTTTTTGGAAATTTCGAAATAAATATTATTTTATTTTTTATTGACAAAATACGTTTTTTTATAATTATGGTCTTTTCGATGTACATATTTATATGGTTGTAGTCCGGTTCAGTGGCAAAAAAATACTTTATCAGAGTGTGTTTTGAGAATATCAGACCCTTAGAATGGTTCAAAGTAAGCTTTTTAGCATTTTAAAATAACACTGTTTATACACTTTACAGTTAAACACTATGTAGTGTGGCCTACGGACCCTCGCTGTGTGCTGGCCAGCACACACTTGACCTGTTTTTTTTTAACTAATTTTTATTATATTAAGAGCTTAACTATTGAGAATGGTTATTTAACTCTGATACAAGAAACAAATTTCTACAAAGTATCGTTACACAACCCCAATACCTTTGAAATAATATTGTACTTGGATATTGGCTCCGGTAATAAGGAATTAAATTATTTAATTGTTTTAAAAAGGTTAGACAATCTAATCAATTTATTCACTGATGGCCAGGGTGAAACTAACTGTACTTCTTTAGATTGTTACTCCCCTATGTTATTTTAGAATAAAAACGACTCTGACTAAATAATAAAACTATTAAGGAAAAGGGATGTATTAGTATGTCGGGTACATGGCTAAATAAGCCAAAAAGCTGCACTTTTTGATTGGAATATGCCACTTTCTATGGTCATAGTTAATGCCCAGAGGTAACTTTTCAGATAGGGAGCCACTTCAAATTCCGTGTAGAACACCAAAATGGCGGCCATTAAAGATGGCGGCCATTAGCCGCACTAAATGTTTCTGTATCTCATCTCCTAATAGTCCGATTTCGAATTTCTTTTTTTTGTTTTAAAGGTCTTTTAAAGAAGAAACATTATTGTCCTTATACATTTATCTCTACTCCTTAAAGGTTCAGCACAAATTTCAAAAATATCAAATAATTTTTAAATTTTAGGAGTTCTCAAAATCGGTTTTTTGTGAATATCTCATTAAAGGTCACATTTACAGAAAAATCATGTCATATTAAACTTGTAGCTTGAAAAATTACCTACAAAAAAGATATCATCATTCTTATTGATAGGAGTAACCAGTTTAGAGATATCTCGATTCACAGAGTTTAACGAACAGATTGCACTCCTAATATATCTGTATAAAGGGTGTGGTAAAAGTTCGGCAACGGCTAATTATCTCCGTTAATGTTTAAGACGTATAACTGCGGTTTCTTGTAATCTTCATCATGCATAAAAAACTACTTTTTTTGGTTGGTACCCATTTTCCCACCATTTTGGTTGCCGCCATATTGGATTCAACTTCAAAATTTCAAATTGGAACCCTATACTGTGATACATATTTGAAAAGGTCTTGAAAAAAGAAAACATTTGCCGCAAACCAGAGCGTTTTATCTTTCACCGTTTCAAAATGGCGGCCAGTTTAAATTACAAAATTGACACTATTGACGTTTAATTACGGCCAAAGTAAAGATATAAGGGAAAAAATGCAAAAGTAAGTTTGTCTTATTTAGGGTAAAAAAATAATATATCAACGCTATTTTTTCCTAAGTTTTAATTTTATTTGGTAGCTATAGTACACAATAGTAATTTTACTTTCGCAACCTAAAATGTAATTAAAATATTTTTTCTTGGTAGTATTATTAAATATAAGACAGTATTAAAGTTATTATATGGTTTTATTTCACAGAGCACATCTTTACAACACAACAGACAAATTACTACAAAAAAAAAAAAAAACAAGGAAGATACATTCCTTGAATCTGTTTTGGCGGACTTATAAAAAAAAGTCCAGTCATGCACCATGACTTAATGAGCGAATTTTCAAAGAAATCTGCATATTATTGGCTTATGATAATATAGGAAATTTTTTGGTTTAAAATTTGCATGGATGAAAAAAAAATTGGTACACAGGGGTAGGGGTACAAAAGCTCTTTAAGAGTAGAGTAATTGTTGTTATGTACATTTTTATCATATTTTCATATAAAAGGGGGGTAAAATGGAAAAAACACGTTTTTATGCTATTTTTGACCCTAAATTATAAAAATTTGACCCCTAAATGAACTCCAAAAATTCTGGCCAACGAACTCATCCTTTCTTTTGATATTATTGACATTTTAAAATTTGTTTGAAATTTTTAAGTGCATCCTCGTCTGCCTGTGCATGTCGTCTGGAGTGACACATATATACATACATATATACATACATATATACATACATATATACATACATATATACATACATACATAAAAAAAAGGGTTAAATTTTAGGAATCGATTCAGAATGGTCTAAAATGGATTTCCATGGAAATAATTTTCAAAAATTCTTATTACCAAAATTTTTAAGCCATTGCAATAGCGTAATTTTCTTTGAAAATTAATAGGTGGTAATTATAGGTGGTAAATTAATATTTAGGTGGGGCAAAATCTGCAATTGCTTCGACTTTCCGCTGACCTGGTTGAATCCCATCCTTTGATAATACAAACCCTAAGTACTCAATCTTATTGGTCCCAAAGACGCACTTTTTCAGCTTTAACGTTAAGTTTGCCGAAGACAACGCCTGCAAGATTTTCTCCAACTTTTCCAGCATTTCATTTCAAGATGTAGCAGTAATAATGAGGTCATCAAAATAGCAGAGTACTACTTTATTTCTCTAAGTTCCAAGAGCCTTATTCATCAGCCTAGCAAATTCATAGAGGCATTAGTATAAGTCCAAAACCATCCTTGTGAATTGGCCTGTGTCATCAGGGGTGATGCCTAAATGCCGTCTTCTTCCTAGCCTCTCTGGATAATGCACCTGTAAATACCAAGTGCTAAGTCTAAGACAGCGAACCAGGTTGAACAGGATAGTTTTTCAGGTAGGTCATCTATTTGCAGTAGTGGATACGGCTGTCGTACTGTGATGCTTTTTAACTTACGGAAATCAACTACAAGCCCTCGACCCTCCAGTCTTCATCATCACTAACAACACTGGACTGGCAAATGATGATTCAGTATCCTCCACTATACCTTCATTTCTCCATTCGTCTACAATCTTACTGATCTCAGTAAGTTCAGGCCACGAAGCCTTGTAGGGGACACTGGTGCAGCACCTGGTTTAATTTTTACGTCCATCTCCGTAAGGTGAGTGTGTCCTAAATCAGATAGACTTTTGGAGAAACACTCCCTGTAATTATTTAATATTTCCATCAGTTCCAACTTCTGCATTGGGTTTACGGGGCTGGTTATCACTTCTTCCTCCAGAATTACTTTCCTTGACTCTAAACCCCTATTGCTGATCCCGATCCCTTTGCTCGCCTCCACGTTTGTAACCAATATAGTACCTGATTTTAAAAGTTTATCTTATTTTCCTTAATTTCTTACAGGCACCTGTATGTGATGGCAATTAACTTTACCATCTACTATGCTAGTCGCTCCAGCGGCAACATTCACATCCCCTACTACCTCCAGATTTTCTGTGCGCTTATCGCTAATATCCATCGTACTGACAGGAAACTCTTCAGCATGTCTAATCTTAAGTACCATTTGTCTTTATAAAACTAACACCAGGTGACTCGGTCCAAGTACGACCACCAATTAAATCGTAGGGCTGGCAAGAATCTGATACAACATAGGCTTTGATCTCCCTAACTAAAAATCCATCTATTGTGATATCTAGGGCAACTGTACCCAGCGTCCTAGTTCTTCCCTCATCCCCAAATCCCAGAATTTCAATCTCCGACTTAATTCAATATAATTTTGCAGCCTTAGTGCCACAGATGCCTTGCTTAAGCACTCACTGCTGCCAGAGTCGATAAAAACATACATTTGATGGTTATTTTGCTCAGTGATGGAAAATATTATATACTGACAGTTCACACCTGTCTTAAACCTTCATTATAATGTCAATAATATCAATTTTGTAATTTAAACTGGCCGCCATTTTGAAACGGTGAAAGATAAAACGCTCTGGTTTGCGGCAAATGTTTTCTTTTTTCAAGACCTTTTCAAATATGTATCACAGTATAGGGGTTCCAATTTGAAATTTTGAAGTTGAATCCAATATGGCGGCAACCAAAATGGCGGGAAAATGGGTACCAACCAAAAAAAGTAGTTTTTTATGCATGATGAAGATTACAACAAACCGCAGTTATACGTCTTAAACGTTAACGGAGATAATTAGCCGTTGCCGAACTTTTACCACACCCTTTATACAGATATATTAGGAGTGCAATCTGTTCGTTAAACTCTGTGAATCGAGATATCTCTAAACTGGTTACTCCTATCAATAAGAATGATGATATCTTTTTTGTAGGTAATTTTTCAAGCTACAAGTTTAATATGACATGATTTTTCTGTAAATGTGACCTTTAATGAGATATTCACAAAAAACCGATTTTGAGAACTCCTAAAATTTAAAAATTATTTGATATTTTTGAAATTTGTGCTGAACCTTTAAGGAGTAGAGATAAATGTATACGGACAATAATGTTTCTTCTTTAAAAGACCTTTAAAACAAAAAAAAGAAATTCGAAATCGGACTATTAGGAGATGAGATACAGAAACATTTAGTGAGTCAATACGGTGGCTAATGACCGCCATCTTTAATGGCCGCCATTTTGGTGTTCTACACGGATTTTGAAGTGGCTCCCTATCTGAAAAGTTACCTCTGGCCATCAACTATGACCACAAAAAGTGGCATATTCCAATCAAAAAGTGCAGCTTTTTTTGGTGTACCCAACGTACTATATAGTCCAATGTACTTCTGGACAAAGGAATATCACACTTCTGTTTTTATAAGGGGAGTAACAGTCTAAAGAAGAACATTCTGTGCACCTTCTTTATATTTTTACTCCCCTCTGTTTTATTCATAAAGGGAGTAACATTTTAAAGAATTGCCCATTTCTATTTATTTATTTACTAGGGAAAAAATAAAAATATATGTATATATAAATAATAATTTCGATGTGAGACATGGTTAACGACCATGTCTCACACAATTTGAAATATATATTAGTAGATTTTATATAAGTCATTAGTAGCAGTTCTAATCGATTAGTTTTTTTTTTTTGTTTTTTTCATTGTGTTAACAGAGTAGAAGGTTAGTAAGCCCGCGGTTGATTTTTAGTTAGTGGACCTTAACAGTTTACCCCGTGACGGAAACTTAGGGATTTGTTACGGTAACACCGAACTCTTACGGAACTTAGAGTCTCGGACACTACAAGGTGGTTACGGTCATTCTTACTGTACCGTATTTATGCATGAAATAAAGAAAAGAAACCTATTCAGTGGGTTTTTCTTTTTAAAAGGAACTTGAATTTCCGTTAATGTGATGAAAACCTGAAAAAACAACAGATTTGCTGATCTTAATCTAATTTTTCTTATTTAAGAGACTGGAAATTGAAGTCTGAATTTTTTTCTTAAGATTAGAAAAGCTTTGACTATACTTAGAGTTATATTTCCTGTCATATTCGTGTTCATTTTATTACCAATATTGTTTTATTTATGCTTCCGAGATTACTGAAGGTAACAGAAACATTTTCATAATTTTGACGAAAGAATTTATTTTTACTTTTCCTCACTACTAATAATAGGATAAGTATTATTTTCACGTAAATTTTTTCTTTTCGCGAGATTTCAACTGAATTATCCGTTTTGAGTGTTTTAAGACCTCCTTAGTGGTTTTCAGCATGACGTCTGTCTGTGTGTACTATGTGTGTTATCATCTCAGCGCTCAGGGTGTTTAACCTGGAGAGTTAAAACTTCGCAGAAAAATCAGTCCTTACTTCTAGTTGTGCCTCCCGGAAAATCTACATATTCCGCCATCTTGAACCCAGCTTGCAGAGTCAGCAAACATTTAAAAAAATCTAAATGTAGTCCGATCGAGTGTAAATTTGGCTCGAATTTACGTCTCTATATGAATTTTGAAACTTTGAAGGATAATACCGAAAATTTAAATATACGTTTTTAACATATAGTAATATCGTTTGAACCCTTAAAATATAAGGAAAACATATTTTTAAAAAAAATCGATGAAACTCAATTAATTAGTTTAAAAGTTATAAGTGAACGTAATTATTAATTAGTGCGATACTTTTGTTAAACGTCAAAGTTTGTTTACATCTGTCAAAATACCGCCAAAATTCAAATAATTAAGTAAATAAAATAACAAATATATAAATATATATTATAACAGCGATTTAATACCGTGTTTGCACACTGCAATAGGCTACACCATTTGTGAGAGACACCAAGGGATGTACCACGCAAGCGTGACACATAGGAACTGTTCCAACATCAGACATTACGTTATTCAGATGTTGGCTCGGCATTACGCTATGCCCTGCATCGTTTCGTCGCGTCCGACTCATCAGGGGCCCGACGATGCCCACCCAACTCTGGACCTATACCATATCAAGATATAGGACTTATCAGAGACAAGCGTGCTCTCATACCGCCATACTTGCTTGGCTGGGCAAAACACAACAGCGATTTAATACCGTAATATATATAACGTAATGTCTGATGTTGGAACAGTTCCTATGTGTCACGCTTGCGTGGTACATCCCTTGGTGTCTCTCACAAATAGTGTATATATATATATATACAAACATTTTTTGTAAAATAATAAGAAAAAGTCATTTAGTTCAAAATGTTCTGACCATGCCAAATGCTGCTTCCTCTTGTTGCGAAGCAGCAGGGGAGCGAAACAGCACTTTAGTGGCCTTCGAAGTGAGGAAAAGTTCCGAGGTACTCCGTACCCGATTATTTTACTCTATCGTATGACAGAAATGTGTAACAGACATCGGGGAACATTTTTATCATTGCCAATACACCAAATATATCAATGGTTAGAAAATATCCGCATTTATAGATATATATTGACAGTGAAGTCTGTGTCGGATGAAGTAAAAGCCAAGTAAAGTATCAGGTTTAAGACTTTTTTTGCGATTAAGTCGAAGAGCAGGTAGATATAACCTGTTCTGTTGTAAAGTTAGAACCTGAACTTGAATGGTTGGGAAGCGAAAGTACTCGATTACTTGATTTAAGTTGAAGAACTTTTCTTGATTCTCCTCAGGCTACCTGATCTCAAATAACTGGTAAGTGAAGAGTGAAATCTTTTACTTTTTTAAAAAAACAAAACACTACAAAGTAAAATTTAAAAGAAAGTTAATGTTTGATTTTTTTACCAAATTAGAAATACACGAACGACTGGTTTCTTCCTTTAACAAATTAAAAGAAACTCTGGTATGATATTATCTGTTAATGTGATTTGTTAATGTAGAAAATATCATTACTTAATTACAATTTACACTTAAAAAAAATATCTGGCAATTAGTGTGGCACATAGCTTTCTCGCATCCTATTTAGTATACTTTAATAATTTGATACATTTAAAACTCATTACTGACAAATATATTTAAATTTCCTCCATTTTTTAAAACTGTCGAAATTGTTTTGATTTTGCTTCCGAGCTTATTGAAGGTAACTGAAGCTAATGTGATCGTTCTGAAGAACGAAACATTTTTATGTCTCCGATTTAAAAAATTCCAAGACAGAAATCCGTTTCAGACATCAGGGAACATTTTTGGTTTCGTGTCTGTCTGTTGGCCTGTTTGTTGGTCTGTCGGTTGGTCTGTCGTTCAATTTTTGCGAACCAACATATCTTAACAACTACACGTCCAATTTTAATGAAATTTGGGTTGTAGGTCATGAGTAGCCCATTAATAAGTTTCAACCTTTTGCGCTCATTTGTTTCTCTTCCACATGAGCACAAACATACATTAATTTACACCTATAGCTTTAAAAGTACTTATCTGATTTGTATGAAACTTTTATAGTTTATCGAAAGTAGCCTGCAGATAGCCCCAGATTACTTTGAAGCGTCTAAGCTCTTTAACTTTTGCTTAATTGATACTTTAATTCAAGTAATAAATCAAAACAATTTTGACAGATTAAAAAAACGGGGGAAACAATTAAACAAATTAGACAATAATAACTTGTAAAAGCATAAAATCAATAAAGTACGTGATAGCATGAGAGGAAGCTATGTGCCACACCAATTCGCAGTCTATTTTTACAACTGTCAAAATTGTTTTGATTATGCTTTCGAGTTTACTGAAGATAACGGAAGTTATGTGATCGTTATGAAGAAAGAAAATATTTTGTCCCTGATTTCAATTATTCCAAAAAAGAAATCCGTTCCAGACACCAGAGAGCATTTGTGGTTCCGTGTCTGTCTGTCGGTCTGTCGTTCAATATTTGGGAACCAACATATCTTAAAAACTACACGTCCGATATTATTGAAATTTATATGGTATGTCATAACTAGCCCATTGTTGGTCCCATAAAAGTTTCAACTTTCTGTGTCCATTTGTTTGATGCTTGGTCCACAGTAGTCCGCAGATTACACTAGAAGCTAAAAACCACGAAAAAGTTTTGCGCCGGAAGGTTATTGTCGTGTTATAGTTGTACTCAACAACAGGTTATAATAATTGTTTTTATTTACCGTACCGTATCAGTTTTAAGTTTAGTGTTATGTTTCTTTTTCTTTAGCAAATTTTAATTGGAGTAATTTACTAATGTGCCTATTATAGTGCCTTTTTTTTTTCTTTAATAAAAAGAAATATTGTTTTGATCAAAATTTTTTTACTCCCTTTTAAGAAAACAGTGAGAAAGAGAGTTCGTACTTCACCAATTTTTGAGTTCTGCAAAAACACTAAAAACGTTAGTATTTTTCTTAAAGAAATATAATAAATTATAGTCCTATTCCTATTGTAGCTTATTCAATTCATCTAAATTAAACTATCAAAATACTTTTTTCAAACAAAGACCAGCCTCTTTAATATTCTTTATTATAAGTCTTAATCTTAGCCTAGCAGAGTTCAAAATTGTTCTATGAAAAATGTAATATTTCCCTGTTATTTAGGTACCTGTAAATATTTTTGTTTAGCAAGTTTAGGTTGTACAAATTAAAAGAATTAATATTGACTCCACTCTTCATTTCCAATCCAAGTCTTGGAAAATAAACAAGTAGTTCCCTTTTCTTGTTACCTACAAATACTTAAAAACACTTAAATGTTACCTTTATACAGAAAAAAGTGATAACTACATATTACAATTTATTTATTAATTACTATTATACAGAAAAATAACGCATAACATACTATTCAGTAAACCCATACAACGTTCACGAGTTATAAGTTATAACCTTCTCTTGTTGATGAGGTTCAATTGTAACCTATTATTTAGGATTGTAACTGTGATATACTTGTAATATTTATGTTATTTATAATATTATATTTGACAAGATGACATGACAATGTTCACTTGATAAATATTAAATAAAGTTATCTAATAAAACCTAATAGTGTTCGTTAGTGTAACTTGAACATAACACTTCCTGCGCAAAATTTTTTCGTGGTATTTAGCTTCTAGTCAGATTACCCCAGATTAATTTCAACTGTTTGTGCTCTTTCATTTTTGCTAAATTTATACTGTAATTCAAGTTAAAAAACAATATTGATATACATATTTAAAATACGGGGGAAAATTAAATAAATTTGACAATAATTGGTTGTATAAGCATAAAATCATTAAAGTAAAGGAGAAAGGAAGCTATTTTAAATCTTCTATTAATGAATAACCTCCAAAAACGTTGACAGCTGTCACAAATGCTAAGATGCACATGTGTGCCGATTTTTTTTTTTTTTGTTAAAATCGGTTAATGTTTACGCCAATCTATTGCTGAACAAATGAACACACCAAGAACTTTTCAAATCTCTCTGAATGACCTTTGAAAGTTCTAAATTGAAGATCGTACTCTCGTTTAACGAACAGGTGAATATTGGTGCCCACCAATATTTTCAAAAATAGTCCATTTATTTTATTACTACTTATATTGAAGTTATTTTGTTAAGAAAACGTTTTGTGTGTTTTTGTGACGAGAAGTTGAAGGTGGGAGATTGGTCAGTCTGTATGTTTCACAGGGTAATCAAAGCGATGTCTTCCTTGTTCTATTTCTGTGCTAGATGTGAGTCTGTCAGTCTCTAACATATCTCCAACTCAGATTCATTCCATGTCACAACTCTAACCTAATTTTTTTAACTCTCTTACTCTCTCTCGATCTCTTTCCACCTCTTAAAATAGAATTTGAGTGTTTTAATTAATAACTATTTAAACTGGAGCTGGACCGAACTATTTCTGTCTTTAAAAATATTGTCGGACTGTATCTACAGTCTACAACAGTGGTTAAAGAAGCTCTTTTTCCAGCAGACCATTGCAATTAAGATGGGTTCACAGCAGGTGGAGCTCAGCGCGTACGGATTCATCTATGCCTTCAAAAAGTTGTTTCCATACCAATTTTTTTGCGGGGCAAAAATACAGACCTAAAAGAAACCTACACTTCAAGTCCTCTTCTAATTTTTGCTTCCGAGCTTACAGAAGGTAACGGAAGCGATGTGATCGTTCTGAAGAACGAAAAATATTTAGGTCTCCGATTTCAAAAATTCCAAGACAGAAATCCGTTTCAGACATCAGGGAACATTTTTGGTTCCGTGTCTGTCTGTCGGTCTGTCGTTCAATTTTTGCGAACCAACATATCTTAAAAACTACACGTTCAATTATAATGAAATTTGGGTGGTTTGTCATAATTAGCCCATTGTTGGTCCCATATAAGTTTCAACCTTCTGGGCCTATTTGTTTCTCTTCCATATGCGCACAAACATACATTTGTTTACACCTATAGCTTCAAAAGTACTTATCTGATTTGAATGAAACTTTTATAGTTTATCGAAAGTAATCCGCAGATAGTCCCAGATTAATTTTAACCCTCTACGCTCTTTAACTTTTGCTAAAATGATACTTTAATTCGTGTTAAAAATCTAAATAATTTTGACAGATTAAAAAAAAACTGGGGAAACAATTAAACCAATTTAACAATAATGACTTGTAAAAGCATAAAATCAATAAAGTACGTGGATAGGATGCGAGGAAGCTAAGTGACACACCAATTGGCAGTCTATTTTGTATTTATTATTAAAATCCAACAATTGTAGATAAAGTTCCGTACGCTCGTTGGAACGCTTTTTTCCAAATGCGCTTGCGTCGGACAGTTCCAAACCAGTTTGAAGAGTGGTTGGAACAAACCTAATGTCATCTTTATCAAAAGAGAAATACGAATTTACATACAGCAAGTTTATTATTATATTTTATGTATTTAATATTAAAATCTAACAATCGTAGATAATGTACAGTACGCAACTCGTGCAAAAGCGGAATTTTGCATTGCTCGTGTGGTTTTACTACCCTCGCTATCGCTCGGGTGCAAACTCCACACTTACATTCAAAATGCTACTTTCCGCACTAGACGCGTAATGTACTATTCTAATACTATTATATGAAATTATTACTAATGATGTAGCTAATAGAACTAGTGAAGAAAATTTGCATTTTGCTCCTATGTATGCCATATTTATTTTCAATATAGCATACATATGAGCATTTTGCTCCTATATATGTCATATTTGTTTTCAATATGGCATATATATATATATATATATATATATATATATATATATATATATATATATGTGTGAGCATCTTCTCCTATGTATGCCATATTTATTTTCAATATGGCATACATATGAGCATTTTGCTCCTATATATGTCATATTTGTTTTCAATATGGCATATATATATATATATATATATATATATATATATATATATATATATGTGTGTGAGCATCTTCTCCTATGTATGCCATATTTATTTTCAATATGGCATACATATGAGCATTTTGCTCCTATATATGTCATATTTGTTTTTAATATGGCTACCAGAAAATTGTTTTCGGGGGAAAACTTATATATTCTTAATCTACTTGAAAATATGTAACATGCCATTCAAGCATTCATTTTTTCAAAATTAACGTTTCGGTCATCTTTAATTTCAAAATGCCGGCAAAGAATAAAACTTTTATAAAATAATAATTACTTAATTTCATTCTTCAAGCTCTTCAATACGATGTACAACATGTCATGCTGGCTGCTAACCTGTTTGTTTAGTCGCCCAACATATCTGCCGCCAACTTAAAACATGCTAGAGCACCTGTGTGCCGAATTTTGTTGACATCAGTCAATTTTTCCGCCAGTTATCAAACGCACAGCCTTTTAAAATTCTTATTATTTTATTTTTTCCCCCCAAATTATTTTAAACCAAAGAGCTTAGAAATGGAGAAATCATAGTGCAAAACCCTCGCTTTAAAAAATAACAAACTTTAAAGGCAGCTAGGTGCTATTTACAAGCGGCAAAACGTACTAAATTAATGTACTGTTATCAATTACTTGTGTTTTGATCTGATAGCTTATCACTTATCACCATTATTAGTGTTTTTACTGGTCTTATATTACTTTGCTTTGTAAGTTTCATCGCACATATCCGTTTCCCCAATTTTGAACCACTTCCCGTGATTCAATCTTCCCCAAATTTTGTACATAGATACAACTAAGGCAAAGAATACAGAAACCAAAAAAAAAAAAAAAAAAAAAAAAAAAAAAAATGGCGTCAAATTTATTTGCTTTTTAAGTTTCATCGCACACCTATTACCCCAATTTTTTAACCACTTATCGTCATTCAATCTTCCCCAAATTTTGCACATAGATACAACTTAAGGTGAAGGATACAGAAACCAAAAAAAAAAAAAAAAAAAAGTTGAAAATAAGACCAGTTTTTAAAAATGGCATTTTTATATTAATTATTTATTAATAATTGTACAGTTACTCTAACAAAGAGCTTTGCGTTAGAACTCTTGTATTTATCTATATAGTCAGAGTTAATACTCTTGTATGTATCTATATAGTCAGAGTTAATACTCTTGTATGTATCTATATAGTCAGAGTTAATACTCTTGTATGTATCTATATAGTCAGAATTAATACTCTTGTATGTATCTATATAGTCAGAGTTAATACTCATGTATGTATCTATATAGTCAGAGTTAGAACTCTTGTATGTATCTATATAGTCAGAGTTAATACTCTTGTATGTATCTATATAGTCAGAGTTAATACTCTTGTATGTATCTATATAGTCAGAGTTAATACTCTTGTATGTATCTATATAGTCAGAGTTAGAACTCTTGTATGTATCTATATAGTCAGAGTTAATACTCTTGTATGTATCTATATAGTCAGAGTTAATACTCTTGTATGTATCTATATAGTCAGAGTTAGAACTCTTGTATGTATCTATATAGTCAGAGTTAATACTCTTGTATGTATCTATATAGTCAGAGTTAATACTCTTGTATGTATCTATATAGTCAGAGTTAATACTCTTGTATGTATCTATATAGTCAGAGTTAGAACTCTTGTATGTATCTATATAGTCAGAGTTAATACTCTTGTATGTATCTATATAGTCAGAGTTAATACTCTTGTATGTATCTATATAGTCAGAGTTAATACTCTTGTATGTATCTATATAGTCAGAGTTAGAACTCTTGTATGTATCTATATAGTCAGAGTTAATACTCTTGTATGTATCTATATAGTCAGAGTTAATACTCTTGTATGTATCTATATAGTCAGAGTTAATACTCTTGTATGTATCTATATAGTCAGAGTTAATACTCTTGTATGTATCTATATAGTCAGAGTTAATACTCTTGTATGTATCTATATAGTCAGAGTTAATACTCTTGTATGTATCTATATAGTCAGAGTTAATACTCTTGTATGTATCTATATAGTCAGAGTTAATACTCTTGTATGTATCTATATAGTCAGAGTTAATACTCTTGTATGTATCTATATAGTCAGAGTTAATACTCTTGTATGTATCTATATAGTCAGAGTTAATACTCTTGTATGTATCTATATAGTCAGAGTTAATACTCTTGTATGTATCTATATAGTCAGAGTTAGAACTCTTGTATGTATCTATATAGTCAGAGTTAATACTCTTGTATGTATCTATATAGTCAGAGTTAATACTCTTGTATGTATCTATATAGTCAGAGTTAGAACTCTTGTATGTATCTATGTAGTCAGAGTAAATACTCTTGTATGTATCTATATAGTCAGAGTTAATACTCTTGTATGTATCTATATAGTCAGAGTTAATACTCTTGTATGTATCTATATAGTCAGAGTTAATACTCTTGTATGTATCTATATAGTCAGAGTTAATACTCTTGTATGTATCTATATAGTCAGAGTTAGAACTCTTGTATGTATCTATATAGTCAGAGTTAATACTCTTGTATGTATCTATATAGTCAGAGTTAATACTCTTGTATGTATCTATATAGTCAGAGTTAATACTCTTGTATGTATCTATATAGTCAGAGTTAGAACTCTTGTATGTATCTATATAGTCAGAGTTAATACTCTTGTATGTATCTATATAGTCAGAGTTAATACTCTTGTATGTATCTATATAGTCAGAGTTAATACTCTTGTATGTATCTATATAGTCAGAGTTAATACTCTTGTATGTATCTATATAGTCAGAGTTAATACTCTTGTATGTATCTATATAGTCAGAGTTAATACTCTTGTATGTATCTATATAGTCAGAGTTAGAACTCTTGTATGTATCTATATAGTCAGAGTTAATACTCTTGTATGTATCTATATAGTCAGAGTTAATACTCTTGTATGTATCTATATAGTCAGAGTTAATACTCTTGTATGTATCTATATAGTCAGAGTTAATACTCTTGTATGTATCTATATAGTCAGAGTTAATACTCTTGTATGTATCTATATAGTCAGAGTTAATACTCTTGTATGTATCTATATAGTCAGAGTTAATACTCTTGTATGTATCTATATAGTCAGAGTTAATACTCTTGTATGTATCTATATAGTCAGAGTTAATACTCTTGTATGTATCTATATAGTCAGAGTTAATACTCTTGTATGTATCTATATAGTCAGAGTTAATACTCTTGTATGTATCTATATAGTCAGAGTTAGAACTCTTGTATGTATCTATATAGTCAGAGTTAATACTCTTGTATGTATCTATATAGTCAGAGTTAATACTCTTGTATGTATCTATATAGTCAGAGTTAGAACTCTTGTATGTATCTATATAGTCAGAGTTAATACTCTTGTATGTATCTATATAGTCAGAGTTAATACTCTTGTATGTATCTATATAGTCAGAGTTAATACTCTTGTATGTATCTATATAGTCAGAGTTAATACTCTTGTATGTATCTATATAGTCAGAGTTAATACTCTTGTATGTATCTATATAGTCAGAGTTAATACTCTTGTATGTATCTATATAGTCAGAGTTAATACTCTTGTATGTATCTATATAGTCAGAGTTAATACTCTTGTATGTATCTATATAGTCAGAGTTAATACTCTTGTATGTATCTATATAGTCAGAGTTAATACTCTTGTATGTATCTATATAGTCAGAGTTAATACTCTTGTATGTATCTATATAGTCTGAATTGGAACACTTGTATGAATTTATTAATGGTACTAAGTTTACACTCTTGAATGTATCTATATAGATAAAGTTAGAACTCTTATATGTATCTATATAGTGAGAGTTAGAACTCTTGTGTGTATCTATAATATAGTCACAGTTTTATTTTTAATTAACGTTTATTAGAGTTCCACTTTAACCAGTACACAAAAGAAAATTAGATGAATAAATAAAATAAAAATAATACAACATTATGCTAAATACAACCATTAATTAAGTTTAACAATAATATTTTGATATAACAACCATTAAAAATAAATTTAACGATTTTAAAATCTACTACCAATTAGGCTCTAATAACATATAAAAATATGTTATCTTTAACTTATTTTTCTTCTGTTTGTCATAAGTTATTGCTTTTTTTAACAAATTATTTTTTTCTGTTTCAGGTGAGCTGTGATGTTACATAATTATTGATTTTCACTGAGAAATTGTAAGTTTAATTAATATTTTTTCTCAATATAAATAATTAATGTTAATAATTTTTTAATTTATGGTGATTTCTGTCGTCTAAATGTTCAAGCCGCTGTAGACGTCGGTGAAATAATTCAACCAATAATTGATATTTATACATTTGAACTGGTGAAAATCTTTCTTTTTTGTTCTTGATCTGGTGGAAATATTTGATGCAAAGTTAAGGGAATGGTGTTTCGATTTCCGGCAGCGGGACTTATATTTTATTCGTATATCTTTCTTCCTCTTTAATATTTAATATTAATTGTTTTAATCTCAATGTATAAAATGGACATAATTTATCATTTTGTACATGAATAAATTGTTAGAGAATATATAAGTTTCCACTTCTTAATTTGTTCACGAAAAATTAATTAATTAAATACATCATAGTTTTTTTTTTTTTAAATTATATATATGTAATTTTTTTTTTAAATTATATATATGTAATTTTTTTTTTGTTCCCAATTTGTTCAAATTTAGTTAACCAAATACCTCGTAGTTTTTTTTTTTAAATAAAATGTTTTTGTTAACACTATAAAGGCGGAAGAACTACATAATATTTATTTTTAATTTTATGTTTTAAATTATAAGCAAATAAGAATGACTGTACTGCCAGACTTTATGCTTGTTGGCATTTTGCCAGCTGTCAGCTGGGTTCCACTAGCAGTAAACTAATTATACTCATGTCAAAGCACAGGGAAATGGCATCTTTAATAAAATGACAGTCCAGTTCGTCAGTATATCTGATAGTATAATAGATTTGTGTATTCGGGTATGTCTATTATACAGTGAGGATAACGCAGGTTCAAGCAATAAGTGATTTTATAAATTAAATATTTAAAAAAATTATGTTCCCAATCGATATTAATTTCAGAGCTAGAGGTTCAACATTATTTTAACATTCAGTTTTTACTTTCTCGTGTAAGCAGTTAACTGTATACGAATTTAGGGTATGGAATTAAAAGTATTTAATTAAGAGTATTAAATTAAGAGTATTGAATTAAGAGTATTGAATTAAGTGTATTAAATTAAGAGTATTGAATTAAGAGTAATAAAATTAAGAGTATGATGCATTAAGAGTAATAAATTAAGAATATTGAATTAAGTGTATTGAATTAAGAGTATTAAATTAAGTGTATTGAATTAAGTTTATTGAATTAAGAGTATTGAATTAAGTGTATTGAATTAAGAGTATTGAATTAAGTGTATTGAATTAAGTGTATTGAATTACGAGTATTTAATTAAGTGTATTGAATTACGAGTATTGAATTACGAGTATTGTATTACGAGTATTGAATTAAGTGTATTGAATTACGAGTATTGAATTAAGTGTATTGAATTAAGAGTATTAAATTAAGAGTATTGTATTACGAGTATTGAATTAAGTGTATTGAATTACGAGTATTGAATTAAGTGTATTGAATTAAGAGTATTAAATTAAGAGTATTGAATTAAGTGTATTGAATTACGAGTATTGAATTATGTGTATTAAATTAAGTGTATTGAATTAAGTGTATTGAATTAAGAGTATTAAATTAAGAGTGTGATGAATTAAGAGTATTGAATAAAGTGTATTGAATTAAGAGTATTAAATTAAGAGTATGATGCGTTAAGAGTAATAAATTAAGAATATTAAATTAAGTGTATTGAATTAAGTTTATTGAATTAAGAATATTGAATTAAGTGTATTGAATTAAGAGTATTGAATTAAGTGTATTGAATTAAGAGTTTTGAATTAAGTGAATTGCATTAAGTGTATTGAATTAAGAGTATTAAATTAAGAGTATTGAATTACTAGTATTAAATTATGAGTATTGAATTAAGAGTATTGAATTAAGTGAATTGCATTAAGTGTATTGAATTAAGAGTATTAAATTAAGAGTATTGAATTAAGAGTATTGAATTACGAGTATTAAATTAAGAGTATTGAATTACGAGTATTAAATTAAGAGTATTGAATTACGAGTATTAAATTAAGAGTATTGAATTAAGAGTATTAAATTAAGAGTATGATGCATTAAGAGTGTTGAGTTGTCAGTTATTTAATTTTAATGGATAAGATAAGCACATATAACGCTTTAGGTCACCTGAGGCCAAAAAAATGGCTCCCACTCAAATTTTGAGCTAAAATTCATTATTTAACTTCGTCTCGTGGTATGATTTTCCTGAACATATGGGCCAAATTTCATCAAAAGTGGTCAAATATTTTGACAGGCTACAGATAGACTTTTTTGTAAAAACTTATTTTATGGATTTTAAAACCCTTAATCCCTTAAAATCTAATATTTCTGCACCATCACAATACTTCCTCTTTATCTATTCTACTTATATGAGAAAGTAAAAAAATAGAGTTGTCTAGATCTAACCAAATCTTTACTATTAAAAAAGATTGGAAGTTGGTTTTTTATTGTCATTGAAAGCAATCATTCTAATGACTGAAGCAGAGAGCGGGTAACATTTACTGCGCTGTTATCAGTTGCTTTCTCTTATAAATGTCTTTATCGTGGTTTAGAACGCTCTGTTCAGAGTTGCGGAGTCTGTTACTGCAGCCTGGAGAGTCTGTTCCGTTCGACAGAGCACCTCTGTAACTTCTTGCGCCAACCGATTATATAAGACGTGCAGTGAGAACAATCGCCTTTCAACCGGTGACCTCCGAGATCTGTTAGACTCTGTGGGCGGTGTGAGTGGGTCAACAGAGCGGCCAAGTCTAGCGCAACACTTCTTCATCTCTCGTTTTAACCTTTCCCTTTCAGTGAGTTTTGCACGGCATCCTCAAACTAAGTTCTTCTATCCACTTAATACAACTTAAATTAACTCCTTTCTGGAGATTAGGTTTAGAAATAAAATCCACACTATTAGAGACTCAAATGTATTATTAAATTCGATATATTATTTTTTTAATTTAACAAATGCATTAGGTATGACATGAGTGTGTTTATCGGTAATATTTCACCTTTTTTGATTGTTAATGATAATTTAAAACATGACTTTATCGTGTCATAATCTATCAGTAGAACGATTTATAATTTCACAGTTTTGTTTAAAAATGTTTTTGTTTAAACTTCAGGATTATTGAGATTAACAAGTCGTTTTACATCTGAAATAGATAGTTACTTCAGTAAGTATTTTTTCTGCCTATGGGAAAGGGTTGATGATGTTCTCTATGGGAAAGGGTTGATGATGTTCTCTATGGGAAAGGGTTGATGATGTTCTCTATGGGAAAGGGTTGATGATGTTCTCTATGGGAAAGGGTTTATGATGTTCTCTATGGGAAAGGGTTGATGATTTTCTCTATGGGAAAGGGTTGATGATGTTCTCTATGGGAATGGGTTGATGATGTTCTCTATGGGAAAGGGTTGATGATGTTCTCTATAGGAAAGGGTTGATGATGTTCTCTATGGGAAAGTGTTGATGATGTTCTCTATGGGAAAGGGTTGATGATGTTCTCTATGGGCAGGATCGGTAGTGGGAAGTCATGAAAGCTTGGAGACCCATATCAGCTGCCTCTGTCCCTTTGGAATGTGGAGATCAAGACCGAAGTAAAAGTGTGTTTAAGTGTGTTCAAGTCGAGTATCAAAATGTAGCGAGCCATCAAGCAGCGTTACGCCATCAAATTTTGCGTTAAACTGAACAAATACTCTACTGAGGCTTTTGATATGATCCGTGAGCTGATATGTTCCCGATGCCATGTCAAGAAAGCGTTTGAGTGGCATAATAAATTCAAAATGGCCTGGAAGACCCATCTCGACCAAAAATGACCCGCATGACCAAATCAAGAGTCAAATCTATGCTCATTGTCTTCTTTGATAAAAAAGGAGTGGTCCACATGTATTTTTACTGCTGGACAAATAATGAACGGTAAATTTTACGCTTAAGTGTTGATGGAAGATCGCTGATACCTGGGTGCTCCATCACGACAATTTGCTCAGCCACACACGCTAATTTCGAGGGTGGCTATGACTAAACCACAAAGTGCAACAATGCTGTCCCAGCCACCCTAAACTCCAGATTTGACTCCCCCTTCTTTTTGTTCCCTCAACTTAAAATGAGCCTGATAAGGCATAGGTTCGGGATAATTGAGGTGGCTAAAGTGGCTTCGACGGGGTTTCTGAGAGCCTTGCGCTTGCCGACTTCTAGACGGCGTATGAACAATGGAAAATGCGCTGGCAGCGGTGTATTTATGCTGGAGGGTTATATTTTGAAGAATATTTTACTACATTTTTATTAGCTTGCTTTCTTGTTTGTTTGTTTGTTTGTCGAGTACAAATATGGCAATCGATTTCTACCAACTAACTAACTTCCCGAATAGCTAGACATTTGAAACTTTTAGCATAGCTCATAACACGACGACAATGCATTATTTTAATACTTTTAGCCATCTTTCAGCAGAATTTAATTGGTTTTCAGCAAATTTTCCTAAACGGAAAGTTAGTTCGGAAAAAATCCGCAAGTTATTTTATTTGTTTTGCCATGTCCCATATTTACGCAATCTTCATTTTGACGGGTCTCAAATTTGTGATAGATAAACATTGAATGACAGCAAAACAGGAAATATCGATTATATTATTTCAAATATATCGATGGCACGCTTTAGATTTAGTGTTGGGGAGATCCGTTGTACAAAGATTTGTCCTTTTATAGGTATAAGATCAGCTCTCTAGATGGTTGTCGCTTATGTGAAGTAAATAAATTCGGAACCATTTTTTTTTTCACTAACATTATATATTATATAACAATAACAATTATATTATCAACATTACATACGATTCGACAGAAATTTTAAAAACGTAGTATATAAAAAGTTCTTTTTATCTTGTAATTATTCTTATTTCAAATATTATATCTTTAATAAATTTATTTTTATAAATTCAGTCTCGATACTTATTGAACAAACTAATTGATAAACTGCGTAGTACTACTAGAGGAAAGACCAATACAAAGGTTATTTTTTCTGGGTTTCTAAGTAATTGTCATTGTGAACTACAGATGAGCCATATTCGTTAAATATCTGTTTAGTGATAACCATTTTTTCGAATGTGTTTAGAGAGCCTATGATAGAACCTCCTATAAATGCCGAGTACTTTCTTTCTGGTGGAGCTATCACTTTTATCTTCTCACCGATAAAGAACTCGGAGATTTCCTTCGTTATTCTTTCAACGAAGCCAGGAAATAAAGTGCTACCACCAGAGACATTGATGTGGGCCAACAATTTTTTCTTAAAATCTACGCCACTGTCTATGATAGATTGGCATAAGCTTTCTTGAATGCCGGGTATCGACTGTCCGAATAAAAGAGGCTGGAAAATTATTTCAGTACTGCGGAACCTCTCGTTACCAACAAAGACAGTTCGACCGTCAGGAAATTTATATTCCCTCTCCATCCTCGGGTTTTTCAAACCGGCGGTGGCGAGCAATTCCTTCTGAAAGTCAGGGGCGACGTAACACAACTCCTCCTTAATGCCGCGGGAGAATATGCGACGGTCGGACTCTGCGACGGATCGTTCCCTCAGTGCCGCAGATAGGAAGTCTGTGATGTCCCTACCGGCTAAGTCGAATCGTTTGATTGAGCTTTTAATAGGCAAACCTTCATGTAAGGCTACACATGTTGACACGCAATCGCCACATTCTACTGTCGCACCGGTGGTGGTGCCGCTTCCGTAAGTTGACAATACGCTTGAGATCTCGATGTACACACCTGGGAAGTCAAATTTCTCGAACAAGATCTGTAACATAAACGAATTTAGTTATCCTTCAATTGATTTCGCTTGATTGTTTTTAAGTTATTACCTGCTTCTTCCCCTAAGATGTGGAGATTGCAATTTGGAGAACGTTCTAGAACTGATCTAGAAACACGTCCGGTTTTTTTTATAAACTAATATGAACTTTGCGGAATATCTCTTTAATAGCTTCCCTACAGCCTGACGATACATGATACAGCCTCATGTATATGACGATGAACTTTCGAAGCATGTCGTGGGAGCTACATTATTTTGTGTCCAACTAGTCTCAACATGTCTTCGCAAGCAGCAGTTCTACATGGCCGTTCTAAACAGTAACACGCTTATGAATGCTGAAAACCAGAAACACGGTCAGAACGCTTCGTGTCGATACTGTTCTGAAAAGTCCCGATTAGATTCCTTGAGAATCAGTTAAAATCACATTCGGCCCTTATACCGCTATACACTTCCACAGGCTAACTAAATATATAAGATCTAATGAAAAAACCAGTCTAATCAAAAATGACATACCTCTGCCATCTTTTCTCTATTTCTCTTCGGGTTGAGAAGAACCTCTGTGATCAGTATAGGTTGTTGTTGTGGTTTTACTTTGAGCTCGTTTTCAAAAGTGTATTGCCAGATTTTCTCCATATTGCTCCAGTTTGTGACGATACCGCGTTCCAGTGGATATTCCAAGGCGATCACATCTCTCCTAGACTGGGCCTCGTCTCCTATAAATGTGTCCTTCAAACCAAAATATTGTCAAGTACACTTTCATTAGTTCATTATCGTTAGTATTAAAGAAGAAGAGAAATCATTACGAGTTCAACTGAAATTTTTGACACTCAAAAATCTAAACGTATCAGTATAATGTAAAACCCTGTCATAGCTTATGCTTAATTTAGTTCGGTGAGGGGGGAGGGGGTCTAAGTAAGGAATTTCGTCCGTTTAAACACCAATAAAATGTTGTGCGATAAATATGACAACATTAGAAACGTGAAACGTAAGAAAGGCTTAGGGTCCAGGAAAGGCTCGGCTCATAGAACTACTTCGAACAATTAAGAACCAGAAGAGATTGTCGGACATTGAGAAGGAAATTTTAGTGACACATGCTTTAAACTGAGGGTAAAGTTAAAACACAGCTGGGGACGACAAGGCGGAACTAGGGAAAATAGACGATGATTTCAGATATAGAATTTATATTTGGAGTTGACGAAATGATATGTTACTTAGAACTACTAAAAAATCTAATACAGTTAAAAATTCTAGGCCTTATTCAAAACTTGCAGCTTGTAATTCAGAAATTTAATGTGGATGGTTTGCATTGGACAGGGTTTTTAGGATTCTTTGAGGCTTGAGTTTACTCGCTCAGAGTGGCCGTGATTGTTAAGGCAATTGTCAATTCTGCTCGGCCATTTATAAAGGTCGAGGTCGTAGGTTCGATGCTACTCCCTGGGTCATCAGTTTACAAGTCATGACGTGCTATTAATCACACAAAAGTGGACGCTATCTTGACTCAAGATTTCATGGTCATTGGGTAAGTAGTTTCAGAGATATCGTGATAAATCGGTCAGTCACACAATCAGATTTTATATGTATAGATTATGATCACAAAAATATGTCGATGGAAAATAAAACTGAACTAAACATGGTTGTCTGACCTGTCGACTTTTATTATTTACCTTAGCTGATGAGGTTGCTATGCTGTTATCAAACACGGCTTTAGGAGCATCGTCCCCTGCAAATCCAGCCTTAATTGTACCTGATCCGTTGTCAACGACTATAGCAGATTCCTCCATTTCAAATTTTAATTTAAAGCTTTAACAATTTTTCCAATATTTTGATTGAATCCTGAAAATAATAAAATAACTTAATAAAGCAATAAGTGCAGTTACATTTTACTTCTTTTGAACAAAATATTATATAGATATATATTTGCACGTGTTTAGTATACACCCTGTGTGTGCGTGTGTGTGTGTAGCTCAAAATACTGAGAAAAAAAAGTCAGCGAAACTGTTTTCGTTTTGGAACTAAGTTCCTTATGGCACGTTTCCCGGGGTGAATCCGAAAAAACGACCAAAATCACCGTCACCCAAAATCCGTCACGAAATCTACAGATGACGATAACTTGAGTAAACGCTCACGAGTTAGATGAAATTTGGTACACATGTTCATTTTACCAATGCCCAGGCTGAGTTCGTCGGAAAACGTTATCCGCCCAAGCGTTCACACGCAACGCTCGCTTAAACGTAAGCTTTAAAAGACGGGAAAAAGTGTTATTAAGGAAGCCTGTTACTTGACTTGTTTTGATTATTTTTGTTATATATGTCAAAAATGTCACTTTGTTTTGTAAATAAATAAAATATAATCATGTAAAATTTCACCCTGATACAAGCAGAAGCTGTAGAGTAGGGAAGAGATATATTTTATAATATTTTAAATTAATTGGCCGGGTAGGTAGAAAACAGTCCTATTTCAATCCAAACTCCTTTAACGAACATACACTTTCACTATAAACTCATCATGATTAACTGTTTTCTTATATTTAATATATATTTATAGTAAGACACTTGCTTTAATTATACAAATAATGATTTTCTTTTAATTTTGCCTTAACTCTGCCAGGTACAAACAGTTAGTTACTTTTAATTTTGTCTCTTTTCTAACTCCGCCATGTATAAGTAGTTAGCAATGTATACGTACTTAGCAGTGTGATTTTATAATTTATATTTAATGAAAAATGTAAGTAACTTCGTTCCTACCCGGTGTCCCGCGACACCACACGTATTTTTTATCACTGAAACGACTGTTACTCCGATTTTGTTATAACTGAAAATTAGTTATAACTAAAACAAAAGTTTTTCATTTTTAATCTAAATCATGAAAATATATAGGCATAGTATTAGCGACAAATATTTTGCCATTGTTGAGTTGGGTAATTTTACTTTTAATTAATACTTGCTTGAATTTTGTCTTCCTATTAATTCTGACGTGAGCCGGTGAGTCGGCTCATAGATCATTAAATATGTGTCAGTCTGTATTTTTCAGTGTTTTCAAATAGACAAGTATATTGGGATGTGGTGACTCAGAAATCACATTGAACTTAGAGTGGAAACTCTCTCACGCATTTGTGGTCCACTTTAGAACAGCTAATTTTTCTGCCCTCACAAATAGCGGAAAAGATGCCATAACGTCAACGTAATTATTTTAAAAATAGTCAGCGAACAGTATAAGTAGTGGGTTTTGATTCATGGGGCTTGACCAGCTGACAAAATACATCACCAACTTCTTAATTTCCTAAATATGTCAGTCCAAAGCAGTAATGCATCCATTTTCCTATCTCCGAACTCACATCCTTGTAGATCGAAGCCAATTCCTTACTCCTTACCTTTTCCTGTTGCTGCTAGTAGTCCAGTTCCCTTCCTTATGGTTAGGAATGTTGTCCAGTTCGTTCTCAGGGATTAGAGACCCCTTTCTGCAAGTTCCTTATGGTTAGGAATGTAGTCCGGTTCGTGCTCAAGGATTAGTGGACCCTTCCTTGTGGTTAGGAATGTTGTCCAGTTCGTGCTCAGGGGTTATTGGACCCCTTGCTGACCCTTCCTTATGGTTAGGATTGTTGTCCAGTTCGTGCTCAGGGATTAGTGGACCTTTTTCCGTACCTTCCTTATGGTTAGGAATGTAGTCCGGTTCGTGCTCAGGGATTAGTGGACCCTTTTCTGACCCTTCCTTGTGGTTAGGCATGTTGTCCAGTTCGTTTCTTAGGGATTATTGGACCCCTTGCTGACCCTTCCTTATGGTTAGGATTGTTTTCCAGTTCGTGCTCAGGGATTAGTGGACCTTTTTCCGTACCTTCCTTATGGTTAGGAATGTAGTCCGGTTCGTGCTCAGGGATTAGTGGACCCTTTTCTGACCCTTCCTTGTGGTTAGGCATGTTGTCCAGTTCGTGCTCAGGGATTAGTGGACCCTTTTCTGACCCTTCCTTGTGGTTAGGAATGTTGTCCAGTTCATGCTCAGGGATTAGTGGACCCTTTTCTGACCCTTCCTTGTGGTTAGGAATGTAGTCCGGTTCGTGCTCAGGGATTAGTGGACCCATTTCTGACCCTTCCTTGTGGTTAGGAATATAGTCCAGTTCGTGCTTAGGGACTAGTGAAACCTTTTCTGACCCTTCCTTGTGGTGAAGAATGTTGTCCAGTTCGTGCTCAAGGATTAGTCGAACCTTTTTGGACCTTCCTTGTTGTTAGAAATGTCCAGTTCATGCTCAGGGATTAGTGAACCCTTTTCTGGACCTTCCTGGTTAGGAATGTTGTCCGTTTTGTGCGCAGCCTACCATTATACCTGCCGACTGCCAATCACCTTAGTACCTGGCCGATAAAATAGAATTGGAAAATGGAATCGACCAGCTTTCGGCAGGTGTTATGTAGAATAGTATGTTAAATCTGACTGATTATTAATTATTGAAGAGTTTTATTTTCTAAACAAACTAGGTACTATGACAACGAGACAAGTTTACTTAAGTCTAAATAAAGATCATTAAATAACTACAGAGAAGACATTTCTAAATAAAGATCATTAAATAACTACAGAGAAGACATTTCTAAATAAAGATCATTAAATAACTACGGAGAAAACATTTCTAAATAAAGATCATTAAATATCTACGGAGAAGACATTTCTAAATAAAGATAATTAAATAACTACAAAGAAGACATTGCTAAATAAAGATCATTAAATAAGTACGGAGAAGACATTTCTAAATAAAGATAATTAAATAACTACAAAGAAGACATTGCTAAATAAAGATCATTAAATAACTACGGGGAAGAAATTTCTAAATAAAGATCATTAAATTACTACAGAGAAGATATTTCCCAATAAAGATCATTACACACTTATAATTATGACTAGAGAGGCTAATAGAAAGTAACACTACAATATTGACACCACAATTGTTTATACTGTGGTGACAATATTGTTGCGTTACCACAAACTCTCAGTCAAAACAACCAATCATTTAAGAAATTTCAATATATGTAATAACAAATAAGAAATTACTAAATAAAGATCAATAAAAAAGAAAAAGATCTAGAAATTACCAAGTAAAGATACATATATATCACAAAATAAGAAGAAAGTACGATCTACAGTAATGTCAAATCTAAACATACTAATATGAACACCTAGGTCACCTAGGTGTCGGAATATGATTGAGTACTTCTGACAGACAGACTTTTTCCCACAAAGAAAATTGTAATTATTATTGGAACGAAGTTCCTTATGGCACGTTCTGGAGCCCGGGAGTGAATAAAAAAAAAAACGACCAAAATCACCGTCACGCGAAATCGGTCACGAAATCTACCGATGACGACAACTTGAGTTAAAGGTCACCGAGTTAGTTGAAATTTGGTACACATGTTCATTTTACCAATGCCCAGGCTGGGTTCGTTGGAAATCTTATTCCTCCCAAGCGTTCACGCGCAACGCTCGCGTAAACTTAAGCTTCAAAAAGACGAGAAAAAAGTTATTAAGGAAGCCTTAATAACATATATTAGGTATATTATTTTAATACTGCGTACTTAATCCAAGAAAGAAGTGCTAACTTCATCTATTTAATGAGTCAAACAACTTTTTTAAATATTTTTTTTAGTAAAACGAACACCGACACTGTTATGAAGTGATAAAGATCGCTAAATTTATTAAAGTGGACCCAAACGTTTTAAATAAAGAAAACAACTTTTTTACCGATATCTTCCGTTCTAACGTATAACGATTTTAATAAAACTTCTTACACATTGTCTAAAGTACAATTGAAACAGGCATGTAAAATTTCAACCGGATACAAGCCGAAGCTTTAGAGTAGGGAAGAGATATATTTTATAATATTTTAAATTAACAGGCCGGGTAGGTAGAAAATAGTCCTATTATAATCCAACATCCTTTAACAAACCTACTCTTTAACTATTAACTTTTTCCTTATATTCAATATATATTTATAGTAAGACGCTTGACGCTTGCTTTAATGATACAAATAATGATTTTCTTTTAATTTTGCCTTAACTCTGTTAGGTACAAACAGTTCGTTACTTTTAATTTTGTCTCTTTTCTAACTCCGCCATGTATAAGTAGTTAGCAATGTATACTTACTTAGCAGTGTGATTTTATAATTTATATATAATGAAAAATGTAAGGAACTTCGTTCCTACCGGGTGTCCCGCGACACCACACGTATTTTTAGTTTTTCTTCTAATATTTTATGACATAATATTACTTACGTGTATAAAATATTAAGGTGTGGTTTCACTTCATGCTATATTCTTCACTTTACATCGTTAAGCAGTATAAATGTATTTGATATAATTCTTTAAATTCGATTTCAAAATTGTTATCTTATCATATCTTTTGTATTGTCTGTGTCCCTTCTTTTTTCCCTCCCCTTCTCTCCGCTTTTCAATTCCCTCCCCTTTTATCTTTGACATTATAAATGTAATCTCAAGTACATAAGACAGTTTTTGATAAAAACTCAATATCGTTGAAATATTGAAAGAAAAAAGTCTCTCCACGTAAAATATATAAAGATGGGTGCAGTGAGTCATACAAATGGTTTGGTGTGATTCACAATAATAATCAATTAAGAAATAACTAAATAAAGATCAATAAATTATAACAAAGAAGACTAACTCCAACTACCTCTAAACTTTTAAACCTTCGCCTCAGTAATCAATTTATTGGTTGGGAGGAGCCCAAAATTATCCTTATTTACCCCCAAAGCTTCATTTACCTATTTGTATCTTTTTGCGTAAGAGATTTAAATTGTTATTTGTATTTATTTTAACAATTTCTACAAAGTACAGAATAATAGAAAAAGCTAGCTGATATGTTGTCAGTTGAACTTTTTAGACCTTTCTGGAGTAAGGCACAAGGAAACTACTTCGGTTGCGAAGTATGGTTCGCTACCAAAGTAGTTTCCTCGTACCTTGAGGTAACCACTGCAGTACTTACCTCAAGGTTCAAGGAAACTACTTCGGTTGCAAAGTATGGTTCGCTACCAAAGTAGTTTCCTCGTACCTTGAGGTAACCACTGCAGTACTTACCTCAAGGTACAAGGAAACTACTTCGGTTGCGAAGTATGGTTCGCTACCAAAGTAGTTTCCTCGTACCTTGAGGTAACCACTGCAGTACTTACCTCAAGGTACAAGGAAACTACTTCGGTTGCGAAGTATGGTTCGCTACCAAAGTAGTTTCCTCGTACCTTGAGGTAACCACTGCAGTACTTAACTCAAGGTACAAGGAAACTACTTCGGTTGCGAAGTATGGTTCTCTACCGAAGTAGTTGCCTCGTACCTTGAGGTAACCACTGTAGTGATTACCTCAAGGTACAAGGAAACTACTTCGGTTGCGAAGTATGGTTCGCTACCGAAGTAGTTGCCTCGTACCTTGAGGTAATCTTTAATCACTGCAGTGGTTACCTCAAGGTAACCACTGCTGCACTTTTCCTGAGTCAGGGACTAGGAAACATACATTGCTACCAAGGGTAATAATTAGGTGAATAAACGTTTTATACAATAGAAAAGCCTTATATATAATATAAATGAATGTTTGTCTATATGTCTGTCTGTAAAAACGCCAGGGAAGGTTTCTGAGTTAGTAAAACTATGTATACATATTGGTACACAGGGGTACGAGGTACAAATGTCAAAGTAATGAAACCCTTTATTGATGCATATCGTTGAAAAGCTCTTTAAGAGTACAGTAAATGTTGTTATGTACATTTATGTCATGTTCATTTAGGAGGGGGTAAAATGGAAAATTTAGGAAAAATATAACAATCTATATCTGCATAAATGAATTTGTGTTAGTGAGAGACACCAAGGGATGTGCCACGCAAGCGTGACACATAGGAACTGTTCCAACATTAGACTATACGTCACAAAGATGTTGGCTCGGCAATACGCCATGTCCTGCATCGTTTCGTCGCGTCCGACTCATCAGGGGCCCGACGATGCCAGTGTGCAAAAACACGGTATTACATTGCTGATAAAAATGAATGTTTGTTTATCTGTATGTCGCTTATACCAATATTGCATATTGTACAAGTATATATTGCAAATTGTAATATAAATTTTTCATATAAGGCAACATTATTTAAATAAATAAACTATTTATAAGGTTTTTAAAGGTAGCAGCTATACATTTCTATTATATTATTAATGTTTATTAGGCAGTACGAAGTTCGCCGGGTCAGCTAGTTAGCAATAAAAATATTTTTGTGGAAATAAGCTTGACAGAATTTCCTCGATTCAATTTCTTCTTCTCTATAAATAGTTATTTATGCACCTAGGGAGTAAAGTAAGCCATTATTCCCTGAGCGAAGCCGAAGGAACCATGGTCCCTAAATCCCGAGGCGAAGCCGAGGGAATTAGACTCTTTAATTCCCGAGGCGCAGCGGAGGGAATAACTCTAATTAGCTCCCGAGGCGCGGCCGAGGGAGATAATTATCGCGAGGGGAATAATGCCACTTTACTCACGAGGTACATACAATATTTTATCTCCAGGAGGAAGAAAATACACATTTTCGTCCATAGCACAGTTTTTATTTATTATTTTAATAAATATAACAATAAGTAGTAGCACTTTTAATAGCAGATATAAGAGATTTAATATTAAAAACAAATAAGAATTGGAATAAAACTCAAATAAAAGGTTATTTAGATGCAGGTTATAATGTTGTAAGCAAAGATAAACATGGTCAAAAAAGCGCAGTGCCGCCAACCTGATTTCAACAACTTCATTACATTAGCCATACATTTTCTACTATTTATAAAATAATTAAGTTGCAATCTTTACTTTTTTGCCCTACTTTACTTTTTCGCCCTACTTTTACTTTTTCTCCCTACATTTTGAGTTCAGGGATGAAAAGACCTGTTTTAGTCCCTCTAAACTAATTCAAAATCATAACTTTTTTCCCCTACTGGAGATAAAATTCTTTATTTAAGAATAAAGCTTTTCTTTTATAGTAACTCTATACAAATCTATTATCAGAGTGACTTTAGTAGGATATTGTTATTTATAATTTTTTTTTAAAAAATAAACGTAAACTAACAGACATTTTAATGGTTTTATACTAAACAAATACTGGTGTGGCAGGTTGTAAATCATTTTGCTTAGATATTGAAATCAGTTGAAATGCTTCGAATGAGAAATGAGGGACGTTTATTGAATCAAATAATGAATAATAGAATTTAGAATCTCTTCAATTGTCCGTCTAGGGACTATTCATAATCCCAATATTTTCCTTCTAACGTTTGAAATTGTCCTTTTGAATTTATGGAATCGTTCGTCGTCGGTATTTAAACGAGCTTTGTAAACGTGTTTGATGGAGTCTGGTTTTGTGTTTTCGGCGAAATCGGGATATTCGACGTAGAGTCGAAAACGAGGGAGACCAAAATCAAAATGTGTATTAAGGTAGGCGGCCTGAAACGCGTACAAAGCCGACACTCTCGTCAATGGATACACGAGAGAATTGATTCGGTGACTGTGACAAGCGAGCGTTGGAATTTCCAAACGATGGAAATCATGACGGTCCTATCTGTTTAACAATTGAAACGGCACTGTCCTTCTAGCGCGATGCAATAAATCAACATGGCAGATGCGTTTAAAACCCACGGCTGTATAAATCGAAAACTCGCGAACGCTCTTCAACTAACTTTCTCTCTCTCAAAACCAAAAAGAAAAACCAAATTTATTGTTTTTACTGAGATCTTATTGAACTTACTCAATTTTTAATTTTGTGAATGCAACTTTATAAATTTGTCCGATAAAAATAAGGGCGCACTTCTTTAGATTGTTACTCCCCTCATAAAAAAAACAGAGGGGAGTAACAATCTAAAGAAGGTGTACGGAATAATCTTCTTTAGACTGTTACTCCCCTTATAAAAACAGAAGTGTGATATTTCTTTGTCCTAAAGTACATTGAACTAAATGGAGGGTTCAGTGTTAAAGTGGACCAAGTCCATTTTTAAAAAAAATTGAGATAACGATATCTTCTAGTAGCAAAACATGTTTATTTTTAACTGTTTTGATGATCTAAACATTTTTATTGAAGAATCGACTACTGGGGCAGGATTTTGTTAAATAAAATTGAAAGTGCAATAATAATTATTTAAGCAAAATAACGTGAACATGTCTTGTTAAACAATTAGGTTCTATGGACTTGGTCCTCTTTAACACTGAGCCTGGAGGGCTATTATTTTAATATCCCTTTTCCTTAATAGTCATTTAGTCAAAGTCATCAAACCACTTATAAACCACTATTTCACTGTAAACAGGAATCCGTGTACAAGTTTATATATACATTTTTATAAGACATTGATATCAAAATTTAAAATAATATTAAAAGTGATAAAAAGAAGAAATTAAATATAAGAAAGTATTAAAAAAATAAATTCTGCCAATTAGTGTGGCACATAGCTTCAACGCATTTTATCACGTACTTTAATGATTTTATTCTTTTACAAGCCATTATTATCTAATAATCTAATTTATTTAATTGTTTCCCTACCTAGCTTGGACTCAAAACCCTTTGAAATCACCGTTTCCATGGGTGTTTTGAATATCAAAACCGTTTTTAAACTCATTAAAAAGTAGTAAGTATTTATATGATTTTTTTTTTTTTAAAAGAAAGAAATAAATAATAGATATTTATGCACCTAGGGAGTAAAGTAAGCCATTATTCCCTGAGCGAAAAAGTTGGTTCTTGAGGCGAAGCCGAAGGAACCGTGGTCCCTAAATCCCAAGGCGAAGCCGAGGGAATAACTCTAATTAGCTCCCGAGGCGCAGCCGAGGGAGATAATTATCGCGAGGGGAATAATGGCACTTTACTCACGAGGTACATACAATATTTTATTTCCAGTAGGAAGAAAATACACATTTTCGTCCATTGCACAGTTTTTATTTATTATTTTAATAAATAACAATAATTATTAGCAGTTTTAATAGCAGATATAAGAGATTCAATATTAAAATCAAATAAGAATTGGAATTAAACTCAAATTGAAGGTTATTTAGATGCAGGTTATAAACAATGAATCAATGATAAACATGGTCAAAAAAGCGCAGTGCCGCCAACCTGATTTCAACAACTTCATTACATTAGCCATTCATTTTCTACTATTTATAAAATAATTAAGTTGCAATCTTTACTTTTTCGCCCTACTTTTTGAGTTAGGGATGAAAAGACCTGTTTTAGTCCCTCTAAACTAATTCAAAATCATAACTTTTTTGCCCTACTGGAGATAAAATAATTTAAAAGACTAAAAAGTTAAACAAATGTTAAAAAAAAAAAAAAAATATATATAGGAAAACAATAGTATGAAATTAATAAAACAACAATAGAAATATATAAATAAAAACAGTTGAAATTAAGAAAAAATGAATTATTAATAAAAAAGTCAAGACAACAATGACATCAAGGAAATTAGTCTAGCTCATAAAAGCTTTCTTTAGATGTAAAATATAATATAGCATATTGTCTTTGCTTATTTCTCTTGACATGGTCTGGAAGTAACGGATTATTAAAAGAATAACTGGAATAGACTGTTTTTGGTAGACACGGATTATTTGTTAACATAAAACAAACAACAGTATAGAGAAATACGAATATAAAATATTAAATGAACGGTAAAAGAAGAAGAAGGAGAGAGAGAGAGAGAAATTAAGATTGCGGTGTGTCGCAGGGATCAACACACGCTCCATTAGTATTCTCTCTTTATGGTTTAACAGACTGTTAAATATCTTACGGGTAAAACAAGCTATTACTGGAGAAAATGTTACGATATTAGTTCAGATTGGTCGAAAGGACTGGAGAAAGATGAAAACGGATTTTTCAGAGTTCAGAAAAGAATATTTCCAGAAGTCTAAACAAGTCGAGTGTGAAAATGAAGACGGAAAAAATAAACATATCAGATGGAGGTGAATGAACTGTCTCTTCTATCTCATGATTATGACTCTTTTATTTCCATCTTGGAAAATATCTTATTTCCTAATAATATCCCTTTTATTAGTAATATTCCAACCTTAACCACTAAGCTACATAAGAGGAATGTTTTTGGTTTTTTATTTGTCTGAATAGATATACAAGTTCCAATCATCATGGTAATCATTTCTTTTTTATCTATTAACCCTTTCGCACCCGGTTTTTTTCTGTTGATTGTAAACAAATTTCTTTTACAGGGTCAATTCCTACCTGACACAGTATTTTTTCAAAAAATTTTGACCACCCGTTTTAGAGATATGAAATGTCCATTATAGTGGACATTCAGACTCAACTGTAAGATCCCAGTTGTACATGTAAAATAATTAAGCCCACTACTGTCGACAGTTTAACACTGTGATCACTATGATCATGATCACTTTGATCAGTTATATTCCACATTAGCTTAAATGGCTGATATACCAGTTTACAATGATTATGATCAGTAAAAACACGATATTTGAACTCACCCTAAGGTTCAAAATTTCAATAAATAATGCATTTATAAAAATCCAAATCGTTAATAATTATAATATAAAACTAATTTGTAATAAAACAAGTCAAATTAGAAATAATTGAAGCGAGCGTAGCGAGCTTCCTACATTCAACGAAATATGCTCCGTGTCTGTCTGTCTGTCTTCTCTTTTGATAGAGATGACATTAATTCATTAGTTGTATTTTATGCCGAATTAATTATTTCGGGAAACGGATTATTCCCCTCATTTTCGTCTTATCACTTAAAACACTCATTGTTTTTCACTAAAAACTTGATATAAGCAATTACTTTAATTAAACAAACAGCAAATTAGTTTTATTAGGTGTAAACAAACTCGCAAAGCGTGCGTAAAGGTGAAGAATTCTTCATTTTTACCACCCTAGGGAAAAATAAAGAGGAATTATAAAAACGCGCATGCGCAATGAATACAAGTACGTAAAGAATCACTTTCTACGCATCTAAACAGAGATACAATGTTTATATTTCGTATCAATCGTAGATAAAATTATAATCCAGGAGATAGATATGCAAAAAAGTGTCTGACTAACATCAAGCTAGAATTTTGTGTACAAGTCAATAATCTTTAAGCGCCTTTTAAGAATATGTGGTCGGCTAAGTACGTCTGCGGGACATAGCTTGGCAATAGGCTTTTGAAAAAAACAAACCGGTGGAGAGCGGCCATGTCTCACCAATTATAATGGACAATGTGATTTTCATGATCCTCAGTACAGAATTAGTTAGTAGGCCAAAAATCAAGTTGATGTTATTTTCACACTTGATAGGTTAGTTATTCAAATATTACTAAAAATCAACGTGATCACCTGTCAAGGGACAAACTAACGATTATTGGTCTACTAACTAATTCTGTACTCAGGATCATGAAAATCACATTGTCCACCATAATTGGTGAGACATGGCCGCTATCCACCTATATGTTTTTTTCAATCGCCTATTGCCAAGCTATGTCCCGCAGACGAACTTAGCCGACCACATATTCGTAAAAGGAGCTAAAACATTAACTTATACACAAAATTCTAGCTTGATGTTAGTCACACACATTTTTGCACGCTATCTCCTCGACTATTAATTTCATAACTTACACAAGCATTATGTATCCTGTTTACATAGTATTTCTCCAGACAAATATCTATTCGGGTTATTTTATTAAATTCCTTAACAATTTCTTATGTACGTAGAAAGAACTAACCACAGCTCAAATTTGATTTATGGTTGAAGCTTATAATTTATGTAAATAACGCACTAAAAAACCAATAAATGTCATTGATTTATTCATTCGTTCATACAGAGAGAGAAAGGATTGTGATGTATCAAAAATTCAATTTTAAGATTTTGTTAGATTCACAAGTTCCTCTGAGTAGTGCAGTTGTTATGGGGACAAAAGAGGCAAATCCAAGAAGAAAAAAGTTAATTATTTTTTTCTCTAGCTTTATTTATGTTTCTTCGTGTGATGTTTTTTCTTTGGTGCCACTATTCATCTGATGCATCTGTTTCTCTTTCATCTTGCAAATGAGCAGGCTAGACCTGCTTCTTATTAAAATGAGTACTTTAATAAGTTTAATAAATAATAAATTAATATACTTCCTGTATGTAAGTTTGTATTTCTCTTTTGATAGAGAAGACATTAATTCATTAGTTGTATTTTGTGCCGAATTAATTATTTCTGGAGGAGTATTATTCTCCTCATTTTCGTCTTATCACTTAAAACACTCATTGTTTTTCACTAAGCGTGCAAAAATGTGTCTGACTAACATCAAGCTAGAATTTTGTGTATAAGTTAATGTTTTAGCCCCTTTTAAGAATATGTGGTCGGCTAAGTTCGTCTGCGGGACATAGCTTGGCAATAGGCGATTGAAAAAAACATATAGGTGGATAGCGGCCATGTCTCACCAATTATGGTGGACAATGTGATTTTCATGATCCTGAGTACAGAATTAGTTAGTAGACCAATAATCGTTAGTTTGTCCCTTGACAGGTGATCACGTTGATTTTTAGTAATATTTGAATAACTAACCTATCAAGTGTGAAAATAACATCAACTTGATTTTTGGCCTACTAACTAATTCTGTACTGAGGATCATGAAAATCACATTGTCCATTATAATTGGTGAGACATGGCCGCTCTCCACCGGTTTGTTTTTTTCAAAAGCCTATTGCCAAGCTATGTCCCGCAGACGTACTTAGCCGACCACATATTCTTAAAAGGCGCTTAAAGATTATTGACTTGTACACAAAATTCTAGCTTGATGTTAGTCAGACACTTTTTTGCACGCTATCTCCTGGATTATAATTTTATCTACGATTGATACGAAATATAAACATTGTATCTCTGTTTAGATGCGTAGAAAGTGATTCTTTACGTACTTGTATTCATTGCGCATGCGCGTTTTTATAATTCCTCTTTATTTTTCCCTAGGGTGGTAAAAATGAAGAATTCTTCACCTTTACGCACGCTTTGCGAGTTTGTTTACACCTAATAAAACTAATTTGCTGTTTGTTTAATTAAAGTAATTGCTTATATCAAGTTTTTAGTGAAAAACAATGAGTGTTTTAAGTGATAAGACGAAAATGAGGAGAATAATACTCCTCCAGAAATAATTAATTCGGCACAAAATACAACTAATGAATTAATGTCTTCTCTATCAAAAGAGAAATACAAACTTACATACAGGAAGTATATTAATTTTTTTTTCTGTATTTATTATTAAAATCAACAATCGTAGATAAAGTACGGTACGCAACTCGTGTGAAAACTGCATTTTGCTTTGCTCGTGTGGTTTTACTACCCTCGCTGTCGCTCGGGTGCAAACTCCACACTCGCATGCAAAATGCTACTTTACGCACTAGACGCGTAATCTACTATTATCTAAGTGCCTAGGAACCACAGAGTTTAACCACCTTAAATTTTAGGGTTGAACAGCAGTGGAAGCGTGCTGGGCCCATAACCATTTGAAAATGTAAGACAGTAGAATTATAGACAAGGAAAAATTATATAATTATTTGAAAATAAAATTTTGATTTTTAACAAATAATAAAAGAGAACATGTCAAAATACGACAGATTATTAAAAGGCAAAAACAAACCTCAACAGTCACAAAGATTCCAGCATATAGTATAATACAGGGTGGACAAAATAAACCGCACGTTTTTTAACACTTATAGCTCATCTTCTGTAGTAGATAGAGATATGGTCTGCGGGGTCCGAAAACTACATTCTTCTACTTTAAATTTCATATCTATAATATGGTCTTGTAAGTTAACATACGTTTGATAGAATAAATTACCATATGGTGGAAGGGGGGGGGGGGGGGTTCTTTGAAGGTAAGTGGGAGGAGTCCCTCAGTGTTATAACAAACATTGAAGATGTTTTAAGCACAATTTTGCCTGAAATTAAAGATCAATTGCCAAATTACACGTTTATGCAAGATGTTACCCCGTCCCATCGCTCTTTGCAAACAATTCAATACTTGCAAGAGAATTGCCCAGACTTTAGGCATCATTGTGCTTAACACATCTTCAATGTTTGTTAACAATGTTTTTCATAACACTGAGGGACTCCTCCCACTTACCTACAAACCCCCCCCCCCCCCTTTCCCCTTCACCATATGGTAATTTATTCTATCTCTCCAGACATGATTACTACCCGGACAACGACTTTTTTTAAGACCCTATTTCAAACCGTCATTGCGTGGTCATTGCGTTTTACCCAATCGTTTTTAAAGTAATTGATATGAAATAAAGTAGAAGAATGTAGTTTTCAGACCCTGCAAACCCCATATCTCTATCTACTACAGAAGCTGAGCTATAAGAGTTCAAAAAGTACGTTTTTTTTTGTCCCACCCTGTATATTAGAAATTAAAAAAGGTATCTACAATTACTAAACGAAAACAACTGATAATGGGGTATTTTATTGCAGTGGCAGTGATACAAGCTATCAGGAGTCAAATAACACCTTATTGCGTTAACAATGCAATAGTTTAGTATATTTTGCTGTTTGGAAGCGCCACCTGGTGTCATTTAAGTTGAAATTACTTTTTGAATCAAGGATTATGCTGTATATCAGTCAGCATAATTAATACAAGAGAATAATTACTATGCTCTATGTGGTAATCATTTGATTCTTCGGGCATAAATTGTAATTAAATTTCAAATCTTTTAATTTTAAGAATGCTCAAAACACAGTCTTCATTTAATATAAATAGTTTATTTTATATTATTATTATTTATTTATATTATTTCTTAGTTGTGTATTTGAGCACGAATTCTTCTTTCTCTTTTCAAATTTGATTTACAATATTATTTAGTTGCTGTGCGTGTATTATGTTTGATATTAAAGAAAAAATAATAATATGCCAAGTAGTGTGGCACATAGCTTCCTCGCATTTTATTTTATATACTTTTAATGATTTTATACTATTAAAACCTATTATTGTCAAATTTAAATATTTTCCCCCCCATTTTTTTAAACCGCCAAAATTGTTTTGATTTTTCACATTAATTGAAGTACCAATGTAGCAGAATGTAAGGAGCGCAGACGGTTGAAATTAATCTAGGGCTATCTGCGAGCTACATACTCTTGACCATCCAAATTCCATAAATATCACATTAGTACTTTTGAAGATATAGGGATAAATAAATGTATGTTTGAGCGCATGTTGAAGAGAAACAAATGAGTTCAGAAGGTTGAAACTTATATGGGACCAACAATGGGCTGATTATGACCTACCATCCAAATTTCAATACAATTTCAAGATAAAAAGAACTTTTTATATACTACGTTTTTAAATTTTCTGTAGAATCGTATGTAATGTTGATAATATAATTATTATTGTTATATAATATTATAATGTTAGTGAAAAAAAAATAGTTCCAAATTTATTTACTTCACATAAATGACAACCATCCAGAGAGCTGATCTTAAACCTATAAAAGGATAAATCTTTGTACAACGGATCTCCCTAACACCAAATCTAAAGCATGCCATCGATATATTTGAAATAATATAATCGATAAATAATATAATCGATATTTCCTGTTTTGCTGTCATTCAATGTTTATCTATCACAAATTTGAGACCCGTCAAAATGAAGATTGCGTAAATATTGGATATGACAAAACAAATAAAATAACTTGCGGATTTTTTCCGAACTAACTTTCCGTACAGGAAAATTTGCTGAAAACTAATTAAATTCTGCTGAAAGATGGCTAAAAGTATTAAAATAATGCATTGTCATCGTGTTCTGAGCTATGCTAAAAGTTTCAAATGTCTAGCTATTCGGGAAGTTAGTTAGAAATCGATTGCCAGATTTGTACCGGACAAACAAACAAACAAGAATGCAAGCTAGTAAAAACGTAGTAAAAAATTGAACGAGTAGTCTTTAAGATATTTTGGTTTGCAAATATTGAGTGACAGACCGACAGTAAGACAGTCACAGAATCAAAAATTTTCCCTGATGTCTGAAACGGATTTCTGTCTTGGAATTTTTAAATTCCGAGACATAAAATATTATGTTCTATAGAACAATCACATCCTTTACCTTTAGTAAGCTCGGAAGCAAAATATTAGCTTTATTTTGTGGAATGATTTCTAGTTCTTTCTGGTGTCGACGTTGTAAGGAATATTTGATAAGAACGTCCCCTTGAAGAGTGTGAATCCCGAAGGAGCATTTATCCTTTGGAGTCCTTGAGAAAAGTAACACAGGTAGGCCTACAAAATACCTTCGCTAGGCCTACAAAATACCTACGCTAGGCCTACAAAATACCTTCGCCTTACCTTCTGAACAGAACCTTTGTGAATTATTCACTAGAGTTCATCAGACATTTATGTTTTTTTAAAAAAGGCAGGTTCAGAGACCTCTTTTACTTCCTACTTGCTTCCCCTTCATGGAAACTCAGGAAAACCCCCTTTTCCTACCTATACGATACAGTAAGCTTCTACTACTACCAGAGCAACTACTAAAGGAAAAATATACAGTAAAAAGAAACAAGTGACTCCACAAAGAAAACAGCTCATTATATATGAACAGGAGTCATTAATATTAGTTAGTCTGTGAAAATCCCCTCTCCTTATCTTTCAACCCTTAGGCACTCTGATGAAAGGATTCTCATCCCCTCCATTCTCATTCCTGTTGAAAATATTTTTCCGGGGTTTTCTCCCGAAACGTATCCTTGCTAAATATAAATGGCGAAGAAATAAGTTTTTAGCAGTTGTTCACCGTTGAAGGTTGATATGATTTTCTCCAGTCTGCAATTTGAAAAGGAAGTAAGCTTTTATAATGGCTTTTCCCCAAAATTCTATTATATATCTTAAGTGTTAGAGTGTTTTAAATTTATTTTTCCCAGCTAATGTTAGCTTTTAGTTGTTATTTACTTTTTTCATTTGAAGCAGACTTGTATTTACCCTAAAATTTCCACTTAAATTCCTCTTGAACACGAACTAAATTGGTGGACTATTATGGAAAATATTTACATAACAAAAATACATTTTATATCGAGCATTTTGTAAAAGACATTTTATATAAGTAGAGATTTTACTCGTACTAATGTTAACACAGAAGATGATATAAAATTTCGAAACCACAAGTAGTATGTATATTATTAATATAAAATTATGGTGACTATAAAACCTAAGAAAACTAGTTTTTAGTTTTCGTATTCTAAAGAAATTTTGTAGCCTAGATATATTAAGAAATGTCTACTATGCTCTCGCGCAATCCATTATTTCTTACGGACTACTTACCTATGGAGCTGCAGCCCGAACACATCTATCTAAAGTAGAAATTTTACAAAAAAGAATAATTAAAATATGTCTTAATCAGCCCGTCCGATATGCTACAGATAAATGTTTTAAGGATTTCTCTGTTTTGCCAGTACAGCTCTTACATGAGAGGAGTGTGCTTCTTGACTACTATGGAAAAGATAAAGCATTCCTACAGCATGACTACTTGACTCGATCAAAAAGCTCTCACATCGTTATAACTCCCTATTGTAAAAAATCTAAATCACAGAACTATCCCAAATATCTTGGTCCGCTCTATTACAATAGACTGCCCATAGAAATGAAACAATTTCAATCATATGCAATATATAAAAATAAATTAAATGCATATTTCAAAACCAAAATATCTTAATATACATATATATCATATTATGTTGGAATACATAAACATTTAAATTATAATCGAATCAATAAATCAATAATAAATAATCATATCATAGTTGATACATCAATACTATATACCTCTGTTACTCTGACTTCTTTATCAGTATACAGCTGTTTAATTTAACCTTTAAACCCGCACACTTATAAAAAAGACAAATGAACTCAATAACGAATATCAAAATAAATAAAAAAAAAAAAAAATAAAATAAAACCAACATACAAACTATAGTGTACACATACCTCACATCTTGCACTTTGCATATAATAACCAACAAAATAATTTAATTATGCCATACATTACTTATATAAACAATTGTTTAAATCTTGTATATTTATATAGTAATTGTTAATTTTTTACTATCTGTATTCATATGTATCTGTCTTTTTAACTTGCGGTTTTTCGATCTTAAATATACTAAAAAAAAAAAACAAAAAAAAAAAAACTAAAGGCAGAGCCCTCGCTCTAGCATCTATTGCTATTGAGGGCTCTCACTTCAAATCTTAAAAAACCAGGAATATTTATGTAAAATTTGTCATTTATTTTTTGTATATTAATGTGCTAAAAGAACGAAGTGGAAATAAAGATATATTGTATATTGTATATTATATTGTTGTTTTACTTCTATTAACCTCTCTAGTCATAATTATAAAGCAGTACCACAAAATCTCAGTAAAAAAGAAACAATAAAAAAAAAAAATCATTTGTTCCTACCTTTTTAAATTTAAATTTTGTAATAAATTCAAAATGGAAAGAAGAATAGCTTACACGAAAGGGAGGGAACAGGACTATTCCCTAACCCTCACATATTATAAAATATATCACTTTACTACACAAAAACTTCTGCTTGTATCAGGTTGAAATTTTACATGCCTGTTTCAATTGTACTTTAGACGATGTGTATGAAGTTTTATTAAAATCGTTAAGTTGGAACGTAAGATACCGGTAACATCGTTGTTTTCTCTATTTTAAAAGTTAAGGGTCCTCTATAATAGTTTTCGCAATCTTTATCACTTCATAGCGGTGTTGTTGGTTTCACTAAAAAAATATATATATTTTTAAAAAGTTGTTTGCCTCAATAATAATTGAATAGACGAAGTTTGAATTTTTCCCCCATTTGAAGCTTAAGTTTACACGAGCGTTGCGCACGAACGCTTGGACGGATAACGTTGTCCAATGAACTTGTCCTTTTCCTTGGTAAAATGAGCACGTGTACAAAATTTCAACTAAATCGGTTAACTTTTACTCAAGTTATCTTCATCGGTGGTTTTCGTGTTGGTCGGTTTTTTCGAATTCATTCCCAAGACACTGCATCGTGCCATAAGGAACTTCGTTCGAAAAATCATTTTTATATGACCACCCATGGAAGCTAACTATTCGGAAACTTTATTCAGGAATTTTTTACTTGATTAATTGTAACTTATACTCGCTATTAGCTACCTAGCTACCTTCATGATAGACACTTCCATGTAAGCTGTGGTTCTGCCCGTTCGCCCACATGTCCTATGCTTGCGGGTGTACTCGCAAGGAAGTATTCTTGGTCCTTTATTATACTCCTTTTATACATCCGATATCCCTCAACTTCCGACTACCCAATTAGCTACCTTCGCTGATGATAAGTATATATTCTCCATATCCTCTGATCCCAATACAGCATCCATCAACATCCAAAACCACCTCAATCTCCTTGAACCTTGATTATGGAAATTGAGGATAAAAATTAATGAGCAGAAAAGTGTCAATGTCACTTTTACTCTCAGACATTCAACTTGTCCTCCAGTCATCCTCAACCAAGGAGTCATCCCTCAATCCTCTTCCGTAAGATACCTAGGACCTAGGTCTCTATCTTGACTGACGATCGACTTGGGCTCTGCACACCAAAACTAAACGTACGGACATTGACGGATGGTACAAACTCTTACTGCGACTCTTCGACCAAAGATCCCACCTATCCCTTTCTAATAAACTCCTTATCTACCAAACCTATTTGGACCCATGGAATTGAGCACTAAACGCTCAAATTCTTATAGGATCCAATACCTTCAGTCAAAGATCCTCCAAAAAATCACTAACTCTCCCGCATACGTTTTCAATCTCACAATCCACAATGACCTCAAAGTTCCTTTTGTACAAGACCTCGCTTCTCCCGCTACATAAAATTCCATGAAAACCTAAACCATCATCCTAATCCTTTAGTTGAATCCATGGCTTCTATCCATATCTCCTAACGCCCTCCCCGTCGGCTGAAAAGGTGTTGGCCAAGAGATTTATTACAATAATAAAAATAATGTACAATACCTGTTAGGAGTGCTGCCACTTGGTAGCCTCTCCTCTCACAATACAGCACGCTTATTATTCTTTGTAATAGCTATGTTACTAATAGCAATCTTTTGCAAGTAACTTAAAATATAAATGAAAAAAAAAAAAAATCTCGCTATTATGACTCCATTATGTACTGGTGATAGTAAACACGTGACATGGTGCGTTTATAGCTGCGGTAGATTTTGCACGCGTGGTTCTCGCGTCAGTATGAAGCTGTCCCTGGGGATAGATAAACATGGTTAGTGCAGTATATAGGACTCGAGGGTATTCTCCCTCATACATTATGTGCAAATATTGTCTAATACTTCATTCCCTTTCTCCATTACCTTTCTTTAAGCTTATCAATATTTATATTACTCCCAATAAAATTTAAAGGGATTTTAATAAACTTAGATTTAAGTCAGTGGATAGAATAGGAAGGGATCAATAGCGTTTTGTCTATAGAGTTTTTATCTATAATATACCGTTGTCTACGAATAGTCACAGATACAGAATATTGTTGTCGAAATTGATATGTATTAAATATTGTGTATGGGGGTAATACTACTTATACTAGAAGGTATAAAAGGAAATATAACACTAAATGACTTGACCTACTCATATTTATTACGTGAAGACCTATATTGTTGTGTTTATTCGATCGATATTTTTTTATATATAAATTTCAGATTTCAAATTGTACGGCTTTTTTATCAGTAATGTATTCTGGTGACAGTCCGTTGAGATAGTCGTTTCAACTCTGATGGAGGGGGGGAGGTGGCTGAGATAGAAGAACAGCCCGTATATGCTAATCCAGCAAGACACCCTGCCCAAATTTCGTATGCTAATCAAGTTGCTTCTTGCCTAAACCTTACCCCCCTCCCCCTCACCATCTCTTCACCCTACTACTCCACAACTACTGCGTTTCATCAAATCTCGTATTCAAACCCTGGTTTCAATTCGCCTTTGACTTTTAACAAGATCGATACCGTAACGGATTGATGTCTGTGAATGTTACGATAGTTTAGATTTTAGATTTATTGATACCCGATAACATAGATAGGTTACGTGAGTTGGTGTTAGTAGATAAGAGAATCGTCATTGATAAAGATTTAAAAAAAATTGAGGAATTTTGACGTATTTCTTGATATCTAAACAAAATTATGACAGAGGAAATTATTCTTCAGTGTAGCTCAGTTGGTAGAGTGCTATACTGGAAATATAGAGGCCCGTGGTTCAAGTCCCGGCGCTTGAGTCTATTTTTCTCTATCTGTCTCCCTTTTAATAATAATTATAATTTGATTTCAATTAAAATTATACATGTAGTTTACCAGGGATAGATTAGTGTATAGTCATTATCCAAAATGCGATGTATTTCGTGATGACAGAACAAAATTAAATAATTGACCAGGAGTAGGAGTAGGTTAGTGTATTGTCATTGACGATGATTAACAAAAATGTAATGTATTTCATGATGGTGGAACAAAATTAAATAATTCACCAGGAGTAGGAGTGTAGTGTTTTGTCATTGACGATGATTAACTAAAATGTAATGTATTTCATGATGGCAGAACAAAATTAAATAATTCACCAGGAGTAGGAGTGGGTTAGTGTAATGTCATTGACGATGATTAACAAAAATGTAATGTATTCCGAGGTGACAGAGCAACATTAAATCATTTACCAGCAGTAGGTGTAGGTTAGTGTATTGTCATTGACGATGATTTACAAAAATTTAATGTTTTTCATGATGGCAGAACAAAATTGAATAATACACCAGGAGTAGGAGTGGGTTAGTGTAATGTCATTGACGATGATTAACAAAAATGTAATGTATTCCGAGGTGACAGAGCAACATTAAATCATTTACCAGCAGTAGGTGTAGGTTAGTGTATTGTCATTGACGATGATTTACAAAAATTTAATGTTTTTCATGATGGCAGAACAAAATTGAATAATACACCAGGAGTAGGAGTGGCTTAGTGTATTGTCATTGACGATGATTAACAAAAATGTAATGTATTTCGTGATGATATTACAAAATTAAATAATTTACCAGGAGTAGGAGTAGTTCAGTGAATTGTCATTGACGATGATTAACAACAATGTAATGTATTTCGTGATGATATTACAAAATTAAATAATTTACCAGGAGTAGGAGTAGTTCAGTGAATTGTCATTGACGATGATTAACAACAATGTAATGTATTTCGTGATGACATTACAAAATTAAATAATTTACCAGGAGTAGGAGTAGTTCAGTGAATTGTCATTGACGATGATTAACAACAATGTAATGTATTTCGTGATGACATTACAAAATTAAATAATTTACCAGGAGTAGGAGTAGTTCAGTGAATTGTCATTGACGATGATTAACAACAATGTAATGTATTTCGTGATGATATTACAAAATTAAATAATTTACCAGGAGTAGGAGTAGTTCAGTGAATTGTCATTGACGATGATTAACAACAATGTAATGTATTTCGTGATGATATTACAAAATTAAATAATTTACCAGGAGTAGGAGTAGTTCAGTGAATTGTCATTGACGATGATTAACAACAATGTAATGTATTTCGTGATGACATTACAAAATTAAATAATTTACCAGGAGTAGGAGTAGTTCAGTGAATTGTCATTGACGATGATTAACAACAATGTAATGTATTTCGTGATGACATTACAAAATTAAATAATTTACCAGGAGTAGGAGTAGGTTAGTGTATTGTCATTGACGATGATTAACAAAAATGTAATGTATTTCGTGATGACAAAACAAAATTAAATAATTTATCAGGAGTAGGAGTAGGTTAGTGTATTGTCATCGACGATGATTTACAAATTTCGTGACGGATGAAGAAAATTCTGTTGTTAATTAGGATTAAGTTTGTATTGTTAAAGAATTTTCATTCACAGTGATCAATAAAAATGGAGAAATTGCGTCAGTATAATTCAAACCATGCTTGACGCTGCTAAATACATTTTTATTTAATAACCAAAAAAAAAAAAAAAAAAAAAATCATCATTTTGTAATTAGCTTTAATGGCTACCCAAAACTAATTAAAAGGTTGAAGCCAGGTTACCTGGATTAGAGGGAGCGTAATGAAGGCGGGATCCTCAGATTAATGAACCTAATATCTGGGGATGAGGAATTTGAACCATGTCTGTTGAGCGTAAAGCTGGCCTTGGGCAGGAGAATCCATGGTGAGGGCGCCTCGACACTCTAATTGGAAAGTAGCATGATTTCCCTTCAAGGTTGAAGAAAAGGGATTTTTACTTGGGGGGACGGTGAAAACCCTGCAGCGTGGAAAATTGAAATATAACGGTGTTCAAATATTGACTGAAGATGGATTGTGTTCTTGTAGCGTCTTCTCTGACCCTTAAAACTAACATTGTCTTCTTCCTTCGGAAAATCCCCTTGGAAAAGAGACAAATAAGAAAACTCCACTCAAAATTTTCCCACAGAAACCACTGCGTACGTTGATAAACAAACCACGCACAATTTCTCTCTAGTTCATCTGTTTAGAAATACATAATATTGTCATCATCATTGTACATAATAAGTTTCTTCTTATTGTACATTCTATGTACATATATTTATTTTTACTTCCTCCTATCATGTATTTATTTTAAATCCTCATAAAGAGAAAGTCTTTTGATGGCGCAAATATTCGATTTTGAGATTTTTCTATGGATATAAACGTTTTGAGGTCCTCTGAGTCTTCCCATAAATGGTTTTTTTTTTAAAATACTCTGCCAATTATTGTGGCACATAGCTTCCTCGCGCTCTAGTACATAACAAAGATCAGTTTAAGAAATAAAAATTCCTCGATAAAAATAATCAAAAAGTTGGCACGGCACTGTTCCAGTAAATATTTAATAACGTTGGTTCTAACCAACATTGTTTGGAGATCCAAAGCCCCCAACATGGGCACATATAAAAAATTTAATATACAATTAACCCAGCAACCAAATTGTAGAAACCGCTACATAAACAGTTTTTTTTCAATTTTACCCACCTCAAAAATAAAAATAACAAAATAGAGGGGGCCGGTGTACCGGAGGGGTTAGCGCACTCGACTCTTAAACCAAGGTCTAAACCCCGGCTGTGAATTCGAATCCCAGCGGGGTAAGACATGTTTCACACTGATGATCTCATCGATTAGATGAGTAAAGTGGCCGAATAACCCCCGTCCTGTAATAACCCTGGCAGTTGATCGGGACTAAAACACAAAACAGAACATATAACAAAAATTAATCTATCATTCAAGAGCTTTTCAACGATATACATCATAGGTATTATAAAAGCTTATCTTTGACATTTGTACCCCTGTACTTTGAGGTACCAAAATTATATTTAAAAAAAAAAAAAAAAAAAAAAAACATGAAAAAAGGGAATTAATTTAACTAATAATAAATATAAATAAAAACCCTTTAACCCACAACAAAATTATAAATCGGTACAAAAGTGCGTGTACATGATTTTCAAAAAAAATAAACAAATAAAATAGCTTTAATGTAATACGAGGGAAACAAATAAACAAATTAGACAATAATGGCTTGTGAAAGCATGAGCTGATTTTGCTGCAAAAAATAATTTCGCTCTCCCTAGGTTCATTATGTATATGAGAATGTAAATATATAGCTGTGTGTGGGGGTGGGGGAGGTAAGTATAAACGTAAGTGCAGAAAACAATGAGAGAAAGATGTGATGCAGAATCTCAGTGCTGTACCAGAAGCCTAAGGGCTTAATCTAACAAGACGGAACTAGTTGAGGAGGATCTGAGAATATAGCAATGGACCTGCTTCAAACGAATCTCAACAAGGCAATATGCACTTAGACATTAACTATCCTGTCCTATCTATCTAGTCTAATGACATCCGAACCAAGTATTTCAGACCCTCCTTTCTACTACTGTGTACAGCATCCTTAAAGTTAATATTTATTCACATACACACACACACACATATATATACATATATATATACAGGGTGCGGCAGCTTAACCTTTTCTAAAATGCGCGCCATTTAGGCTGTAAATGTCGCTGTGAAGCGAGGGTGGTCTCATTCGTGAGTCGTGGTTCTAAAGTTTTGCTCCCCATACCGGTCTGTCGGCGACAGACCGGTATGGGCGACTGTCTTACGACAAACGCACGAGCGTGCATTTGGCGTAGAGGCCTACTTTTAGAACGGATGTACTGTGATCACAACCCAGCGCGCCTTCCGAAATCGCTTCATTGGAGCTCCTTTGACCTTGTCCCCGACGGGAAATAGTTATATGGGTCACTACATTAAAAAAAAAAAAAAACCGCGAGTGCGATAAGATGAAGAACTTGAGTCCCTCGCCTCGTTTGATCACCTGAGAACATCGAGGCAGTAGGAGCACAAAGTTGCGTCTGCCATTGGACTTTCCGATCGTCCACTGATGCGAATTCTTCACGTTGGCCTTCATTACCATCCTTACAAGTTGGCGATCGTGCAGGAACTCTCCGAACGCGTGATTTCAATTCTGTGTAGGAACACGTTAAGATTTGGAGTGGCCAGCTCGCTCCTCCGATTTGGTCTCTTGTAATTTTTTTTCTTATGGATTTTTTTGAATTTTCGCGTTTATGTCAATGGTCCAATCGACCCTACAACACCTGCAGGCCAACAATCCGGACAGGAATTGCAATAATTCAATTTATGCGTATAAATAATAACTATGCCAATAAGTGTGGCACATAGCGTCCCATCACGTTATCCTTTTACAACCCATTGACTGCTTTAATTTTTCCTTTTTAAAATTTAGCAATATTTAATGTGCATGGGTGATTTAAACTGATCTGGACACATCTGCGGACTTCTGTCGCATTCATTTTATACATCTAAGGATAATAGAGGGGGGTCCAATGTGGCTTAAGTTGGTTCTAATAAAAGATGACACAGCTTGTGCACTTGGCCAGTGCGGGTTTTGGAACGAAGTTCCTTATGGCACATTGGCATTGGTTCTGGAGCCCGGGAGTGAATCCGAAAAAAACAACCAACATCACCGTCACAAAATCACCGTCACAAAATTACCGTCACAAAATCACCGTCACGCAAAATCCGTCAAGAAATCAACAGATGACGATAACTTGAGTAAAAGCTCACCGAGTGCACTGCCGTGCCCCAAGATAGCCCTAACCAAACCAGATAATAACCAAATGGTTACAGATATTAGTTTTAACCAGCTGATTACATTTAATACTAAGGATTGCGTGGCTCTAGCATTGAAACGAGCGTAATACAATAAATTTTAGATATTAAAAAAAAAGTTAATCATGATGAGTTAGTAGTTAAAGAGGATGATTGTAATAGAGAGCCGTGTAGTGGGGAGAAGTGAGGCTTGCTACATATTCCGGCCATTTTCACTACTCAAAAACTATTCTGCTTCTATTAAGTTGATATTTTACATGCCTGTTTTAATTGTACTTTAGACGATGTATATATGAAGTTTTATTAAAATCGTTACGTTAGAATGTATATTATCGGAAAAACGTTGTTTTCTCTTTTAAACGTTAAGGTCTTAATAGTTTTATATTTTTAGCGATTAATGTCACTTCATAGCGGTTGTGGTGTCTCTGTTGGTTTCTAATCAATTTTATTTATAATTTATTTGGAAAAAAAAAAATGTTTTTCTCATCGAAATATGTGATGATAGAATCTTTTCTCGTCCTGAAATTCCAATTTGACATTTGAAGCTCACGATTACGAGAGCGTTGCGCGCGAACTCTTTGACGGGTGACGCTGACCAACGAACTAAGTCTGAGCATTATTAAAAGGAACATATTTACTGAATTTCAACTAAATCGGTCAACTATTACTCAAGTTATCATCGGGCACGTAAACGTTAGTTATATCATAATACAGCGCTGACACCGACAATACTTAGAAACACTGACAAACACATACACTCACAACTTAATCTTGACGTCAGAGCTACCCTGTCTATATAAGACCGGTCACACCCTAGGCTCGGTGCATAATGATTTTATACTTCGCATTATTATTCTTCTATTACTTCGTATTCTCATTTTTATAAAGCATTTTCTTATTTCAATCATTTTTGCCGGTGTATTATTATATACTCCTAGGTCAGTTAGCTGTTGTCTCGAACACTGTCCAAATTTTAGAGGCAGTTTTTGTAGTTGCAATTTTTATATGTATGTTTATTAGAAATTAACTCTTTTTAAAAAAGCTTACTGGTGAGTGATTCACATAATTCGTTACTGACAGACAGACAGACAGGATGCTTTTGTTAAATGTAAGAAGCTCGCTTCAATTTAATAAAAATAAGTGTGATGAGACTTGGAATCGAAACACGTCAAATCAACAACACTTTTAATTTCTTTATGACCTTCGACCAATGATTACACGTGGAAGCTATGTGCCACACTATTTAGCTAGATGTATTTTCAAGTGATGTTATGTGATTTTAAATCAAATAGATATTTTGTTTGTTGTTGTTCCTATATATAGAATAAAGGTAAATTGACAATTACTGTTTCTACAAAAAAAAAGGTGTTGGCAGGTAGTCTGAGTTGATTTCATTAAAATAAACGAATGTAGAAAAACTCAAAGCTCGTTTAAACAAAGTTTTCATCAATAAACAACCCTGGCGTCCAATCAACCTGCTAATTGCGCTAATTAAAAATATACAATATAAATCAAATCAAATTAAACGCTAAAATAAAACTCTCGTGTCAAATCTTTCAATTAACAAAGTGACAATTAGTAACTCTACTAATCAAATATTATTTTTTGTAAAACAAAAGAGAACAAAAAGAGAGTTTATATAATAATATACAGTGTGTCCCAACATTGAGTATCCAAATAGAAAGAAATTCTCATTTTTAGGTTTTCAAAAATATGTTATTCTTTATAAAATCTCCAGCCTGTTCTTAATTTTTTTTATCATATTACACATTTTCTTGATTTCATTTGCAGGGTGTATATCTTAAACTTTAAAATATGTATCTACAAATGTAAACTACTACACCTTATTTTTGACAGTACCGAAAATTAATATTTACAAAAAGTGTATACAGAATAGCAAAAAAAAAATGTATGACTCTTACGTATTAGAAGTTAAACTTAAGTTCTAGAAACAGTTGATTTTATGTTCCCTCCTACGTATTAATATAATTAAAGCGAGCGCAAGCGAGATTCTTATATTCAACAAACTATGCATCTTGTCTGTCTGTCTGTCAGTAATGTTTACATGTCCGACGATAACTTGAGTAAAAGTTGACCGATTTAGTTGAAATTTTGTATACATGTTCCTCTTACTAATACTCAGGATAGCGTGATTCGTCTAAGAGTTCGTGCTCAACGCTCGCGTAAACGAGAGGTTCAAAACTTAAATTGGAATTTCAGGACGGGAAAAGATTCTATCATTATCTATTCTATGAGACGAACATTTTTTTCAAATTACATTTTTTAGTTAACCAACAGCGACACCGCTATGAATTAATAAAGATCGCTAAAACTATTAAAGCGGACCTAAACGTTTATAATAGAGAAAACAACCTTTTTACCAATATTTTACGTTCTAACGTAACGATTTTAATAAAACTTCATATACACCATCAAATGCTCAATTGAAACAGGCATGCAAAATTTCAATGTGATAAATACAGTAGTTTTTTTATTTTTTTATTTTTTAATAATTGAAAAAGAGATTGTGTGGTTAGAGGAATAGTAAGAATGCGGGGTGGTTCCCCTACTATACTAGCCGCTGTACTACTACTATACCCATTATCTATCAACTCATCGTGATTCATGATTATCTATTTTTTCAATATTCAATACATAGAGCCACGCGATGCCTAGTACTAAATGTTAACAAGACATAAAAGCAATGTTCTAACTATGTAAGATGGCTGATTGTTATCACTTTCCATATGCGAGAGATTCACAGCTTCCTAACATATTCGCCCCCCCCCCCTCTCTTACCCATGATGCGTGATAATTATCTACGCATTTACCCTGTGTATACGGTAGGGTATCAGGGGGGTAAACCCGGCCTACATCCGTAGTATCGAATCAATGGGATTATGGTTCCATTAGGGTCTCAACTGTAGGGTCTAACCTCTCCATTATCTCTCCAGATTACCTCTCCTTTTGTTTGTTTTTAAACCCTTAAAAAACTTATAAATCCATTAATGGAAAATGGATACTAAGGGTAAGATTTTACCTTTAGGGGGAGGGAGGGAAAAAAAAAAATCGGATTTATACAGAGGGAAATTAAATATTCGCACATTATAAAAGAAAGGAGATAAAAAAAATTAAAATCAATAATTGATGAAAATAATAATTTACGTTAAATCGGCTCAAAATGCTTCAATAAACACACACTATTTTAGTTCAAATAATTACAAGATAAAAAGAACTTTTTATACACTACGTTTAAATTATAAATTTGAAACCCGTCAAAATGAAGATCGTAAACAGGGGTATCCAACAATCAACTCCAATATTCTAGACAGCGATCACAGAATCCTAAAACGGAAAGATTTCCAACTCCCCTCTTTATCTACCTGTGTTAGACTACTAGAGCTCCACAGGAATTGGCGGTTAATATTGTAACTAAATCTTTTACACCATCCAAAAGATATAGAGCTTCTTAATTCAAAGAAATTAATTAATAAATTAATTTGTCAATTTACTAGATTCGAACCCGGGAACTTTCTCATTCTGAGCTATCGCGCATCTCATTCGGCCACCGAGGCTGTTTATTTTTCTGTATTGTTTATTTACAAAATAGTACAAATGTCAAAAGATCATAAGTAGTTTACAATTTTAACCACCATATTCTCGTGGAGCGCTAGTGCTCTTACACCTCTAGAATACTGGAGTTGGATACCCCTGATTCTAGAGGTGTAAGACCACTAGCGCTGGTCGGGCATATGGCGGTTAAAATTTTAAACTACTTATGATCTTTTGACATTCCTCGAATTCTAAAATATAAACAAATACTGGTTGTCAGACATTTGTACTATTTTGTAAATAAACGAGATAAAAAAAACCAGCCTCGGTGGCTGTGTGAGATGCGCGATTGCTCCGAATTCAAAATTTTCCGGGTTCGAATCTAGTAAACTGACAAATTAATTTATACATTTATTTCTTTGAATTAAGAAACTCAAAATATGAATGGTGTAAAAGATTTAGTTACAATATTAACCACCAAATTCCCGTGGAGCGCTAGTAGTCTAACACAGGTAGATAAAGAGGGGAGTTGGAAATCTTTCCGTTTAAGGATTCTATGATCGCTGATCGTAAATATGGGAAAACAAATACAATAACTTGCAGATTTTTTTCCGTACTAACTTTCCATACAGCAAAATTTGCTGAAAACGAATTAAATTCAGCTGAAAGATGGCTTGTCATCGTGTTCTGAGCTATTCTAAAAGTTTCAAATGTCTAGCTACTCGGGAAGTTAGTTAAAAATCGATTGCAAGATTTGTATTGGACAAACAAACAAACAAGAAAGCAAGCTAATAAAAACGTAGTAAAATAGAACTAAGAACGGTATTAATCAATGAATTTAAAAATAGTGTAGCACATTGCTTGCTCGTGTTCTTATAACATACTCAATTGGTTTTACAAACCATTATTTCCTACTATACGGGTCCCATATAAGTTTCAACCTTATGCGCCCATTTTTTTTCTCTTTCACATGTGCACAAACATAGATTTTTTTTTACATCAATATCTTCTAAAATACTCATTTTATTTTTATGAAATTTGGATGACTTGTAGGAAGTAGATGACAGATAGCACCAGATTAATTTCAACCGTCTGTGCTGTTTTAAATTTTACTAAATTGATACTTTAATACATGTACAAAATAAAAAAAGGACAGATTTAAAAAACGGGGGCAAAATGAAATAAATTGGATAATAATAATAAGTTTTAATGTATAAAAAAATTATTTTTTACGAAATAGGACATGAGGAAGCTATGCGCCACATTATTTGAGAATTTTAAATTTAGAAAAATTGTTTTGATTTTTTGCATGAATAAAAGTATCAAGAAAACTAGACTGAATTTAAATTACATCCTTTCTAATGTAATTAAATCATTATTAAACATACTTATAAAGTGTTCAATAGTCGGTTGTTTACATTTCGTTTCATAAGTCCTTTTATTATTTTTTATGTCTGCTCGTCAATATTTTTGCGAATTACCCATACTTTAACTTCTTCTAGTCCGATTTTGATGAAACTTGGATGATAGGTCAAAGTTAGTCTGTAGATGATCCCATATTAAATTTGACCGTCTACGCAAATTAAATATTAAATAAAAATAAGTGTGACCTCACGGGGAATCGAAACAGATTCACATATTGCATTTGACCATTCTTCCAATAACAGGATGCGAGGATTTATGATTAAGTTCTATAAAAATTTCTTTATCCCAATATGAGGTTATTCAAGGACGTTGGAGTCGTCCTTTTAAAACTCCTCTTTTTTCTTGATATAATGAGGGTAAAATATGTTTTACCTGTCTGGGATCCGAACTTTGGAAGGTGCCAAGATATATCACGTTGTGTGGATCTTGGATTCAGGAGAATTTCAGGTTCCTTCCAACTCCTGAAGGCATTATTTGTGCAGTTTTAGGTCCTAAATCTCGGTAATATTGCAGTTTTATTCATGAGCGTGCCTCTAAATTGAGGTTTATTGCTCTTAAGGATCATTTTAAGAAGGAGTTTATTTATTTCAACCTCTTGTGACCCTAATCTTGTTAATAGTTTTGCATAATTCTATTCAAACGTTGGAATTTATTAAACCCAAAATCCAGGTATAAGATTGAATTAAATCAGGTGAGAAACGTTTAGTGAATGATCGAAGGGTTATGAGGCATATTTTAGTTTTGGGGCCTTATCTTATCGTACTGAACCCCCCCCCCCCCCCCCCCCTCCCGAAGGTCTGCAGGGTTATTTTGATTTTCTCGTAAGGCTCTCTGAATATTCAAGGAGGGCAGAACGGGTTTAAGGGAGGCCTAGTCCTCGAAATTCCTTCGGTCAAGGGAACCCATCTAGGTTTTGGTTATTCATTGCTTTTTGTGAACCCCCCTCCCCCCCTCTAACCTCGCACCATGAGCTAAACCACAGCCGAATTACCATGCAAATGAAAAACAATTAAATTTTACGCATCTACGGTGAAATTTTGGTTGCCTATTCCCTAGATTTAACCTTATAATTGGAAGAGTGAAAAATGAGAAAAAAATGTAAGCAATATACAGTTGATATCCAACACCAATATACAGTTGATATCCAACACCAATATACAGTTGATATCCAACACCAATATACAGTTTATATTCAACACCAATATACAGTTGATATCCAACACCAATGTACAGTTGATATCCAATCCACAGTTAATATCCAATACACAGTTGACATCCAACACCAATATACAGTTGATATCAAACACCAATATACAGTTGATATCCAACACCAATATACAGTTGATATCCAACACCAATGTACAGTTGATATCCAATACACAGTTAATATCCAATACACAGTTGATATCCAACACCAATATACAGTTGATATCAAACACCAATACACAGTTGATATCCAACACCAATATACAGTTGATATCCAACACCAATATACAGTTGATATCCAACACCAATATACAGTTGATATCCAACACCAATATACAGTTTATATTCAACACCAATATACAGTTGATATCCAACACCAATGTACAGTTGATATCCAATACACAGTTAATATCCAATACACAGTTGATATCCAACACCAATATACAGTTGATATCAAACACCAATATACAGTTGATATCCAACACCAATATACAGTTGATATCCAACACCAATGTACAGTTGATATCCAATACACAGTTAATATCCAATACACAGTTGATATCCAACACCAATATACAGTTGATATCAAACACCAATACACAGTTGATATCCAACACCAATATACAGTTGATATCAAACACCAATATACAGTTGATATCCAACACCAAAATACAGTTGATATCCAACACCAATATACAGTTGATATCCAACACCAATGTACAGTTGATATCCAATGTACAGTTGATATCCAATACACAGTTGATATCCAACACCAATATACAGTTGATATCCAACACCAATATACAGTTGATAATCAACACCAATATACAGTTGATATCCAACACCAATATACAGTTGATATCCAATACCAATATACAGTTGATATCCAACACCAATATATAGTTGATATCCAATGTACAGTTATCCAACACCAATATACTGTACTAATAATTGAATACTTCGATTGATCCTGGCTATCCACCATTTCTATTTCTGTTTAGAAGTACGGTCTAGGACATGATTTGAAGTAAGATATGAAGGGATATACTATATACTAGACGAAGGACATATCTAAAGGACATAAAGGATGTGTTCTGGCTGGCGGTGACACTAAAGTGCTTACCTCCTCACTGATTATCTCCGCAGGACCCTCCCTGTAAGGACCGGCAGGATGTCTTGCAGTTAATCTCTCGTCCTTGTTAACTTCTCGTCCTATTCCAGCCACGTCTTCCACAACTAGAATCCCTTCAAATACAACAAATCTCATTTCTTTTTCTTTCCTGTCAGCTTTTATTTCCGCATGGTTTCATGACTTTTTCCTTCCGAAATATTTAATAATGTCAAATATAATAAAGTAACTAACTTTTGTTTTTGAACCATCATGTAATAATATATTTTTGTTTTTGTTTCAGGTAAGATTGCAACTGTTTTGCTTCTTGAGGTACATTTCTATTATTATCTTCCTTGGTATGTTCATATTATATTTATTTACTTAAAAAATTCACATTTAAATTATTTTTATATTCGTAGTATATTCATATAAAAAAAAGTATTGTGATGGCGCGAAACTTTTTTTTTCAGATTTTGATGGAATTACACGTTTTAAGTCTTAAAACGTGTTTTTTTTACATGTCTGTCTGTAGTCTGTGCAGACGCGTGGAGTTTAAACTACTGGGCCGATTTTGATGATATTCATTAATTATTTTTTGAGAAAAATCATATCTCGAGAAAAAATCTATAAAATAATTTTGGCTCTTAATTTGGGGGTTCTACTCTCCTTGAACTAATAATAAAAAACATTAAATAAATTATTAATTCAAATAGGCTCTGACTATTTTAATTAAAAAATTCTACAATGTATTCCAGCTAAATACGAATTTAACCAAATAATTTGTTTTCCCGGGAAAAATTGAATGCCTGAGATATTGATAAAACTAAATCTGATTTTAATAAAATTCTAAAACAAAAAGTTAACAACAACCTGTTATACACTTTTTAAAATATGTTTAAAAATAAATCAATTAGAGTAGATATTATGGGATTTCAAAACCAAATGGGTTGAAAGCCGTCGTTTCGCTCCTACTACTGGAAGCATCCTCAGGGGTGGTCGTTATGTTTACTTTATGCTTAAGATACGTGACAAGAGACAACAAGACAAGAGAGAAGCACGGCGTATATATCCGACAAATGATTGACCCGCCTCAAGGAACCCCCGGGATAACCAGGCACAATATACGTTCCAGAAAATTCATATGAATACGCCGTGCTTCTCTCCAGTCGTCAGTATAACTTGCTACGAGTTAACCTGCGCACTAAGTTAAATCAAACTTTGCATATATGAAGTTACGAGTTCGGGTGTGGGAGTAGGATAGTTGGGAGTCAGGTATTTTGGGTTTATCGGCAAAAGAGGAATTTATTTTCTAGATAAGGAACAAAGGAGTTTGGGATTATTAGGATTGGGGGGGGGGGGGGGTTATGATTGGATTTTCACCCTGCATTAGTTCCTCAGTTAATATCTCACTTTATTACAATGTACAACAAATATTTGAATAATTCAATCAAAATATTAATAAGAATTCTAATAATTGCCTTTAAATTTCTTTCTTTTATTCATTCATGCGTTTATTGATTAATAATACTTTTACTATGAATGATAATAATTAAATTATAATTTTAGAAAGGGGACAGACAATAAAAAATGTACTTTAACGAGGTGGGGATTTGAACCCCGAACCTTTGGATTGAGACTAGTCTATCGATTCCCCAAGAAGAAAAATCATTCTCTTGAGTAGCTGAATTGGTAGAGCATTGCATTGGAAATTCAAAGTTCCGTGGTTTGAATCCCGGCGTTGGTGTGTATCTTTATCGGTCTATATCTGTTATATAATTCTAATTTAATGTAAAATTGATTGGCAAAGGATGATAAATTGTCATAATTGTAATCTGTTGTGCAACAGCCTAATTTATGGTGCAACTGCCTAATCTGTAGTGCAACAGCCTAATCTGTGATGCAGCTGCCCAGTCTGTAGTACAACAGCCTAATCTGTGGTGCAACAGCCTAATCTGTGGTGCTTACGTTATGAATGATACTGTTTTGGTTTGTCCGTCAGCCGTCAGCTGTATAAACCGTATAATTGCCATTTTGCAACCTGATGAGCACCATTTCACTTAAGTTGCTACTTAATAATATCACGATGATAGGTGAACGAGAGTAATACTATGAATTGGTTTTGAAGAGTAACACTATGAATAGGTTTTTGAAGAGTAACACTATGAATAGGTTTTTGAAGAGTAACACTATGAATAGGTTGTTGAAGAGTAACCCTATGAATTGGTTTTGAAGAGTAACACTATGAATAGGTTTTTGAAGAGTAACACTATGAATAGGTTTTTGAAGAGTAACACTATGAATAGGTTGTTGAAGAGTAACCCTATGAATTGGTTTTGAAGAGTAACACTATGAATAGGTTGTTGAAGAGTAACACTATGAATAGGTTGTTGAAGAGTAACACTATGAATAGGTTGTGGAGAGTAACTTTGGGGCGTGGAGTGCCCACCCAGACTTACCCCGAGGTGACATTAAAAAGGAGGTTTTATTACCTCTTAAAAGTTACATTACATTTGTAAAACTAAGTGCAGATTTGTAAATCTTCTCTTGTAGTATAAAACGGGGGAACTCTGAAGTCAGAAACATTTGGCTTAATTATCAATAGGAATAATTCATTTAGCAAGTAAATTGTTTTACTGATTGATCATTATGGTACTGTATATTATGTAAATTATACAATCATTTTGATTAATTAGCCGAATTATCAGTCTGATTAGTCTATTAAGTAGTGTTTATAATCTGAATCGGGAGCCATTGTGGCCGTGGGGCTTGTCCCAGGCACCTTCTCGGCTATCAATGAATCGGGTACGACACAAGGTCGTGGGTTCGATACAGCGCCATGTTTCTCTGATTAACATCTTTGAATTGAGGTTAAAATAAGGTCAAGGGTAACACATGATACCATGCTGGGGTGTTATCTGTAAGTTAAGGGCGGGTATGACCCCTCGCCTTGGTGCTCTGAATTATATGGCTCACTGATGATGACTATACTCGCATCAGTGGTTCATAGTGCAGAGGTATAATGCGTTAAGGGGCTGCAACTCTACCACGGGGTTAGTGAAATGGGAACAAATGATGACCTAAATACTAGGCTCGAACATGAGGTTCGTCCTCCTCGTTTAACCATTATTATATTATCTAATAATTTTTTTTTCCGTGGTAGGCTGTGAAATAGTAACTTTAGAGCCTCAAAAACATAGCTAAAATCCATTTTTTCATTACGTGGACTTAAAAAATCTTTTCATTACTCCTAGCTGTAAAGAAAAAAATGTTTACGTCCTAAGACGTAAAAAAAATTTCTTTCGTGCTGGTAGTTATCAAAACTTCCGATTTAGCGCGGCAATCTTTGTGGAAATGCTTCTAGTACGATTAAAATCCGCTAGATGTCAATGCTTTTTATTTATCTTTTCTTATAGTGTAACCTCTTTTTAAGGTTTATTTTTTTAAGTCTTAAGTATGTACTAATATTTTGTTATTATTATATATTGATTATTGATTAATATTTAATGTTTCTTCATTGTCTGCTACCACGGAAAAAATAGCATATGCTACACGACTGTGAAGTGTTTTTTCTCTACCTTGGCAATATTTACTGTCTTGCTTCGCTCGACAGTAAATGAAATTGCCGCGGTAAAGAAAAAAACTCACTTCACAGCCTAGTAACATAATATACTATTAATTGTTAGCTGATCAACTGAGGATGACCTTGCAAATAAGGGTCGAAACGTCTCACTAAAATTATTTAATTGTAATTTTTTACACCTAAGTGGTCCATCACACATCCCTACATAATATACTATTAATTGTTAGCTGATCAAGTTTACTGAGCGTATTTTTATTCAGCAGTAAGAACGCTTCAAATGAATGTTATACCTTCAGAGCAATATCTTGGCTGTGATTATCCTTCTTATGCTGAAAGGACCTCCCTTCCCCCCAAGATATCCTTAGATGCTCGTTATGAGTTGGCACCTGCTCTTAGAGGATATCCGAGTTTGTCTTCTCGTTATCAATATTCCACCCAGATGTCGTGTTCTTATCAGTAGCTTTGTCTTGTTAAATTAAACTAATACTTGTTATCATCACATGCTGATCCTTAGAGGAAATATTTTGTTTTTACATAAACCCCCTTATCTTTAGTTATCTTTGTGCCTTGTTAAGTATAATATACGTAAGGATGTGACACCTGCTATATCATATCACACTAACAATATCCTTTACTTTGTTTTTATTTAAAGCATCGGGTTTTTACTTTCTTAAAAAATAAAATAGAGAAAATATTTAAGTATGTTATTGTCGTATTGTAAACGAAGAATGTAGGAATCAAACAAATTCAAAGTACCTGCCACTTTATAGAGAATTGAATCTTGTCCCAAAAATATAGATAAGAAGTCTTGTTAAGAAAATATGCCAAAAACCACTGACGAAAGAAAAAAGTAAAAACATAGAGAACTACGCAAGCGCCTAAATATTATCATTGAACTATATAGTTGAACTATATCAACGCCTAAATATTATCATTGAAATATATAGTTGAACTATATCAACGCCTAAATATTATCATTGAACATTGAAATTTAAATAAATCTGCTAATAAAGACAGACAGATGAACGAAACTATAAGGGTTTCTTTTTTTGGTTTTACCAACAAAACCCTAAAAAGTATATTTACACTAGTTAAACATTTTTAAAATATATATTAACTAGGCATCGCGTGGCCTTAATGTGCTCGCTGAGGAAAATAAAAAGTTAAAGCAAGAAATCGGGGAAATGAAATTAAAAATAGACATGCATGAAAAAACGCTGGAAAAAGTACAAAACATGCAACTAGAGAATAATTTAGTAATCCACGGCATAAAATATGAAAATAAAGAAGAAATCGAACAAAAATACAGGATATATTTAAAAATACTTTAGAAATAGAAAATGAAGTCGGCATTAAGAATATTCGTTCTACATCGAAAGCAGCAGATGATACAAAACCACTGATAATAACACTAGCAACTTTAGACGAGAAAGTAAGAATCCTAAGAAGATGTGCGAAGCTAAAAGGAACAAACGTATCCATACAAGAAGACCTGATTACACCTACAAGAAAGCGACGCTCTATTCTGATAAAATTAAAAAAAGAAATAAAAAAAGTAAATAAAGAGATAAGGGTAACAGTAGTAAGGGACGAATTGGTGCTCGAAAGTAAAAGATTTTGGTGGAAAGACGGAATAGGGTTATATCACAAAGATAGCGACGGGCAGGCAGTACTTGAAGAAATTGTAAAGAAGGATTTTACTCAGTTATTAATCAATTTAAAAAAAGAAAATAGCAACATGTAGCAATTAATAGATACCAAAAATGAAGCAAATAAAAACTACATTGTATTTCATACCTACAATTGTTTAACTTTAAGAGGAGATGAGAAAGTTGTAGAATTACTTGAAGAACTGAAGAATATAGAATGGGACATTATAGGCTTATCAGAAATAAGAAGAAACGGCGAAGGATGTATCCTAATGGAAGACAACCTAAAGTTCTATTATAACGGAGAAGCAAGTATAGGAGGAACTGGTTTTATCGTTAATAAAAACTTAGCAAATTATATAGCATCATACAAAACCTACTCTACAAGAATCTCTAAATTAATATTGAAGCCTAAAACTAAACAACAGGGTCGTACTAAAATAATCCAAGTGTATGCGCCTACAACCGAAGCTACGGAAGCAGAGTGCGATACCTTCTACAACATGTTACAGCTGGCTATCGAAGAGGACGATTGTAGATGCACTATTATAGGAGGAGACTGGAACTCTAAGATAGGACCGACCAAAGGAGAAGAAGGGATAGGACGGTATGGACTTGGAAGCAGAAACGAAAGGGGAGAGAAGATGGCTGTTTTTATCGAATCTAATAAATTGAATATTATGAATACTTTTTTCCACAAAAACCCAGAAAGGAAATGGACTTGGATCAGCCCGGACGGGAAAACTAAAAACGAGATAGACTACATAGTTACTGATAAAAAATATATGGTCCTGGATGTTGACGTTGATGAAAAAATAAATATAGGTAGTGACCACAGGGCGGTCAAAGCTATTGTCCAATTTAATAAAAGAGGCCACGCAAAAAAATTTAAAAAAAGAAGTTCAATAAATACAGAGTTGTTAAAAGAGAAAGGCTATGAAAGTAAACTTATGGAAAAATTTAATGAAAGAAGAAAAAATAATAAACATAAAGATAATGATGTAGATGATATGGAAAAAATAGTAGTTAGAGGTCGACCAAGAAGTCATGAACACGGGAGAAACGGAAAGCTTAACTTCGTTTAAAATCGGAACTTCCGAGTATGGCCGAAGTCAGTACAGTCGGGTGCTAAGACAATACCCATTTCCAGTTTGTATGACATGCACAGTTATGTCAAATCTCACGAATAACAACAACAAGAAGGTTTCCAATCTGTTAGGTTTCCTGTTTTGTTTATTTTTATACAATACGAATTATAGTCACAACTGTCCTAAATAAAAATCAAACTCAGAAATAAAGAGGAAGAAAAAAATAGATTAAGAAAGAAGAAAATCGATTTAGATTTAAAGAATATTATTATGAATAATCAATAAGTAATAATATTAAGATATTATCGTATATTATTAGTGACTTCTTATCAGGTTCAGTGTTGCCTGTAGCAAAACAATTAGAAGTTATTAAAAATAAAATGATTAATAACCAAAGAACAACACTGTGTGTTTTGACCGTGGTCTATTAGATCAAAAACTGACTGTACATGTCGACTCTAGCGCACTCCTCACATTTCCATGACTTCTTGGTCGACCTCTAGTAGTATTAAAGAAAGTACTAACGAAGTTATGATACAAATGGACAATAAAAAACAAATAAAACAAATCCCAAAGAACGTTAAAAGATTAATGAGAAAAAGAAGAAAACTTAAACTCAATGAAATAAGAAAACAAGAGTATTTTCAAATATCTAGGGAAATAAGAACTGAAATTAAAAAATGGTTAGATGAGAGAAAAATAGAGGATATTAGGAAAGCTATTGAAAACGGAACCAGTTTAAAGAAATGTATTACAAATCAAAACATCGGCAAGAAACTAATAACAGCCCTGAAAGACAGCAACAATGTCGTAAAAAAAGATGAAAAGGAAATGTTCAAGATTATCTATGATTTTTACGATAAACTGTATAGCGATGGAAGCCAGAGGAATATACGACCAGATAATATAGATCAACTGGAGAAAAAAGAAAATAATTTAAATGTGGAATTAATTCAGATGGATGAACTAGAGTATGCTACCAGGAAACTAAAATCAGGAAAAGCAGCTGGACTAGATGATATTATCAATGAACAGATAAAAGCAGGAGGGATAGCTTTAAGAAAAGAGCTATTAAGTTTATTTAATACAATTTTAGTTATTAAGGAAATACCAAAGGCTTGGCTATTTTCGAAATTGGTACTCTTATTTAAAAAGGGCGATAAGCTTGAAATTAAAAATTACAGGCCCATAAATCTTCTATCTGTTATCTATAAGCTGTTCATGACCATCATTACAAACAGAATAAGCAAAACCCTGGATATGAACTCACCCCCTGATCAGGTTGGTTTCAAAAGTAACTTTTCCACGAGTGAAGCAATATTTGTAGTACAACAGATTATGTATAAGGCACACGAGTACAACTTTCCTGTTTATCTATTGTTTATAGACTTTGAGAAGGCATTCGACAGTGTCAAAAAGGAGTATATAATTCAAGCGCTCAAAGACAATATGATAGAGAAAGATTACATAGAGATAATAGAATTTATTTACAATAATGCTCAACTTAAAATAGAATTAGGTAAAGAAGCGAAGTATCTTAAGATCGAAAGAGGGCTAAGACAGGGTGACGTACCTTCGGCCAAAATATTTACTGCGATTCTTGAAAATGTATTTAAACAGCTAGAATGGGAACAGTTCGGTATAAAAATTAATGGAGAATCCCTAAATAAAATAAAGTTTGCCGACGACGTTCTGCTTGTGGGAAAGACAGAAACAGAAATAATACAAATGATAGAAAGTCTGAATGAGGAAGCTAGGAAAATAGGATTGAAAATCAATTTAGAAAAAACTAAAATCATGGCGATAAATAATAAAAATGAGGTAAAAATTAACGTGAATGGGGTAGAAATAGAAGAAGTGAATGAGTTTGTATATTTAGGACAGTTAATATCTAAAATAGACAGTATGGATAAAGAGATAGGAAGAAGAATTGGTCTAGCATGGAAAGCATATAACAAATATAGGAAGTTATTTAGATCGGAAGTAGGAATAAAAGAGAAAAAAAAGTTATGGGAGAGTGTGGTCAAACCTGTGTTGATGTATGCATGTGAGACGTGGACTATTACTGATAAGATTCTGAATAGATTGAGAGTTACGGTTAGGAGAATGGAGAGGAGCATGCTCCGCATTGGTAGAAGAGAGAGGAAAACTAATATATGGATAAGGAACACAACAGGTTTTGACGACATAGGTAAGCTAGTTCAGGAGAAAAAATGGAGATGGGCAGGCCACATGATAAGAAGTGAAGACGGAAGATGGAGTAATAAAATAATAGACTGGTGTCCTATGGATATGAAAAGAACAAGAGGAAGACCCAGGGCTAGATGGGACGAGGAAATGAGAAGGTGCTGTGGAGGTGTGCTATGGAAGAGAGTGGCTAGGGAGAGAATAGAGTGGAGGAGAATGAGCAGTGTTTATGTTCAGGCCTGGCTTAAACCGGAATAACCCACCGCTTTCGATCATGATGAGCTAACCAAATATAATATATGTAACCTACTACAGTATAATTTTAGATATAATATATATACACATCTGTTAAATTTATAATTTATTATTTACTTTTTACAAAGTTAAGTTTGGTGTTTTTTTTTGTTATTATATATGTTTATACTGTTATTTAGGGTTTTATAATATGTTTATTCTGTTATGTTATTGTTTGTGTTATGTATGTGTGTATGTATATGTATGTATGTATGTGCATGCATGTTCATATATATGTATGTATTGTATGGTTAAGTGTGCATGTATATAGGCATTTCAATGTTAGTTATGTAGACTAGTATATATATATACTAACTAAAAAAAAAATATATATATTTAATAAAATCCTACCATTAAAATAAATGAAGGTGTATAAAAATAAGTTATTTAATAAATATTATGTAAATCCACAGCTTTGGCTGATTTGAATTCGAATTTTGTATAGATTTGTAAATGTAAAAGATAACTGAATTTAATAAATGGATTATCTTATCTTATCTTATCTTATTGTCGTATTGTAAACGAAGAATGTAGGAATCAAACAAATTCAAAGTACCTGCCACTTTATAGAGAATTGAATCTTGTCCCAAAAATATAGATAAGAAGTCTTGTTAAGAAAATATGCCAAAAACCACTGACGAAAGAAAAAAGTAAAAACATAGAGAACTACGCAAGCGCCTAAATATTATCATTGAACTATATAGTTGAACTATATCAACGCCTAAATATTATCATTGAAATATATAGTTGAACTATATCAACGCCTAAATATTATCATTGAACATTGAAATTTAAATAAATCTGCTAATAAAGACAGACAGATGAACGAAACTATAAGGGTTTCTTTTTTTGGTTTTACCAACAAAACCCTAAAAAGTATATTTACACTAGTTAAACATTTTTAAAATATATATTAACTAGGCATCGCGTGGCCTTATTATTGAAGCGAGCTTAATGCAATAAATATAGAGTATTAAGCAAATTTATGGTTAACCATGATGAGTTTATAGTTTAAAAGGATGATTGCAGTAGACATTAGTGCCGGACTCTCACTCCACTTAGCAGGTTCTATAGGAGGTTCTATAGCAGGTTATAGGGTTCATAGTCACAAATAGCGGATCAACACGCTTATCCATCAGTGTAGATAACAATATATTCCTATTTTCTGGCATCTGGGGCCGAGATTATATGTAAAAATTATTCTTTTTTTTAAGTCGATTTTTTGAAACGAAGTTCCTTATGGCACGATCTGGAATCCGGGAGTGAATTAAAAAAAAACGACCAAAATCACCGTCACAATATAACCGTCACAAAATCTACCGATGACGATAACATGAGTAAAAGATCACCGAGTTAGTTGAAATTTGGTACACATGTTCATTTTACTAATGCCCAGGCTGAGTTCGTTGGAAAACGTTATCCGCCCAAGCGTTCAAGCGCAACGCTCGCGTAAACGTAAGCTTAAAAAAGACGGGAAGAAATGTTATTATGGAAGCCTGTTACTTGACTTGTTTATTTTTGTTATATGTCAAAATTTCACTTGGTTTTGTAAATATCGAAAATATAATCACGGTCTTGTTAAAAGTAAAATTTATCTGTGCTGACGCTTATTTCAATATATTAGGTATATTATTATAATACTGCGTATTTAATCCAAGAAAAAATTCTAACTTCATCTATTTAATTAGACAAACAATTTTTTTAAATACTTTTTTTTTTTAGTAAAACGAACACCGACACTATTATAAAGTGATAAAGATCGCTAAATTTATTAAAGTGGACCTAAACGTTTAAAATAAAAAAAAAAAAAAAACGATTTTACCGATATCTTCTGTTCTAACGTATAACGATTTTAATAAAACTTGTTACACATTGTATAAAGTAAAATTGAAACAGGCATGTAAAATTTCAACCGGATTCAAGCAGAAGCTTTAGAGTAGGTAAGAGATATATGTTATAATATTCTAAATTAATAGGCCGGGTAGGTATAAAACAGTCCTATTTCAATCCAACATCCTTTAACAAACATACTCTTTAACTATAAACTCATCATGATCAACTTTTTTCTTATATATATATATATATATATTATATAGTAAGACGCTTGCTTTAATGATACAAATAATGATTTTCTTTTAATTTTTCCTTAACTCTTGCTAGGTACAAACAGTTCGTTACCTTTAATTTTGTCTCTTTTCTAACTCCGCCATGTATAAGTAGTTAGCAAGGTATACGTACTTAGCAGTGTGATTTTATAATTTATATTTAATGAACTTCGTTCCTACCGGGTGTCCCGCGGCACCACACGTATTTATTATTTCTTTTATATTTGAATGAATACCTCAAATTCAGGCAAACCCTTAAATTTACTTACTCGTGACCTCTTTTACAGCACGGTAGTAATAATAACTTTTAACAAGGTTATAAAAATGAGTTTAGATTCTGAAACACCTTGTAAAAAAAATCAACTTAATAAATAGTAGTGAGAAGTTACAGCAGGTTTGATGTTAGTCCACGACTTAACACCACCAAGTAAAGTTTAACTACAACCAACTATACGAGGTGTCTGTCTGTTTATCGGCAATAAACAAAGGCTTAGTGTCTTCTATATGACTCGCTCACCGCTATAAAATATCATCCCTAACTTTATCACCTTTCTCTACTACTCACTTCTCGATCGAAATCAATAAGTTTTGTTGTTGTCAATAAATTTTTTAATACATAATAATAATAAAGTAAGTTTTTGAATTAAAAGTTTTTTGAGTTTTAGCTTTCGCTTAGAGAACATGAAAATAATCAGTGTTATAAAATTTACAAAAAAAACAGGCTAAAACGTGTTATTGGATAGAGGTAGGAACTGTAGGAAGGTAGGTTGGAGACGTAACTTTTACTTGTAGCAAGCAACCTTAGTTCTTCACTTGTTTACCTTATTTATTTAATATCGTTTTATTTTACCGTTTATATTATCATTAAAATAAACTTTCCAAAACAGTGAGAATATAATCAAAATATAAATCAAGTTATACTAATAAATATAATTAAATTAAGAGTTACAAATCTAATAATTAAATTAAGATTAACAAATTTACAAAATAAATAAACTAAATTAAGATTAACAAATCAAATTACTAAATTAAGTGTAACAAATAAGCAAAAACAAAACAAATAATTAAAATACGAAAACAAATAACTAAATTAAGAGTAACTAAGCAACAAATCAAATAACTAAACTAAGAGTAACTAATCATCAAAACTAATAATTAAATTAAGAGTAAGAAATCAGCAAAACAATTAATTAAAATACGAAAACAAATTAGTAAATTAAGAGTAACAAATCAACAAATCCAATAACTGAACTAAGAGTAACGAATCAGCAAAACAAATAATTACATTAAGAGTAACAAATCAACAAAAAAATAATTTAAATTCGAAAACAAATTACTAAATTAAGAGTAACAGATCAACAAATCCAATAACTAAACTAAGAGTAACAAATCAGCAAAACAAATAATTAAATTAAGTGTAATAAATCAATAAAACAAATAATTAAAATACGAAAACAAATGGCTAAATTAAGAGTGACAAATAAACAAATTAAATAACTAAACTAAGAGTAAATCAACAAAACAAATAATTAAAATACGAAAACAAATAACTAAATTAAGAGTAACAAATCAACAAAACATATCAACTATATTAAGTGTAACAAATCAACAAAGAAAACAACTAAATTATGAGTTAAAAATCAACAAATCAAAAAAAACAAAAAAAACTATTAAGATGAACAAATTAACAAAATAAATAATTAAAATAAGAGAATCAAATAATGAAAATAATAGTAACAAATAATTAAATTATGAGTAAAAAATCAAGATTAAATTGTATATCCTATGTTACTGTTAATGAAAGCCAAAATAATTAAGATTTAGAATTTATGTTTTCATCTTTTCAATTTTTGTTTCAAGAAAATATATTTAACTTTAATAACAGAGTCTTCTAACGATGCAAATTTAAAAATTACAAAACAAATCTTTATCGTAAGCTAAACAAATATAATGTTGTTAAATCATTTGTAGAACAACAAAAAGTGAAGTGGTAAGACAGGCTGAGGAATCTCAGATCTAAATTAAGAAATAATCTAATTCCGTAAACAAGAAAGAGTTTTATACATTTCAAGTGGAGCTCTCATCATATTTACATTCTACCGGAGAGGAATTACATTCTTAATGTAAACAGGAAATGTATTAAAATCCAGTTTACATCAAAGTGGCCACTTGAGAATATACATCACTTAATTAATTAATTAAATAGAAAGATGAATGAATATTTAAATTATAAAAATCAAAGCATTTTATTTATAAACATTGTTGACATTTGTGGAAGCTTGGTATTGTGTAATTACAAAATTCCAACCCATTAAACTTTAGCCACTTGTTTTAAATGAATGTTTTTTTTTGGGGGGGGGGGGTTTCTATAATTTTTCTTTTTTAGGATTTTACACATAGCATTATTGGAACGTTTAAAATGTTTGTTTTGTTATTGAGTACTTTCTGAGATGAGGTGCGTTACAGACAGACAGACAAGCTTAGGAAAGTAAAAGGGTCCTCGTTACAAACAGACTAGCTTAGGAAAATAAAAGGGTCCTCGTTACAAACAGACAAGCTTAGGAAAGTAGAAGGGTCCTCATTGCAGACAGAAAGACAAGCTTAGGAAAGTAAAAGGATCCTCGTTTCAGACAGACAGATATTCTTAGGAAAGTAAAAGGGTCCTCGTTACAAACAGACAAGCTTAGGAAAGTAGAAAGGTCCTCATTACAGATAGAAAGACATGCTTAGGAAAGTAAAAGGGTCCTCGTTACTGACAGACTGACAAGCTTAGGAAAATAAAAGGGTCCTCGTTACAAACAGACAAGCTTAGGAAAGTAGAAGGGTCCTCATTACAGACAGAGAGACAAGCTTAGGAAAGTAAAGGGTCCTCGTTACGAACAGACAGGCATGCTTAGGAAAGTAAAAGGGTCCTTATTACAGACAGACAGACATGCTTAGAAAAGTAAAAGGGTCCTCTTTACTGACTGACAGACAAGCTTAGGAATGTAAAAGGGTCCTCATTACAGATAGAAAGACATGCTTAGGAAAGTAAAAGGATCCTCGTTTCAGACAGACAGATATTCTTAGGAAAGTAAAAGGGTCCTCGTTACAAACAGACAAGCTTAGGAAAGTAGAAAGGTCCTCATTACAGATAGAAAGACATGCTTAGGAAAGTAAAAGGGTCCTCGTTACTGACAGACTGACAAGCTTAGGAAAATAAAAGGGTCCTCGTTACAAACAGACAAGCTTAGGAAAGTAGAAGGGTCCTCATTACAGACAGAGAGACAAGCTTAGGAAAGTAAAGGGTCCTCGTTACAGACAGAAAGACAAGCTTAGGAAAGTAAAAGGGTCCTTATTACAGACAGACAGACATGCTTAGAAAAGTAAAAGGGTCCTCTTTACTGACTGACAGACAAGCTTAGGAATGTAAAAGGGTCCTCGTTAAAGACAGGCAAGCTTAGGAAAGTAAAAGAGTCCTCGTTTTTATCTACGGACCCTAAAAATTAGTTGTATCTAAAAGAAATTTTGTGAATCTTAAATCTTTGTCAGTGGGAAGAAACCTAAAAGAGCAAAATAGGTTAGGTTAACAAAAAAAATTGGTCCGACAATCTCGAATAATACAGTAATACTGAATTTAAAATCTAATAATAAATATCATATAATTGTTTATTAGGAGAACATACATTACAACACATTTCGGTTTCGATTTCTGCTAAGTCATCGTGAAAATCGAAGGAAAACTACATAATGTGGTCAAACTATTGCTTCCGAGCTTACCCAAGGTAACGGAAGCTATGCCATCGTTCTGAAGAAAGAAAATATTTTATATCTCCGCCGACAGAAATCCGTTTCACACATCAGGGAACATTTTTGGTTCCGTGACTTCCTGTCGGTCGGTCCGTCTGTCTTGAGTGAAGAATATTAAGAGAGATGATGGCATGATTCGGCATTCCAGATATTGGGCCACAATTTATTTTATTTTATTTTTTTTTTTGTTGACATTTTTTATGTTTAGGCTATGGAACATACCTCAAAAAGCGTTATGTTACAATTAAAAACTCAAAAAAGTGTGACAGGGATTCAGAAACCTATAGGAGGTTTGCAATCGTCTACAGCTGTAGGACCTTCCCCTACCGCGGACTCGAATGTAACCGAGGTCCCGTCCTCGGCTGGGTTGGTTCGGCTGCCTTCGGTTCTCCCCCACTCTATAGCCTGTAGCCCAGCGCTCTTCTACTCTACTACACTTAGTACAGTCTAGTCTAGAGCAGCAGTTCTCAACCCACGTACCCCTTTTTGTGTAATTAACTGTGGTTATCCTCTAAAAACAACCCCTTATTTTTACAAATACTATTTACATTAGATGAAGTGTTGTTACACTACTGCTAATATTGCAACATCGTAGAAACAGCTGTAAATAGGTCATTTACTATACTTACGCACATAAACTCGAAAAACGGCACCAAAAAGCGTTCATAAAAATGTCTCACTGTCTTGCAGACTCGTATGCAAGCAATTATTATTTTTAAAAGAGTTTAAAGAATTTTGTGAAAATAATGGAATCCGACATATCCGAACTACACCATATCATCCTAAGTCGAATGGACAAGTGGAAAGAGTATGGGTGAGGAATGATAGACAGGAAGGATGACAGAAAGGAACGGTAGTGGCAAGAACAGGAGAATTGTCATTGTCGTATAAAGTAAAAATAAATAATGAAATTAAAAGAAAACATACTGACATACAGATCAGTTAAGGAAAGCAGAAGATGAAGAAGGAAGGGGAGAAAAATTATGGAGGGGTTACATAATAGTACATTACGCGTCGAGTGCGGAAAGTAGCATTTTGCATGCGAGTGTGGAGTTTGCACCCGAGCGATAGCGAGGGTGGTAAAACCACACGAGCAATGCAAAATGCCGTTTTCGCACGAGTTGCGTACCGTACTTTATCTACGATTGATAGATTTAAATAATAAATACAGAAAAAAATAAACTTGCTGTATGTAAGTTCGTATCTCTCTCTTGATAAAGATGGCATTAATTCTTGAGTTGTATTTTTTGCCGAAATAATTATTTCTGGAGGAGAATTATTCTCCACATTTTCGTCAGTCTCTTGATTCACTCATTGTTTTTCACTAAAAACTCGATATAAACAGTTACTTTAATAAAAGAACACCAAATTAGTTTTGTTAAATGTAAACAAACTCGCTAATCGTGCGTAAAGCTGAAGAATTCCTCTTCTTTACCGCGCTAGCGTGGTAAAGAAGAGGAATTATTCAGAACTATGAAACGCCCATGCGCAATGAATACAAGTACGTAAATAATCACTTTCTACGCATCTAAACAAAGATACAATGTTTATATTATATATTAAGAATAGCTGCTGAAATAAGAAGAGTTTTGTAGTTATTTTGAATTTTGTTACGTTAACAATAACATTCGACATTCGAGAAGCATACGCAATACATACAAGATAAATAGAAGGTAGGGGAAGGCAGAGATAAATAATATATTGGAGAGGGGGGGGGGGGGGTTGAAGCGTAAGAAGGAGCAAAGAAGAGATAAATTGACGCATGCGCTGTAGTAAGGATTGTTTGCAGATGTAACTCCACCTGACACATTAGACACCATTTTAGATAAATTATCTAGATAAAGATTTGAAAATCTTAAATTGACGCATGCGCTGTAGTGAGGATTATTTGCAGATGTAACTCCTCCTGACACATTAGACACTATTTTAGATAAAACTATCTAGATAAAGAGTTGAAAATCTTAAATTGACTCATGCGCTGTAGTAAGGCTTATTTGCAGATGTAACTCCTCCCGACACATTAGACACTATTTTGGATAAATTATCTAGATAAAGAGTTGAAAATCTTAAATTGACGCATGCGCTGTAGTAAGGATTGTTTGCAGATGTAACTCCTCCTGACACATTAGACACCATTTTAGATAAATTATCTAGATAAAGAGTTGAAAATCTTAAATTGACGCATGCGCTGTAGTATGGATTATTTGCAGATGTAACTCCTTCTGACACATTAGACACTATTTTAGATAAAACTATCTAGATAAAGAGTTAAAAATCTTTAGTGACAACACGTAATTGGTCTAAGCATGAGTGAAAATACGTTGGATAATATACGATTAGTGAACTATCTCAGTTTAAAAACAAAATGTAATTGAGTATTTTCGTTTTTTACTTTCAGAGGGAACTTACTAAACCTCTCAGACACATTGAGCGCTTTAAATTTATATTCTCCATCGGATGTTTAATTTAAACATTTTAACGGATGTTTAACTTAAATTGAAATTGATCGAGAAAAATGAAGATAAAATGAAAGGATATCTGTGTCAAGTGATAAATAAAGGGAGCGGAATAAATTAAATTAAAAAAAAATATCGATCTGTTTACTTTAAAATTTAATTAAATATTTAACTACATTATATATATATATATATATATGTATATGTATATATATATATATATATATATATATATATATATATATATATATATATATATATATATATATATATATATATATATATATATATATATATATATACACGTATCAGTTAGGAGAAAGTCCAAAAAAGGATAAAAAAACTTTATGTGGCAAAGTTGATTAAAAACGTGGTGAATTTTGTTTTAAGTCTTGGGAGTCATTTATAAGGTGGTTTTAAGTACCTCTCCCCTCCACCTAACTACGGTTCCCTTGAGCTGATAATTAGATCAGGCAAGAAGTGAAGTGAAGGCGGCTTATTGGTGCTGCCTTCACCGTCGCCGCCCCCGAGGTTCTCCTTCTCTAAGGAGACAATTTAATGGATAATTAACTAAGGGGTTGAGATGAAGGGAGAGGGGTTGCATCTTATCAGTGACTTGGAGGAAGCATTCAGTTGAAAGTGATAAGGGAGTTAAAAACCAACCTCATATAATTCCATCTTTTACCTGTTTATCTAATTTTTCTCAATTTTGTTTTGTCAATAACAAATTTCTTATAGTGAAGATAGACTGCCAATTGGTGTGATAGATAGCTGCATCCTGTCACGTTCTTTATTGATTTAATACATTTGCTTGTCTAATATATTTAATTGTTTCTCCCTTTCTTAGGGTCGTGGGCAAAACCAAGGACCCTTATATTTTCCTGCGTGTGTCTGTCCGTCCGTCCTGTCGCCTGCTCTCACGGCTACACCTTTCGTCCGATCACTTTGAAATTTGGCATGTATGTGTCTTGTATCTACCCACATATTTTAAAAATATAGCGACTTAAAAAATATATTTTACAAAAAAATTAAGGTAAAAAAACTTAAGGGTTAATTTTTTTTTTCGACACCGTATGGGGTATCATATGAAAGGTGACGTCGAGCTGATTACAAAAATATATAATTCTTTGGTTATAACTTTGATAGGGCGAGCGTAGGCGAGTTTGAAGCCGCTGTGAAACGTGTCCCCCCCTTCTATCTCGCTTATGTGAAGTGCAAAAAATCTGAAAAAATTCCTGAACATTCTTCGACCAAAAGTAAAGATACCACTTTTTGGAAATTTTGAAAAAAATATTTTATTTTTTATTGACAAAATACGTGTTTTTATAATTATGGTATTTTCTATGTATTTATATGGTTGTAGTCCGGTTCAGTGGCAAAAAAATACTTTATGAGAAGTTTGTTTATGTGTTTTGAGAATATCAGACCCATAGGATAGTTCAAAGTAAGCTTTTTAGCATTTTAAAAAACACCATCAATAGGGTACTACTTAAACTATACAGGGTTGCCTACGGACCCTTGCTCTGTGCTGACTAGCACACACTTGACCTGTTTATTTATTTAATCTGTCAAAATTGTTTTGATTTTTTACATGAATTTGACACTAGTTAAAGAGCGCAGATGGTTCAAATTAATCTGGAGCTATCTGTGGGTTACTTTCAATAAACTATAAAAGTTTCATACTAATCAGATAAGTACTTCTGAAGCTATAGGTGTAAATAGATGTACGTTTGTGCGCATGTGGAAGAGAAACAAATGAGCACAGAAGGTTATGAGAATAAAACTTATATGGAACCAACAATAAGCTAATTATGACCTACCATATAAATTTCATTAAAATCGGACGTGTAGATTTTAAGATATGTTGGTTCGCAAACATTGAGTGACAGACCGACAGACCAACAGACACGGAACCAAAAATCTTCCCTGATGTCTGAAACGGATTTCTGTCTTAAAATTTTTGAAATCTGAGACATAAAATATTTTCGTTCTTCAGAACGATCACATAGCTTCCGTTACCTTCGGTTAGCTCGGAAGGTAACGGAGGCTAAAACACACCGGACAATTTTTATCATTCACTAGTTCATTACAGTTAATACTATTTTTTGAGATTTAATGGTGTTTACTGATAACGTTGGTAAATAGGTAAAGGTAGTTAAAATCAAACACTGTTACTTGTTCAATTAAATAGTTTATTGCCAATCCATAAATAACATTGACTGCCAATTAGTGTGGCACATAGCTTCCTCGCATCCTAACACTTACTTTGTTGATTTTATGCTTTTACAAGCCATTATAGTCTAATTTATTTAATTATTTTCCCCATTTTGCTTCCGAGCTTACCGAAGGTAAGGAAAGCTATGTGATCCGTTCTGAAGAACGAAACTTTTTAGGTCTCCGATTTCAAAAATCCTTTTCAGACATCAGGGAAAATTTGTGGTTCCGTGTCTGTCTGTCACTCAATTTTTTCGACCAACATATCTTAAAAACTACACGTCCGATTTTATTGAATTTTGGATAGTTGGTCGTAAGTAGCCCATTGTTAGTCCCATATAAGTTTCAATCTTATGCGCCTATTTGTTTCTCTTCCACATGCGCACAAACATACATTTAGTTACTCTTATACCTTTAAAAGTACATATTATCTTATTTTTATGAAATTTTGATGGTTTGTCGAAAGTAGTCAGCAAATAGCACCAGATTATTTTCAACCGTCTGCGCTCTTTAACTTTTGCTTAATTGATACTTTAATTTATGTAAAAAAATCAAAACAATTTTGACATTAAAAAAACGGGGGAAGCAATTATTTTAATTTGACAATAATAGCTTGTAAAAACTTAATATCAACATCAATCAATATACGTGATAGGATACGAGGAAGCTATGTGCCACACTAATTGCCAGACTATTTTATTTATGGACTGACAATAAACTGATAAATTGAACAAGGCAGTAGTCTTTCTTTTTAACTGCATTCACTTGATTATTGTTAAGAGAAAAACAGCAATAGCTAATCATACTTTATAGTAATCAGTTCTTTATTAAATATTGGCTGTACATTTTTTAATTAGCTGACGATAACTAACCTACTTAATGTTAACCATCGTTACCCTTTAATGAGAATGGTTAAAGTTTTAGTTACTCCAAAATTTAGAGCTAAAACGTTTCGGGGTATGATTTTTCTGAAAAGTAGTTCAGGCTCCACGTGTTCTTCTATGACTACAGACAGACATCGTGTGTTTATCCATAAAATATTTTTATCTACAATTGATACGAAATATAAACATTATATCTCTGTTTAGATGCGTAGAAAGTGATTATTTACGTACTTGTATTCATTGCGCATGCGCGTCTCAAAGTTCTAAATAATTCCTCTTCTTTACCACGCTAGCGCGGTAAAGAAGAGGAATTCTTCAGCTTTACGCACGATTAGCGAGTTTGTTTACATTTAACAAAACTAATTTGCTGTTCTTTTATTAAAATAACTGTTTATATCGAGTTTTTAGTGAAAAGCAATAAGTGAATCAAGTGACTTTGACGAAAATGTGGAGAATAATACTCCTCTAGAAATAATGAATTCGCAAAAAATACAACTCAAGATTAATGCCATCTTTATCAAGAGAAGAGATACGAACTTACATTCAGCAAGTTTATTTTTTTCTGTATTTATTATTTAAATCTAACAATCGTAGATAAAGTACGGTACGCAACTCGTGCGAAAACGGCATTTTGCATTGCTCGTGTGGTTTTACTACCCTCGCTCTCGCTCGGGTGCAAACTCCACACTCGCATGCAAAATGCTACTTTCCGCACTCGACGTGTAATGTACTATTATACCATCACAATACTTTCTATATACTAAGTAAAAAAAAAAATGGTAATAACAATACAAAGAAAAAAAAAAAACGACCAATAAGTACCGAATGGGATAAAATGTTGGTAAAAATAGTGATTTTTGGTTGGTAGCATGTGTTGATAGGGACCTTGGTGATATATGGGACCCTATATAAAGCACAGACCTATAAATATTTCTCTCTCTGGCTTTTATTGTTCCCACCAAAATTTCCCTACATCTTTTCCAATCTGATCAATGGTACGGCTGTAAATATCTCTCCTTTGATTTAAATCTCAGCCCAGCTCGAAATATACAACCATATCCACGAGTTAAAATGTTTTAATGATCTGTGGGCACAACTGAGGAGCCTTATCATTTACTGCGTTTGTCTGTCTGTCTGTCTGTTTGTCTGTCAGTCTGTCTGTTTGTCTTCCTGTCTGTAGTTAACTTACCTTTATCTCCTTAAGTACAGGACAATAGTGTATCACACTTGTTTTGACGTCTTTTTAAATGGAAATGTTCTTACTTTTAAATACATATTTACTTTGTGAGTTAGTGCAAGTTAGCAAACGTTTCTTGTTACCTAATAATGGAAACTATGTGATTGTTATGAAGAGCGAAAAATGTTTATGTCTCCGATTTAAAAAATTTCCAAGACAGAAATCCGTTTCAGACATCAGGGAAAATTTTTGGTTAGTCGCTCAATAATTATGCGAACCAACAGATCGTCCGATTTTAATAAAATTTAGATGGTAGCTCATAATGACACCATTATTGTTCCCATATAAGTTTTACCTTCTGCACACATTTCTTTCTCTTACACATGCGCACAAACATAAATTTATTTTCACTTATATCTTATAAAGGGTGGCCACGATAAACTGGCTCACCCTGTTATCTCTTTTATTTTTGAAGATAGAGAAAAAATTTAAATGGTAACTAACCTTGGATTTTCACGTAGTTTTATAATATGATTTCCAAAAATATTTTTATCTCATAGTTTCGGCGGTATCTCTCTCAACTTTGTAATCTTAAATGGTAACCTATATTTTTTATTTTTTTTTTCTTAAATTAGATTGCTTTAGAAGAAAAATGAGCTTTGAATCAACAAAATCGGTTGAGAATTGACAGAGATATTCAGTTTTCAATATAATAAAAATGCTATTTTAGTATGTAAATAAAGTACTGTAACCAAAAAATTGCAAATTAAACGAAATGATCTTAATTCGGTTTATTTCACTTATTTAGGTTAGTTGAATGCATTTACTGATCAAAAGTCAAACCTTTTTTCCATTCCTTTCCGAAACTGTAGAGTAAAGAAAGGTGGTCGACACACTGATCAAAAGAGGTCATACTAACGATGTTCCTGAATGGAATGGATAAAAAAATTGACTTTTGATCAGTAAATGCATTCAACTAACCTTAATAAGTGGAAAACAAAGTGAAATAAACAGAATTAAGATAATTTATAATTTTTTTATTTTAGTATTTTACATACTTAGATAGCATTTTTGTTATGTTGTAAACTGAATATCTCTGTCAATTCTCAACCGATTTTGTTGATTCAAGGCTCATTTTTCTTCTAAAGCAATCTAATTTTAGAAAAAAATATAAAAAATATAGGTTACCATTTAAAATTACAAAGTTGAGAGAGATACCGCCGAAACTATGAGATAAAAATGTTTTTTGGAATCATATTATAAAACTACGAGAAAATCCAAGGTGAGTTACTATTTACATTTTTTCTCTATCTTCCAAAATAAAAGAGATCACAGGGTGAGCCAGTTTATCGTGGCCACCCTGTATAATTATTATCTTAAAAGTACTCATCGGAGTAGTCGAAAGTAGCTCACATATAGCCCCAGATTAATTTCAACCGTCTGCCCTCCTTAAATTTTGCTAAATTGATACTTTTTTCCGGTGTTTTAGTTATGTGTTACTAAACATAATTATTATACATATTAAAAATAATTCTTACCCCTAATCGAACTCAACATTTCAGCCTTTGCAATTATTGGTGAATTTCTCAGAAATAAGATTTTTACTAACTAGCTATGGTTACATTCTTATTTAAATGGACTCATATTTAAAACCTTTTAAAAAACTTATCAAACCCGTTTTTGAGGAATAATTTTCTTTTTTACGATATATGATTTTTTTGGGGGGGCAGATCCCCTCAATTAACTACTACTTATTCCAGTCCTCTTCTAATGAAAGATATAGATATAGAGTATAGATAGAGGATTTGTGGAACGATTTTCAAACTGAGCTGTCTTAAGCCAGCACAACATCTCGGCCATGCGGGTTCCAAATCTCATGTATAATGTTTTGAAGGTCAAGTTTGCATATATATACATACATATATATATATATATATATATATATATATATATATATATATATATATATATATATATATATATATATATATATATTTATATATACACATATAAATTGTTTTAACAAAGTTTCATGAAAGTTGAACTTTTTGTCAATAGTTAAGTATAAAAAGGAGTTAATATAGTATGAGTAAAAGAAGTCATTGTGTCTTGGTTACAAGTGAAGATGTGGGCGAGGCTATCTCAACACAATGTCTCTTTTCATTTGCCTTGGTTATTGAGACAAAGTATATTTATCTAATTTTAATTTTGAAGGACATGAATCAAGTGGGAGTACTGACTCATCCAGTACCTATTCGACTACAGGCAGGATGTACTTAGAATCCGTACACGTGTACAAAACTTATCCGTGTACTTAGAATTAATGCTTGACTAATTCAGTTTAGGTATATATTTTTTTTTATTTTTTCATATACGTATTCTATATAGGGTGTTCGAGTTCAACAGGGACTTAAAGCCGGATGATTATGTATCGCATTTGCAACCAAAAAATGTTTTAATAACCCCTGTCCACCAAGATGGACGCAAAAGTTATAAAAAATACACTCTTGTATCTAGGAATTGAATCACTTGCCTCCTCGTATAGTTGTTTTGTTGTGTTATTATGTGAAAGTAGATGATCCGAACTAAGGAGTAAGTAAAACTGAGTGTTTAGGAATGTAAAGTATTGTTCCTGAAGAACCAGGAAGTGATGAAAGCTTCGGACAGGAAAAGGATAAAGGATACTGAAGACTGAAGAACCCATTTGTTTTTCAACTTGCTTCAGACATCAAAGGACCTGTTTCATTAAAGTTTACATATATATATATATATATATATATATATATATATATATATATATATATATATATATATATATATATATATATATATATATAGACTCCTTTATTCCTTGAGACGAGCCCTTATCCCTTGCACACATTACACACTTCAGACCCTTTTTCCTGCTAACCCTTAGTCCTTTCTCTTCGTTTTTTTACCTCTTAACGATAAACGATGGACGTGCAAGGCACAAAGTATAAGGTAAAAAGAACCAATTTTCCCAGACCCATTCTGTATGAATTGGCTTGGAACAAAGCTATGAAACAGTCACTGAACAAACTACTAGAACAGTAAGCCAGCTCAATTTTAACTTCTATGTATAAAACCTCATTATACGTATACGTATACACGCACATATATATATATATATATTTACAATTGGTCCTCTAGATGCTGTAGAAACTTATTTCGCTAACAATTGAGATTTGTATAATAGTTTTGAACTCATACAAATCAATTCTCCATTTGGACTAGTGATTCCCAAACGCCCACGGTCTATGGAATATTTTCGCCGTATAAAAAAAAATAATTTCAAGATAAAAAGAACTTTTTATATACTACGTTTTTAAATTTTCTGTTGAATCGTATGTAATGTTGATAATATAATTGTTATCTAACATATATACAACCCCCTGTGAAACTCACTCACTCACTGATGTATACAAATGTTTACCCACTTCCGCTATAGCTAGAGAGTTGGGGTTTTCGCCATTCGATGCGCAATGTCCGCTTTGTGAACCCGAAAAATTGCCAAAAGTTTACTTTTCCTTCGTCTTCCCCCCCTAAAATGAGAGAAACCGTCGTAGCTGTGTTGGAATTTTTTAAAAATTAACGGTTAATTGTAGCGAAAAACTGATTTAACAAACATGTACTGATTTTGCAAGATCTACATTTTTGTTCATAGGTCATTTTGTCGTATCTCTCTTGGTTGTAGTCTAAATGGGGCTCTTTTGGTTTTTTAATTTTCCATTTTCGTCTTTGAACGCTCATATCTTTGGTAATAATTGACCGATTTAAATTCTGATTTTTAGGTTCAAATCTAACACTAATGCCCTTTAAAACAAGACCTTGATATGTTTACAATTCTTCCTATTTGCTGAGAAATTGAGAGTAAACTTTTTCCCGACTGTGCCGTGGTTACGTGACGTCACGAGACAACTTTTTTTCGATTTAAATATTCGTTCGCATATCATTTAAAAGCTCTTGACTTGTACATTGAAGTTCTTTCATTTGTTTATTTTTAAAAAAATTGGTACATGTACTTTTGTACTGATTTGTATAATTGTCAATTGTGTCATTTTTATTTTTTATCGAGATAAATTGAAAATAATTATTTTTTAGTTATTTATTGGATTTGCTAGATTAGTTTATGGTTTAAATGGATTAACAACCCTCCCCCCTCCCCCCTGAACATCTTGGTGTGTACTCAATTGTTTTATTAATATTTTTTCTTGAAATAAATTGAAAAAACTGTTTTCTTTAGGGTTTATGGTTTTCTTTCTGTTAGTTTATGGTTTCAAATAAATGACCCCCCCCCCCCCTGCACAACCCCTCTCTAGCAATCCTGCTCATATACTTAGATGCTCTCCCCCCCTTCATTGGAATCGTGAACTCACATATCATTTATAATTTTCTTAAACCCTATACCAAGTGACCACTTTTATCCGATTTAAATATTAGTTCGTATATAATTTGAAAGCCCTTGATTTGTACATTTAAACTATATTATTTATTTATTTTTAAAAAAATTGGTACACGTACTTTTGTACCGATTTGTATGTTTGTTGTTATATAATATTTTTTAAATTTTAAAAGTGGTTTATTATTCTTTATTTGGTTATTTAAAGCCTTTTTGAATTGTTTGTTTATTGAAATATAATTTTGGTACCCCCGGGTACAATGGTACAAATACAAAAATTAATATTTTAAATAATGATGTATATCGTAGAAAAGCTCTTGAAAAGTGTAGTAAATATTGTTATGTACTGAATTGTGTTAGTTCTTTTTTCTTGAGATAAATTGAAAAAACTGTTTTCTTTAGTGTTTTTTCAGATTTCTTTGATTAGGTTATGGTTTAAATGGATGAACACCCCCCCCCCCTCTGAACACCCCCTCTCTAGCAATTCTGCTCATATTCCTAGACACACTCCCCCCCCCCGCTTCATTGGAATTAGTAAACTCCCATATCTTTTATGATTTTCTTTAACCCTCTACCAACAATTATAAGTAGTAACATATTGTTAGCTCAATTCTCCCCCCCCCCTCTCCTATAATTTCTTATCACACCATCACTAGGAACCCCTTTGTACTCCCTATTTGTTACATATAAGTAGTAACATATTGTTGGCACTATTCCCCCCCCCCTCTCCTATAATTTCTTATCACACCATCACTAGGAACCCCTTTGTACTCCCTATTTGTTACATATAAGTAGTAACATTTTGTTGGCACTATTCCCCCCCCCCCCCCTCTCCTATAATTTCCTATTACACCATCACTAGGAAACCCCTTTGTACTCCCTATTTCTTACTTATAAATAGAAACATATTGTTAGCCATATCCCCCCCCCCCCCCCCCCCTCTCCTATAATTTCCTATTACACCATCACTAGGAAACCCCTTTGTACTCTCTATTTCTATTGAACTCCGTTGTTGAAATTTCCATAATTTCATAATTACTAAGCCCAGTGTTTTACCATTTACTACTTTTGGTGGATACATTCAATTACTATTGATTATTTGATAAAATATATCATAAAATTGACTTCTCCTCGGTGGGGAATCGAACCCGGCCTTTCTCCATCCGCAAAAAAAATATTTTCCTTTTATTTTAAAGCAATCTATAACATCTTAGAATGTCGTAGAACCTTCACTTAAGATAATTTAATTTTCTCCCTAGCAAAAATACAGATATAATACATATTTTTACTCGTTCAATCCTACTCAGCCTTAGATCTTCTTAGCTTTCCCGTACACCACACCTCAGAGCATATTTCTAGAAGGTAAAGCTATGTAACCCCCCCCCCCCCCCCCCCCTTGTAATCAATATGAATTATTCAAGTTCTTTTTAAGAGTGCACTTATTATATTATATCATATCATATCATATTATATTATATCATATCATATTATATTGTACCAGCTCCTATACAAAAACCAAACCCTATACAAGTACCAACTCTTATAAGTACCAGACCTATACAAGTACCTGGCCACTCGTCGGGCGGAGTTCGGCCGTAGGCCGAACGACGACCCGGCGAGTATATATATATATATATATATATATATATATATATATATATATTACACAATTTGCGAGAGACACCAATGGATGTGCCACGCAAGCGTGACACATAGGAACTGTTCTATATATATATATATATATATATATATATATATATATATATATCTAACATATATACAACCCCCTGTGAAACTCACTGACTCACTGACTGACTGACTCATGTATACAAATGTTTACCCACTTCCGCTATAGCTAGAGAGTTGGGGTTTTCGCCATTCGAAGCGCAATGTCCGCATTGTGAACTCGAAAAATTGCCAAAAGTTTACTTTTCCTTCGTCTTCCCCCCCTAAGATGAGAAAAACCGTCGTAGCTGTGTTGGAATTTTTTAAAAATTAACGGTTAATTGTAGCGAAAAACTGATTTAACAAACATGTACTGATTTTGCAAGATCTACAATTTTGTTCATAGGTCATTTTGTCGTATCTCTCTTGGTTGTAGTCTAAATGGAGCTATTTTGGTTTTGTTTTTTTCAATTTTTGTCTTTGAGGTCTCATATCTTTGGTAATAATTGACCGATTTAAATTCTGATTTTTAGGTTCAAATCTCACACTAATGCCCTTTAAAACAAGACCTTGATATGTTTATAATTCGTCCTATTTGCTGAGAAATTGAGAGTAAACTTTTTCCCGACTGTGCCGTGGTTACGTGACGTCACCAGACAACTTTTTTTCGATTTAAATATTCGTTCGCATATCATTTAAAAGCTCTTGACTTGTACAATTAAGTTCTTTCATTTGTTTATTTTTAAAAAAATTGGTACATGTACTTTTGTACTGATTTGTATAATTGTCAATTGTGTCATTTTTATTTTGTATCGAGATAAATTGAAAATAATTATTTTTTAGTTATTTCTTGGATTTGCTAGATTAGTTTATGGTTTAAATGGATGAACAACCCTCCCCCCCCCCCCCTGAACATCTTGGTGTGTACTCAATTGTTTTATTAATGTTTTTTCTAGAAATAAATTGAAAAAACTGTTTTCTTTCTGTTAGTTTATGGTTTCAAATGAATGACCCCCCCCCCCCCCCCCTGCACAACCCCTCTCTAGCAATCTTGCTCATATACTTAGATGCTCTCCCCCCCTTCATTGGAATCGTATCACATATCATTTATAATTTTCTAAAACCCTATACCAAGTGACCACTTTTATCCGATTTAAATACTGGTTCGTATATAATTTGAAAGCCCTTGATTTGTACATTTAAACTATATTATTTATTTATTTTTAAAAAAATTGGTACACGTACTTTTGTACCGATTTGTATGTTTGTTGTTATATAATATTTTTTAAATTTTAAAAGTGGTTTATTATTCTTTATTTGGTTATTTAAAGCCTTTTTGAATTGTTTGTTTATTGAAATATAATTTTGGTACCCCCGGGTACAATGGTACAAATGCCAAAATTAATATTTTAAATAATGATGTATATCGTAGAAAAGCTCTTGAAAAGTGTAGTAAATATTGTTATGTACTGAATTGTGTTAGTTCTTTTTTCTTGAGATAAATTGAAAAAACTCTTTTCTTTAGTGTTTTTTCGGATTTCTTTGATTAGGTTATGGTTTAAATGGATGAACATCCCCCCCCCCCTCTGAATACCCCCTCTCTAGCAATTCTGCTCATATTCCTAGACACACTCCCCCCCCCCGCTTCATTGGAATTAGTAAACTCCCATATCTTTTATGATTTTCTTTAACCCTCTACCAACAATTATAAGTAGTAACATATTGTTAGCTCAATTCTCCCCCCCCCCCCCCTCTTCTATTATTTCTTATTACACCATCACTAGGAAGCCCCTTTGTACTCCCTATTTCTATTGAACTCCGTTGTTGAAATTTCCATAATTTCATAATTACTAAACCTAGTGTTTTCCATTTACTACTTTTGGTGGATACATTCAATTACTATTGATTATTTGATTAAAATATATCATAAAATTGACTTCTCCTCGGCGGGGAATCGAACCCGGCCTTTCTCTATCCGCAATAAAAAATATTTTCCTTTTTTTTAAAGCAATCTATAACATCTTAGAATGTCGTAGAACCTTCACTTAAGATCATTAAATTTTCTCCCTAGCAAAAATACAGATATAATACATATTTTTACTTGCTAAATCCTACTCAGCCTTAGATCTTCTTAGCTTTCCCGTATACCTCATCTCACAGCATATTTCTAGAAGCTAAAGCTATGTACTCCCCCCCCCCCCCTTCTAATCAATAAGAATTATTCAAGTTCTTTGTAAGAGTGCACTTATTATATTATATCATATCATATCATATTATATCATATCATATTTTATTATATCAAATCATATTATATTATATCATATTCTTAAAAACCACAGAGCATATTCCTAGACACTATGTACCCCCCCCCCCCCCTCCCACCCCTGTTCCAATCTATAGAAATTATTCAAGTTCTCTGTAAGAGTGCGCACTTGTAATTTTTTACCTTAATTTTGTACCAGCTCCTATACAAAAACCAAACCCTATACAAGTACCAACTCTTATAAGTACCAGACCTATACAAGTACCTGGCCACTCGTCGGGCGGAGTTCGGCCGTAGGCCGAACGACGACCCGGCGAGTCTTCTATACACTATAAAGCCGCATGGCTAACTGACTCACTCACTCACTGACATTAATGTTTACCCACTTCCAGAAGAGCTAGAGACTTGCGGTTTGCGCCATTCGATGCGCAACGTCCATATTGTGAACCATAAAAACTATAAAAAATTCACTTTTCCCCCTCCTTCCCCCCTTAAAATAATAAAAATGGCCGACTTGATTTTTAAGCTGTTTTGGGGCTTGTTGCGGCTGAACGGTAAGTCGTATTGGAAAACAGATAGCACCAGCGGTAACTGATTTTAAAAGATCTACAATTTTGGTTCTATGACTTTTTGTCGTACCTCTATCGGTTGTACCCTAAATGGTGATAATTTTGGCATTATTTTATTTTTATTTTTTTCCATTTTTGTCTTTGAATGGTCATAGTTTCTATAATTATTGACCGATTTTATTTCTGATTGAGGCGCTTGAATCTCACACTAATGCTCTTTAAATTGAGAATATTTTATTTCATTATTTCATCCTACTTGCTTAGAACTTGAGAGTAAACTTTTTCCCGTGTGCCGTGTCACGTGACCACTTTTTTTGGTTTTTAATATTGTGTCGTATATCATTAGAAAGGCCTTGATTTGTACATTAATGCTATTATATTTATTTATTTTTTAAAAATGTTGTACACGTACTTTTGTACCGATTTTTAATTTTGTTGTAGGTTAAAGGGTTTGAATAATTTTTTGTTATTAGGTTATTTTATTTATATTTGTATATTAGTTAAATTAATGCCCTTTGGTATTGTTTGTTTTCTTTAAAATATAATTTTGGTACCTTAGGCCTTAGAGTACAGAGGTACAAATGTCAAAGTTAATCTTTTATCATGTGATGTATATCGTTGAAAAGCTCTTGAATAGTGGATTAATTTTCGTTACGTTCTATTTTGTGGTATTTTTAGTTTTTAGGGGGGTAAAATTAAAAAACTGTTTTATAACGATTTTTAAGATTTTTTTTTTTTTTTTCTTTTTGATTTAATTTTATTAAATTTATTATATGTGCTCTTATATTTCATTAGTTCATCCAATTTGCTGAGAACTTGAGACTAAACGTTTTTCTGTGTACCGTGTCACGTGACCACTTTTTTGGTTTTTAATATTGTATTGTACATCATTTGAAAGGCCATGATTTGTACATTAAAGCTATTATATTTGTTTATTTTTTAAAAATGTTGCACTCGTACTTTTGTACCGATTTATAATTTTCTTGCAGGTTGAAGGGTTTAAATAATTTTTTTTATTTATATTTATTTATTAGTTAAATTAATGCCCCTTCATTTTTTTTTTGTCTAAGGTTTTTTTACCTTAGAGTACAGGGATACAAATGTTAAAGTTAATCTTTTATAATATTATTTATATCCTTGAAAAGCTCTTAAATAGCAGATTAATTTTTGTTATGTTCTATTTTGTGTTATTTTTAGTTTTGAAGGGGGGTAAAATTGAAAAAAAAACTGTTTTTATAGCAGTTTTTACGATTTGGTTGCTGGGTGTTTTGTTTATTAAATTAATTATATGTGCACCACATTTGGCGCATGTTAGATGCATTGTTTCTCCGAAAAATGTCTGTTAGTACCAAAGTTAATTAATACATATTTACTTTAATAGTGCCGCGCCATAAAAAGAGACAGAGACGGCAATATGTCCGATCTTCCCATCCTCTCCCGTCGCTCCCGTCCCCCCACCTTACTCAATCAGCTCTACAACTTCACAAATACTAGCTCAGCTCCTCTAGACGTCAATAGCTTTCAACTTTGTTTCTATGTTTGCTTTATCGTTTGTTTATTTTGTCATTTATAGACTGGGAATTATAACAGTATAATTAACCCACCTGATGGCTACAATATCCCACAACCTCCTACAACATTACCAGATCTTACAAGTACCAACTACTATATACAAGTACCTGGCATATATCTACCTGGCCACTCGACGGGCAAAAGCTGGCCGTAGGCCAGCTGACGCCGGCGAGTCTATATACTATAAAGCCGCATGGCTAACTCACTCACTGACATTAATGTTTGCCCACTTCCAGAAGAGCTAAAGACTCGCGGTTTGCGCCATTCGACGCGCAACGTCCATATTGTGAACCAAAATAATTATAAAAAGTTTACTTTTCCCACTCCTTCCCCCCCTATAAAAATAAAAATGGCCGACTTGATTTTTAAGCTGTTTTGGGGCTAATTGAAGCTAAACGGTAAGTCGTATTGGAAAACGGACAGCACCAGCGGTAACTGATTTTAAAAGATCTACAACATTGGTCCTATGACTTTTTGTCGTACCTCTATCGGTTGTACCCTAAATGGTGATAATTTTGGTATTTTTTTATTTTTATTTTTTCCATTTTTGTCTTTGAATGGTCATAGTTTCTATAATTATTGACCGATTTTATTTCTGATTGAGGCGCTTGAATCTCACACTAATGCTCTTTAAACTGAGTATATTTTATTTCATTAGTTCATCCTACTTGCTTAGAACTTGAGAGTAAACTTTTTCCCGTGTGCCGTGTCACGTGGCCACTTTTTTTATTGTGTCGTATATCATTTGAAAGGCCATGATTTGTACATTAAAGCTATTTTATTTGTTCATTTTTAAAAAATTTTGTACACGTACTTTTGTACCGATTTATAATTTTGTTGTAGGTTAAAGGGTTTAAATAATTTTTTATTAGGTTTTTTTTTATTTATATTTATTTATTAGTTAAATTAATACCCTTTTGTATAGTTTGTTTTAAAAATAAATATAATTTTGGTACCTGAGAGTACATGGGTACAAATGTTAAAGTTAATATTTTATAATATGATTTATATCGTTGAAAAGCTCTTGAATAACAGATCAATTTTCTTTATGTTGTATTTTGTGTTATTTTTAGTTTTGAGGGGGTAAAATGGAAAATAACTGTTTATATATAGCGGTTTTTACAATTGAGTTGCTGTTTTTTTTTTTTTTTTTTTGTTCTTTTTATTAAATGTATTATATGTGCGCTAACATTTGGCGTATGTTGAAGGCTTTGTTTCTCCGAAAAACGTTGGTTACAGAGAATATGTCCGACTTTCCCATCCCCTCCCGTCTCTCCTGTCGCCCCACCTTACTCAATATCCTTTTCAACTCCACAGCCTAAGATACTAGCTCAGCTTCTCTAGACGTCAATCACTTTCTTACCTTTGCAATGTTTGTTTACTTTGTCATTTATAGACTGCGAATTATAACTGTATAATTCGCAGTCTATAAATGACCAATTAACCCACCTGGCTACAACATCCCACAACCTCCTATAACATTACCAGATATTGCAAGTACCAACTACTATACAAGTACCTGGCATATATCCCCTCATATATACAAGTACCTGGCCACTCGACGGGCAAAGGCTGGTCGCAGGCCAGCCAAGACCGGCGAGTTACAATATATAATGATAGTGAAAAAAAATTGTTCCGAATTTATTTACTTTACATAAATGACAACCATCCAGAGAGCTGTTCTTAAACCTATAAAAGGATAAATCTTTGTACAACGGATCTCCCCAACACCAAATCTAAAGCATGCCATCGATATATTTGAAATAACATTATCGATAAATAATATAATCGATATTTCCTGTTTTGCTGTCATTCAATGTTTATCTATCACAAATTTGAGACCCGTCAAAATGAAGATAGCGTAAATATTGGATATGGCAAAACAAATGAAATAACTTGTGGATTTTTTCCGAACTAACTTTCCGCACAGCAAAATTTGCTGAAAACTAATTAAATTCTGCTGAAAGATGGCTAAAAGTATTAAAATAATGCATTGTCATAGTTTTCTGAGCTATGATAAAAGTTTCAAATGTCTAGCTATTTGGGAAGTTAGTTAGAAATCGATTGCCAGATTTGTACCGGACAAACAAAACAAGAAAGCATGCTAATAAAAACGTAGTAAAAGTATATAATTATCCATATTTATATCTTGGTTTCTATTTGATACTACATATATCTAAATCTGTATACAGAAATAGTTTATTTCAATCGGATTTCTTTGATTGAAGACCGGGAAACTTTTCAATGGGACAATAGCTGCTTTAGCTTTTTATCTCAGACTGATATAATGATCAATATATACTTACTTACTTACTTACTTACTTAGCGTAGCTCTAGAGCCCGGTGTGGGCTTTGGCTTATCTCATGATATGTCTCCTTTCATACGCTTTTGTCCACCATCCTCTATCGATAAGTCTTCTTCCACTTTGTCGATTTCCATAGACTTGTGCATGTGAAATCAATTTTGGCATTCGCCTCTAATGGCTTCACATGTAAAGCGAATAGACGATGGCATCCCAATCTAAGAAGTTGGTCAAATCTCACGATATCTGTACTTTTCAAGATACGATCGACCATTGAATTTGTACAGATCTTCCGCTAACTCCACATTGGTCCACAAATCCGTTGTACAACTTCGAATCCCCACCAAGTTGGTATTCAAACCTGCGACCTCCGTACTTTCCAATAAGTGCCTTAGACCAATCGGCCCTTCAGACGTCAAACACACTAAGTGCTCTTCCATCGGCTGTTGCCAGAGTCAAAGACTCAGCCCCATAAGTCACTACAGACCTTATAATTGTCCTGAAAAGTCTTAGTTTCGCCAACGTACTTGAAGCAAGACGTACTGTTTGTCTTATTGTTCCTTCAAGTAAACATCCCGATGCACCTCACCGCGAAGATGCAATCAGTAGTGGGAGCGAAACGTTGGCCTTCAACCCCTTTGTGACGCGGATTTCACCGCTAGTTGTTTATTCTGGACTAGTCTAATATTTTTTCCTTTTAAAGATTTTTCTTGTCTTTTGTCTGTTTGATGTTACCATTGTTTTTGTCTACTTTCAATTTTATCAGTCTTGTTATGATGAAAGTTGTGAATTTATTAATACGATATATTTTGATTATGAAGGCTGTGCCTTTCACAGTCTTAATGATTTAAGTTGTAACTATACAAATTGTGATGTATTTTAGTTTCAGTTTTTTAAAAATATAGTTTTTACTTGAGGTGAATGTAGTGTCTTCTAATTTGATGGTTACTGTGACTATTTGGTGTTAAAGTAATTTAATTTGTATAGTCTTAGCTGGTAGTTTTCTAGGTTTTTTTCTTAGAACGTTTCAAATATTTTGTTTATGGTGTTTGGTATTTCATTTGTCTTAGATCCCTAGAATTTATTTACTTATATATATATATATATATATATATATATATATATATATATATATATATATATATATATATATATATATATATATATATATATATATATATATATATATATATATATATATATATATATATATATATATATATATATATATATATATATATATATATACAGAAATAAACAAAACTCAGGTTTCGGTCACAAAAATCGTCACTGTGTTACAATCCCGACGTTTCGGTTTTTACTTAAAACCTTCTTCAGGGCCGTAAAACGTCTAAACAACGACTCGATTTTTGTGACCGAAACCTGTTTTGTTTGTTTCTGTTTATATTTACTAGGGATGGGAGGAACGGTTCCATGAGTGGAACGAGTTACAACGTTTCGTTCCAAACCAATAACTAGTTCCAGGAACTAGTTATTTTTGGAACGTATCAGTTTATGTTCCAAAGAAACAGTTTCTCTTATACTTCACGTGTTCCTGAGTCTAGTCCATGTTCGTTCTACAATAAGTTTCGTTTCTTTATTAAATAGTTCCACTCTTCACTGACGCTGACGATGAAAAGTTGAAATTAAATACAAACTTTATAATAATATTATTAAGATCTCTTTATTTATCTTTTTATCTTATATTTTTTTATAGTGATATTTTAATTGCAACCAAGTAAACAGTATAATAAAAATGTTTATGATACAACATTATGGTAACTACTTAAAAGTATATTTTATACCAGTATAAATAATATTTTTAAATACTAGAATATGTTCTTTCCATAACGAGATCCTAAAACTAAACAAAAAAGAAATTAAATTTCACCTGTTTATTTCGTATTTTTACTAACTATTTACTAAAGCGGAAAACAAAACAAAAAAAACGAAACGAGTGGCGAAGGGCGAAAGTGACAAGAGGAAGTTGACTATGGACCTAAAAGAAAAAAAGCGGCAAAGAGGCATCAATGTCTCTGAAAGAGAAAAAGATAACGCTTGACTATAACTGGAGTGATTCCGAGACTCGAGCTCTCATCCCCACTCCATTACTCTACTCTACTATACAAGATAACATAAGACATACACGTTACGTTCCAGCTTGGCTGGAACTGGAACTTGGAACGAAACTATAGTTTTCGTTCCTCGAAACGAATCTTTTACGTTCCCTCCGAGTTACAGTTTCGTTACGTTATCTCGTTCCCGTTTCGTCTTTTCAGTTACGTTACACGTTACGTATTGGCGCTTGGAACAAAGATCATTAGTTTCGTTCCAAGAGAAACGAGTTTTTAACGTTCCCTTTAAGTTAGTTGTTTAGTTTCGTTACTGTTTTCTCGTTTCCGTTTCCTCTTTAATCAGTTACGTTTCGTATTATTTTGCTCGATAATTCTTAAAAGTTATTATTTTTTTGTAAAATGGTGGTAACAAATTTGTATCGAATTCAAACAATAAAAATTTATTAACTAAATGAAACTCGACAGTAAAATAAAAACTTCAAAGTCGTTCCAAAAATAACGTAGTTCCATGAAATCTTGGAACGATTGGAACCGTTCCAACACTGGAACTAGTTATTTTTATAGTTACGTTCCGTTCCGCCCATCCCTAATATTTACGGTCGAGAATTTATTCATTTATATAATATATATATATATATATATATATATATATATATATATATATATATATATATATATATATATTATTATTATTATTATTATTATTATTATTATTATTATATATAAAGTGGCTAATCAGCTGATCGGGTTATGTTTGGCACTTCCAGACCACCTAGAGACTATGACTTTTTGTCGTACGATCAACGGTTCTACCCTAAGTCGAGTAAATTTGTTAATTTTTAGTAATTTTTTTGACTTTGAGGTCACATGGCGGGAGGGATTATTGACTGATTTAATTTTCGATTGGGGTATTTAAATCCCACACTAATGCTCTTTAAAAAGAGTATTTCTTATTCAAATTATTTGTATTTTTTGCCGAGAAAAATGAGTATTTATAAAGAAAAAACGGATTTAAAATTCCGTAAATAACGTCATGTTTATTATTGTGTTATAGTTATAAACAAGAATAAATAAATATAAACAAATATTGAATAATAAAGTATGTTGTTCGCTAGGTAAAAGATAATAAATTCATTAGTTTCCGCGAAAACACACTTTGTAAACAAATGCCCCCTCTCTTTCTCCGTTAGTCTCTCTGACCAGTCTTACGTGTCCAGCCGTGGTGTGCACTTCTACTCGCCACATCTTTTGTTATACTACCGACATTTATTAAGGTATAATTTTATTCTTATTTATTTAATTGTTTTTATTACCATACTATTGATTACCATAGAATTGTTTTTAATAGGTTGTTAAATTCTATGTTAAGAAAATGTTTTTGGTTTTTTAAATGAATTTTTTACTTAATTTTAATGAATATTTTACTTCATTTAAATGAATATTTTACTTCATTTAAATGTATGTTTCATTTTATTTAAATGAATGTTTGTTTATTTAAATGATTTTTTACTTTATTTAAATGAATTGTTATGTTTATTTAAATGATTTTTTTACTTTATTTAAATAAATGTTTTACTTTTTTTTTTACTAGAATATTATTATTACTAGAATGAACTGATTTATAGTTTGTTAAATTCTATATTATGTTAATATTTCAGTTTATATAAATGAATGTTTCACTTTATTTAAATGTTTTAATATATTTAAATGAATGTTTAAGTTTATTTAGGGCAATTTATAGTTTAGTTCGAGTAAACGTGTTATAGTTATGTATGTAGTAAGTTATAGTAGTCGAGCAAATTATTTCGACGACATTGTTTTCTTTTTTATATGATGTAGCTAAATTTATATATACAATTATTATTTCTCCTTGACTTTAACTACTTATGTTTCTATTAATCTCGAGCACTAATAAATAATAAAATAAATTGATAAAGGTTCTATCTTTATTTTTATTATTCTGTAATAAAACTAATCAAATATAATTAAATTTATTTCATGACAGGGCCTACAATTTACTCTCATATATTAACACTGTTACACAGCCAGCGATTCCTAGCATGAACCTCACGGTTACGACCATCGATTCTACCTGAAATAAAGTAAATTTGATCAATGTTTGTTAAATTTTTGACTTGGGGCTCTCATGGCGTGAGCAATTATTTTACGATTTAATTTTCGATTCGGGTGCTTGAACCCCTCACTAATGCTTTTAAATCGGGTATTTATTATTCCAATTATTCTATTAATTTGTCGTTTTTGCTGAGAAAAATTAGTATTTATAAAGAACAAACAAATTTAAAATTTCATAAATAACTTCATATTGACTTTTTAACAAATAATTATTTTTATAAGCTTATTATACATAGATATATTTATTATTATTATATAGTTATATTGTATAGTTCAAAACAAGTATAAATAAATATAAACAAATATTGATTATAAAGTTCGTTCTAAAGATATATAAATGAGAAATTTAAATTTAATTAATCAATCCATTAGTTAATGGAACTAAATTAATCATAGTTATGATATCTAAATATTTTATTCAAGTTAGAAAACCATCTTAGTTATCAGAGTTCATTAGGAATAAATCCCAGGGTCAAACATATCTTTTGTTGGTGCGTGGATCTCAGAAACATGTCTTAAGCCACGGCCAATTTACATCATAGTAAATACAAGTTTTGGAATTGCTTATACACGGAATATTGTTTACGATCTTTACTACATAGTTAATAGTATTTTGTGTAATATAGGGTTTGTTTTAAGGATTACGTTTTAGTTTTAGGTGTGGCCTAGCTATATGTTTCCTCCGAATGGCGAGGAAATTCCTATTAAGGAAGGCGGAGTTACATTTTATAATAATTTTGGAAGAAGTCCTGCGTTATTGTGCCAATTTCAAGAAATTTATTTTAATTTAATGTTAAGCAATTTTCATTTTTTCTATATCAAGCTAAACAAATAATTAAGTATAAAGTATTAGTCCCCAGGCCACCATAAGAAGTGAGTCGCTGATTGATAAAGTTTTCTTACCTTATGGAATCGCTTATTTATGCCTTGTCCACCGATGAATTGGGTATATGGCAACTGGGCGCTGGGCCATTTCTTTTTTTCTGGTATGCCAAACATGCCCTTATGTGGGAACATAGAAAAGAGATAGATAAAGTTTTGATTTTCACAGGATCGTTTAATTGAATTATTTAAAAAACAGTGGTACAGGTGGCCACCGATACGAGTGGGCCGTTCACTTTATAACGTCCCCGCAGAGCGACATGTTTGGGGCAGTGGACACACCAAACGGCCCACTCTTATCAGTGGCCACGTGTACCACTGTTTTTTAAATGATTTAATTAAACGATCCTGTAAAAATCAAAACTTTATCTATCTCTATTCAATGTTCCCGCAGAAGGGCATGTCAACAAAAAAGAAATGGCCCAGCGCCAAGTTGCCATATACCCAATTCATCGGTGGATACGGCATAAATAAGCGATTCCATAAGGTGAGAAAACATTATCAATCAGCGACTCACTTCTTATGGTGGCCTGGGGACTATATTATATTTAATGAAATGGCCTACTCAATTAACCAATATGATAGTAATAGATATAAAATAGTAATAATATACAGCCACTGATTGCAAGCATTCGCCCCGCGCGAAGCGCATGAACCCCGAATGCTTGTATATATTGTATACATTTATAATTTTAATTATTGGTACTTCTATAAAATAATTCAAGATGGTTGGTTTGTCTGCAAAAACAGATAACATTATGAAAGCTTCATCAATGTGAAAAGGAGATTAAGAAAATTATATTAAAGTTTTTCCATTCCTCCCCCCCCCCCCCCCCCCCCCTGAGCTCTTTTTTTTATACAGACGGACACCTCTCTTTAAACCCCGGTAAGAAAAGAAAAAGAGCCCAGAGGGGGGTAAAAAAAGAATGGATTTTCTATCAGATTGCTTTAGGTTAATTAAAGGGCCCCGGGGCGCTCAAGGTGTTTTTCTAATCAAAACTTTTCCCTATTTCCTTTTCCTTTTCTTTTGGTTTTGTTGAGAAGAAAAATATGCGAGTTAAGTTTTTATTTGATGTGTATAAGCTGGTGAAGAAAACAAGCTTTAACTGCTTCAATTTAATTTGTTTTGTTTTAATTTTAAAAACATTTATACACAAAAATTTTCTTATTACATATATATTGTTGCGTAAGCCCTTTGGCAGTCTTAGGCCCAAGGGCTGTTACGCCACGGGGTTAGTTAAATTTCCAAATAATATTATACTTTTATACGTTTACGTATAACTTTCTAATAAACACATTTTTTTAATAATAAAAAAAAAATGTAAATTATCTTCGTAATCCCGGTATATTTCTATTTTCTTTTATATTGTTCATATAATTTATTTACCTGTATATTCAAGGTTTAGTGTTACCCACCAACTTGTATACTCGTAATGTATAAATGATGAAATATAGCCAATTTTACAAAATTGCGAAAGTATAAATACATTTTTTTAATCCTTCAACGACCTTTACTAATACTACGAATCATATATAAAAGGGACAATATAAAGTAGACCATATTTCTAATAAACGTGTAACAACCACTCGAAAAAATTATTTAAAAAATGAAAAAAGAACCCTTTATTATGTTTATTGCGTTAAAATTAGAAGGAAATACGTAAGTCTTTCCGATTATTAACCCCAAATGATTAACCCCTTAACAAAATTAAACGTTTATTTGTCATTGATCTACTAAAACCCCCCTCTTTGTATTATTAATTTTATTCTAATTTGTTATTTAATTTTATTAATTTTTGTTACAGGTGAGCACGTTTAATTACTCGATGTTTAAGGAGGAAAAATGGTAACCCTGCATCCACTTTATTGGTATGATTAATTAATATTTATATAATTACGACTAGAGAGGAGTATAGAAAATAACATGGCAATATTTATTGAAGCGAGCGTAGCGAGCTTCCTACATTCAACGAAATATGCTCCGTGTCTGTCTGTCTGTCTGTCTGTCTGTCAGTAACGTTCACGCGTGTGACGATAACTTGAGTAAAAGTTTACCGATTTAGTTGAAATTTGGTATACATGATCCTCTTACTAATACTCAGGCTAAGTTCGTTGGACAGCGTGATCCGTCCAAGAGTTCGCGCGCAACGCTCGCGTAAACGAGAGGTTCAAAAATTAAATTGGAATTTCAGAACGGGAAAAAATTCTATCATCGTCTATTCGAACATTTTTTTCAAATAACATTTTTTACTAAAACCAACAGCGACACCGCTATGAATTAATAAAGATCGCTAAAACTATTAAAGCGGACCTAAACGTTTAAAATAGAGAAAACAACCTTTTTACCGATATCTTACGTTCTAACGTAACGATTTTAATAAAACTTCATAGACACCATTTGATGCACAATTGAAACAGGCATGCAAAATTTCAATTTGATACATGAAGTAGTTAGTTTGTAGCAAAGAGATACAAATTATAAATATTGAAATAGAGATGTGTGGTTAGAGGAATAGTAAGAATGCGGGGTGGTTCCCTTACTACTAGCCGCTGTACTACTACCAGACCCATTATCTATCAACTCATCATGATTCACGATAATCTATTTTTTCAATATTCAATACATATTTATTACTATACGCTCGCTTCAATGATAGAGCCACGCGATGCCTAGTTTATTTTAATTATATGCCCTCCTCAACCAAATACAAGCCACAAATGAGATAATTTGAGGCACAAAACAAATTAAATTGAGTATTGTTAACTAACATGTCATTATTATAAATATAAAAGTAATGTAAAGTAACTAATATAATGGTAAACAATGTAGAGGGGAAGGAATGATGAGGGAAAGGTTTGACAAGGAATTCGTGAATGAGAGGAGGAATTTGTTTATGAGAGGAGGAATTCGTGAATGAGAGGAGGAAATTGTTTATGAGAGGAGGAATTCGTGAATGAGAGGAGGAATTTGTTTAAGGAGGAGGAATTCGTGTATAAGAGGAAGAATGCGTGAATGAGAGAAGGAATTTGTATATATTTTGGGTGTTGAACAGTATATACTGATATCATATTTTGGTTAAATAGTATTTAAACAATCATAACAATTTTTCAAATATACTGATTAATTTTATTTTTAAGTTATTGGTAGTTTTCATACTACGGAAAGTTTAAATTTTAATTTAAATCAAATTATAATTATTATTAACAACGGGAGATAGAGAGAGAAAAATAGGCTCCATTTATCTGACTGATTAATTTATAAATTTCTTTGTAATCGTCTACGTCTTGTTAGTAAAGTTTAGTTGATGTGGTCTGCTTGTTAGCTAATATGTCAGAGAGTATCTCAGATAAGTATTTTTTTCTTTCTTAGTTACTCTTTCTTATTTTGCTATATTATTTCTTGTGTAGTTAGTCTAGTTGTTGGCAATCAGTCAATAAATGTGCTTTCGTCAATGTTTAAATGTTTATTTGTATTTGTACATTAAGCAATATAACCATATGTTGCTTCTTTCAATTGAAAATTATTGCCTTATTTTAATTTATTATAATCATTATTATTATTTTTTCATCAATAAATTAGTGTTTTTGTTTGGGGGAGGAGATCCTTACAAAAGTGTTTCCGGACAGAAGAATAAAACAAGGAGTAAATTTTTTATTCAATAGCCTCCAAAATGACGTAATGTTCCAAGCTTGAACATGGGTTTAACGCTGCCTATTTTCAGGTCGACTTATGGAAGCTTGCTTCAATTAAGGATGATTGCCATATTAATTAAAAATGGGTAGGGTTTTATAAGGGGGGGGGGGGGGGGGGGGGGGGGGTTACTGAGGTTTTTCCTGGAGAGAAAACAGAGCAAAGCGTGCATTTTTTATATGAAAACCTCCGAAACAACGTAACGCTACAATTGTGAACACTGCTTTAACGCTGCTTATTTCGTGGATTGAAATTTGTCTTCATTCGCTTCCAGTAGTGGGGGAAAGCAGATGTTATTTAGGTTGATGGGATTGGTGCGGTCGAGTGATGCAGCGTCTCAAGAGGATGTACTAAATATTTTAATGTTGTTAAGGGGCTTTGAGTGCGAAGAGATGACGCGTCTAGGGTTGATTAGGAACGAAGGCGTCGAGCTAATACAGTCCGCTGGATTATTGAACATGCCTCCCACCTTGTAAGGTAAATAAACGTGGAATATTTCATCGAATCGTTTAAGAGGCTCGCACTAGGTTGTTGAAATGTTTGTACACCTGTGAAAGGTTGTTTTTCCTCGGTTCTCTAACTAGTCTAAATGTTTTATTTTGAAGTTATCTTCATCTGCTCCTTCTTCATCATTCACAGAATTATTTATCTTTATTCTCTTCCCTTCTTATTTTCTTGTCTTGTTTTTATGTAGCCAATATTTATTTCTAAGAAGCCAAGCTACTACTATCAGTAATATTATTATTAAAGATAAATCAGATATGCACTTTTAAAGATATAAGTGAATATAAATGTATCTTTGTGCGCATGTGACAGAGAAACAAATTTGCGCAGAAGGTTGAAACTATATATGGGACCTGCAATAGGCTATTATGATCTACCATCCAAATTTCATTACAATTTGACTTGTAGTTTTTAAGATATATCGTTCGCAAAAATAGATCGACTGACAGACACGGAACCAAAAATGTTCCCTGATGTCTGAAACGGATTTCTGTCTTGGAATTTTTGAAATCGGAGACATAAAATATTTTTGTTCTTCAGAACGATCGCATAGCTTCCGTTACCTTCGGTAAGCTCGGAAGCAAAAATAAATATATGTAATAACAGTTTAAAATTAAAATTTTAAGAGGGAATCAAGTATAGTATACAAAGTAAATGTATTGTATCATGAATAGAATATAATCCACGATATCCTCATCTGTTCAGACAACAGATGGAGCCTTAATCATTTGGAATAAGCCTAATTTCAATGAGATTTGGCATACTTGTCCAGAAATATCATACCTCAAGGAAAAATCAAGAAACGAGTTGCAACTCCATATCTGGAGTATTTTATGCCCCCAAAAACTTTGAAAATATGTGAAAAATTATTTATCGAAAACGGATACGACAATTTGTATTAAAAAGTGTAGTCTATAGAGAATCTAACCATTAATCGTTTTCACTGGAAAAATTTAAATCAAATTATAATTATTATAAACTACGGGAAACAGACAGAAATCCCGGCGCTGGAATGTATTTTTCACTGTCTGTTTCCCGTAGTTTATAATAATTATAATTTGATTTAAATTAAAATTTAAACTTTCCGTGGTATGAAAACTACCAAAAACTTAAAAATTGAATTGGAAAAATTTAGTTCCTGAGAAAATAGGCTGGGTTCGATTCCCCGCCAGGTAGAAGTATTTTTATGATATAATTTTATAACATGATCAATTATGGTCACAAAAGAAAAACTTTAATTATGATCAATGATAATTAAATTTACCTACGAAAACTTGAAACAACTAATAAATGGAAACCACTGGACCAAGTAATTATGTACTCGTAATGAGAAAGTTTGTGCGGAAAGTGTTGCGGAACGATTTTACATATTTATGCTTATTGTTCAAAATGAAAAATGGAGTGAATAAAAAAAAAAAAAAATGAATTTCCTTGTTAAAAATGACTTCAAGTACTTTTACATTTATTGTATTGTTAATGATGATTTGTATTTTGTTTTCTTGTTTTTTTTTTTACAAGTTATATTTAATTATAATTACTTAACTTTTTATTTGTTTGAATAACATTATTACATTTATGAATGTGCCGCAATTTTTTTTTTATTTTTTATCTTATACATAAATATTAAATATATTGTTCTAATTTTTTAAAAAAACGTTAAACTTCAATATTTTAAAACAACTTCAATTTGGAAAAATAAAAATAATTTTACATTAAATAAACAATAATATAATATATATATATATATATATATATATATATATATATTCTGACAAATCTCGACTTACAAATTTACGTACCACAAATTATTCGTTAGTCGAATTTTGTGGAAGTTAAATTTAACTCCTCTTTTTTCCTTCTCTTTGTAATTTAGGCTAAAAATAACAAAGATTACTGATTTTATTTTAACTTACTGTTTTTGTCTAAATACATCAATCAAATGAACAAAATATGAGTTATATTTTACTATGAGTCATTATGCTACTATGTATTATCAATATATGATAAATTAATAAATAGACATTTTATTTTTGTAAAAAAAGAAAATGAATAAATCGTTCGTCCAAATTTTCAGAAGTCGAGTTTATTTTAAAAACGAAGCGAAAGAAATAATCAGTTAAAGATGAGAGAACATTGTCGCGTGAGTTATCAGTTGATACTGATTACAGAAACACTTAATTAAAGCAATCACTGAAAACGGGACGAGAATAATCGATAAACTGGAAATATCTAGTCTCGATTAATTAACATCTCACAATAGTACAGTGGTGGGGGGATGAAGTACTGATAATGGCTTTGGAAGGGGAAGGGAAGTCACTGATAAGGTTTAGATAAGTGACGGATCGATACAATACTGTACAGTACGATATCGTGAAACATTGTAGCAACAAAGGGGAAACAAAACGCCATTTTGGAAACTAATTCACAATTTTCTCACTGATCGTTTAGTTCAATGATTCGCTGTACAAACGAAAAAAAAATATTGTAGGAGGAGAGGGGTAAATGAACGCTCAAAGTGGAAAAGTTAGCCATTTTGAGAAAAACATTTTGCTTCCGAGCTTACCGAAGGTAACGGAAGCTATGTGATCGTTCTGAAGAAAGACATTGGTCCCATATAAGTTTCAACCTTCTTCGCCTATTTGTTTCTCTTCCACATGGGCACAAACATACATTTATTTACACCTATAGCTTCAAAAGTACTCATCTAATTGGAATGAAACTTTTATAGTTTATCGAATGTAACCCGCAGATTGCCCCAGATTAATTTGAACCATCTGCGCTCTTTAACTTTTGCTAAATTGATACTTTAATTCGTGTAATAAATCAAAACAATTTTGACAGATTAAAAAAAAAACGGGGGAAACAATTAAACCAATTAAATAATAATGGCTTGCAACAAAATCATAAAATCAATAATGTACGTGGATAGGATGCGAGGAATCTATGTGCCACAACAACTGGCAGTCTATTTTTGAGTTTTATTCGAGTAATATGAATTATGAATCAATATTATCTTAAAAAGAAGGAATTTATTTTGAAGCTCAAACAAAGAATAAACTGCCAATTGGTGTGGCACATCACGTATCACGTACTTTATTGATTTTATACTTTTACAAGCCATTAATGTCTAATTTGTTTAACTGTTTCCCCCGGTTTTTTAATCTGTCAACATAATTTTGTTCATGAATTAAAGTATCAATTTAGAAAGTTAACTGATTTAACTGATGATCTCATCGATTAGATGAGTGAAGTGGCCGGATAACCCCCGTCCTGTAATAACCCTGGCAGTTCATCGGGACTAAAACCCAAAAGAAAAAAAAAAAAAAAAATTAAGAATTGTTTTTTCGCAAAAATTGACCGACAGACAGATACGGAAAAAGTTTGTTTAACTAAAAACAAAAACCAAGCAAGCCGTGATATTTTTCAAGAAAAAGAAAAAATCACATTGAAGCGTCTAAATATTTAAAATAATATCGTAAATTCCGTTTTCAAAGGGGAAAATGCTTCGAAAAAAACAAAAACAAGGAGGATGCATCGAAGAGTAACGGAAAAATAGTAGAAGGGGAGATATTGTCATTTGAATATCGAGAAGGGGAGGAAATAGGGAGGAGGGGAGGGGGGTATTCGATGCACACCGTAGAAGAATAAGATAAATTATGATTCGGACGCTCGATATTTATATGAACCATCTAGCTGGTACCGATCATTTTTCAAAAATAACATATACGTGGCGATAAAACGTATTAGATATTATGTACGTATAATATGCGAAGACTTTTTTTTCCTTTTTTTTTTTTATTGTAAGGTAAAAATAAATTATTTCTTTGTTTTCTATCTTGGAGAAAATGTATGCCAAGATAGTGAAGCACGAAGTAAATGCATTCTAAGGCCCCCATACACGATCAAACATTTTGCGCAAACCTGATGTCGGGCAAATTTAGGCCATACACGTCAAACATCATGTTTGCGCAAACATCAAACAGCCCCATACACGGTCAAAATGTTTCCGCAAACTTGAATCTACTGACTCTTTTAATTAAATATTTTTGAAGCTTGCTCTATTATTCCCTTCCTCTAAATTTCCAAAAAGTGGTATCTTTACTTTTGGTCGAAGAATGTTCAGGAATTTTTTCAGATTTTTTGCACTTCACATAAGTGAGATAGAGGGGGGGGGACACGTTTCACACCCACTTCAAACTTGCCTACGCTCGCGCTATCAAAGTTATATCCAAAGAATTATATATTTTTGTAATCAGCTCGACGTACCCTTTCATGTGATACCCCTCACGGCGTCGAAAAAATGTAAAAAAATTTTAACCCTTAAGTTTTTTTACCCTAATTGTTTTGAAAAATTTTTTTTTTAAGTCGCTATATTTTTAAAATATGTGGGTAGGTCCAAGACACATACATGCCAAATTTCAAAGTGATCGGACGAAAGGTGTAGCCATGAGAGCACGCGAGAGGACGGACGGACAGACACACGCAGGAAAATATAAGGGTCCTTGGTTTTGCCTACGGACCCTAAAAATGGAATTCACTTCTGAAGATACTTTAGAAGATATAGGTGTAAATAAATGTATGTTTTTGCGCATGTGGAAGAGAAACAAATAGGCGCAGAAGGTGGGCAAATTATGACCTACCATCCGAATGACTTTCCCTTTGCTTATACAAGAGGAGGAGTAGTTGGTGATTCAAAGTTATTTGTTTTTGTTTTGTCTTCAGTGTGATTGGTGTTATCGAGGCAAGCAATGTAGTTGGTGCGTTGAAATAAATCTAGTTTGGAAAACAAGATGGAAATAAAAAGTGTGTGCTCAGTTCACTCCCATGATTGCATTCTGGTGCAGAAGTAAATTCGAATCTAATCTCCTTGGCTTGTCCAGAGCGCTTTGTTCTCAGACGTTCATTAGTCCAAATCTCTTCAATCTTTATTTCTTCTTATTCTTTCTCTTTATTCGTTATTCGTTAAACAAATGTAATTGAAAAACGGAATAGCTTTAACTCATTATATACGTGAAATAATCAAATAGATAAGAAATAAAATACATTACATCGTCATACATTTGTATCGGTGACGACAGAGAAAAATCATTCTCCAGTATAGCTCAGTTGGTAGGAGCGCCTGTAACGGATATATAGGAGGCCCGTGGTTCAAGTCCCGGTGCTGGGGTCTATTTTTCTCTGTATGTCTCGTTAATGATAATTATAATTTGATTTAAAGTAAAATATAATCATTCCGTAGTATGAATACTACCTAAAGAAAATAAACTTAAAAATTTGAATTTCTAATTGATTGTACTAGGTACAGGTACTAATTGAGTACTTTATAATTATAAGCGCTTAGGCCATACCTCATAATGTTTTGCTCTTGAATTGTTTGAGATGTTCTTTGTTTTCTATAAATAAACATTCAAATTCTCATTATTATTGATACGTTTCGATCCTTTATAAGGTTCGAATTTTTGTTCCGGTAAAAAGGTGTTTGCTTCACTTGTAACTTCAGTTCAGTCTTGGTTGTGTTTTACTGTTTTTATGTAGTTTTATTTATTTATTTACTTGATTGAAAAATAAACTAAAGAAAACAATTGGAAATCTTATTTTTGATTAAACTTAGTCCCATTTCAATCAAGATATATATATATATATATATATATATATATATATATATATATATATATATATATATATATATATATATATATATATAATGCTTTGGTTGGGTTTATATTGCTGAGAAGGGTAAAAACTTAGTGCATTTAAGAGGTGCGTAGGACGAGGGTGGTAGAATCGGCACCTTAGATTAATCCTAGTGGGCTGTAATTCTCAAGGGAATAGCTCTAAGGTTTTCCCCAACCTTGCAATTACGGAAGAATTAAAGCTTGGGGTTGGAATTGCTGGCCATGGTCATGCTAACTCAAAAACTTCTCCCCTGGAGAGAAGCAAGGAAACGGCTCTGAGTAAGTACAATATATGAGTTCAGATAGTGCCAATTGCTTACTTACTCAATTTCCCAAAAGTCTTCTAATCTTGCTTCTTTGTAAATCTCTCTTTTGTTTGTCTACAAAACAAATCTAGCAGAGTACTTGACGTTTATTGAATAAGCATTTTAGAAGTAATTAATAGGTTTGTTCAAACTAAAGCCCCGTTTTCATTACAACAAATTTGTCCCGCAACATGTTGCCGGCACAAGTTCCAGGATTTTGTTGAAATGGAAACAGTCTGCAACATGTTGGACATGTGCCGGGGACAAAAATGTGCCAAGCGACTGTGGGACACAACTTGTGCCACGGGCAATGGAAACACTTTGCAACATATCCCGGGGAAAGGCGCACGCGCGGTGCAGTCTATATACTCGCTGTCCAAACCATAACTAAACCTTGCTACCTACCTACACGTGCTCTCTAGTTTGTGGTTGAGGTATTTTCAGTGTTGTGTTACTGAACTGTTGCGGAACTGTTTCCAATTGCACATGTTGCGCAACATGTGCCTGCAACTTGTTAGAATGGAAACGGGGCTTAAGGCTGAAAACCGTTCTCGGGGACGTCACTGTCATGAGTGTTGGATAAAAGCCGTTCCAACCCGACTTATCTCTAAGTTCAAACTGTTCGAACTTAAGCGGCCTATACACATGGGAACATGGTTTGCAAGAACCAAGTTCGCCTATGTGGAGGTTAACGAACCTAGTTCGTGACGATCTTGGTTTTCCTACGGGTTGGAGAACATCTGTTCGGTTCACGGAGGTAACCTGTGTGTAGAGGACACGAACCAAGTTCGACATTTAATCAGTGGAGGCGCTACATCTCCGACTCATTTGTTTTTTTTTAGAACGAAGTTCCTTATGGCACGTTCTGGAGCCCGGGAGTGAATCTAAAAAAACGACCAAAATCACCGTCACAAAATAACTGTCACAAAATAACTGTCACAAAATAACCGTCACAAAATCACCGTCACGAAATCTACCGATGACGATAACTTGAGTAAAAGATGACCGAGTTAGTTAAAATTTGGTACACATGTTCATTTTACCAATGCACAGGCTAAGTTCGTAGGATAACTTTATCCGCCCAAGCGTTCACGCAAAACACTCTTGTATACGTAAGCTTCAAATTAAAAATAGGAATTTTAGGACGGGAAAAAATTCTACCTTCATCTATTTAATGAGACAAACAACTTTAATAATAGTCCAGGAGATAGCGTGCAAAAAAGTGTTTGACTAACATCAAGCTAGAATTTTGTATACAAGTCAATCTTTTAGCGCCTTTTAAGAATATGTGGTCGGCTAAGTTCGTCTGCGGGACATAGCTTGGCAATAGGCGTTTGAAAAAAACAAACCGGTAGAGAGCGGCCCTGTCTCACCAATAATGGTGGACAATGTGATTTTCATGATCCTGAGTACAGAATTAGTTAGTAGACCGAAAATCTAGTTGATGTTAGTTGGTCCGTTGACAGGTGACTGCGTTGATTTATAGTAATATTTGAATAACTAACCTATCAAGTGTGAAAATAACATCGACTTGATTTTTGGTCTACTAACTAATTCTGTACTCAGGATCATGAAAATCACATTGTCCACCATAATCGGTGAGACAGGGCCGCTCTCCACCGGTTTGTTTTTTTCAAACGCCTATTGCCAAGCTATGTCCCGCAGACGAACTTAGCCGACCACATATTCTTAAAAGGCGCTAAAAGATTGACTTGTAAACAAAATTCTAGCTTGATGTTAGTCAGACACTTTTTTACACGCTATCTCCTGGACTATAAATAAATTTGTTTAGTAAAACGAACACCGACACTGTTATGAAGTGATAAAGAACGGTAAATTTATTAAAGCGGACCCAAACGTTTGAAATAAAGAAAACAACGTTTTTACCGATATCTTACGTTCTAACGTAACGATTTAAATAATACTTCTTACACATCGTCTAAAGTACAATTGAAACAGGCATGTAAAATTTCAACCTGATACTAGCAGACGTTTTTGAGTAGGGAAGAGAAATATTTTATAATATGTATTTTAAACGATCTTTATCTCTTAATAGCGGTGTCACTGTTGGTTTGACTAAAAAAATGTATTTGAAAAATAATTATGTTCTCATCGAATAGGTAATAATAGAATCTTTTCCCGTCCTGATATTCAAATTTTACATTTGAAGCTCACGTTTACGCGAGCGTAGTGCGCGAACTCTTTGACGGATAACGCGGTCCTACGAACTTTGCCTGAGCATTAGTAAAAGAAACATGTGTGCAAAATTTCAACTATGTCAGTCAACTCTTACTCAAGTTATCGTTGGACACGTAAACGTTACTGACAGACAGACTGACAGACAGACAGACAGACAGACAGGATGCATATTTTGTTGAATGTAAAAAGCTCGCTTCAATAATCTAGATGGATATAAAAAAAAAGGGGAAAATACTTTATTTCAATTCTCGTTTTAAAATAAAAAGTGGAAAGATAAAAGAGAATAGAGAAAATAAAAGCGATAAGAGATTTGTCTAAAGAAGAAAACAAGACAAAATGTCTGAGAAACTCATCAGGCCAGGAGACTTGTTTGTGTCTCAAGCCGAGGTACCCTTAGCTCATGAAGAAAAAACCAATAATGGCCAAGTTTCTAACGCTCCACCGCCCACTCTATCTCTTTTTTCTTATAACTTACAGTATATATATATATATATATATATATATATATATATATATATATATATATATATATATATATATATATATATATATATATCTTGAATTTCCCTATATTTTCGCAGTCTTTTGCAAGAATAAATAGTGGTTGAAATAATATGAGCTTTCTAGGGCTTACTTTTCTTTGGATACAGTTAACAATAGCCGCCCTAGCTTCTCCACCACTTCGTCATCTTGCGAATTATTCACTTTTCTTCTCTTTTTCTTGTATTAATCTTTTACCTTTTTTTTTAATCTTATGCTAAGTAGTTAGCAGAGTTTATATGCAGTAAGAAGTAAAGATTGATTTAAGAAAAAGAAATTAAAAGATGATTTTCAACACCAATTAAAAATTAATTTGTCATTTTAAATTTTAAACTCGTTAATCATATCTAATCCATCTTTTTTAATAGATTTATTGTTTGTGTATTATTATAATAGCTATTATAACAATTTTCATTACATTTTTTTCATAAACCAGATTTGCCTGCGAGCTTACCAAAGGTTTTTTCTCTCAAACTTACTCAATCAAAATGCATTTCCAGCATCAAGGAAAAGTTTTATCTGATGACTGTCAGTCGAAAGACACCAGATGTTTTTGTGAAAGCCTTCCTATATTTGAAAAATACTTTTATTTTGATTTAACAGTCAATCGGGGCCAATCCAACATTCAACCCGTGTCAATTCAACGGTCAATCCGTATCAATCAAACAGTCAATCCTATTCCAATCCAACAGTCAATCCTTGCAAATCCAACAGTCAATGCATGGCAATCCAACACTCATTCCTTGCCAATCCAATAGTCAATCCTTGTCGATCCTTTTCCAATTGGACAGTCAATCCAACAGTCAATCCTTGCCAATCCAATAGTCAATCCTTGCAAATCCAAAAGTCAATGCATGGCAATCCAACACTTATTCCTTGCCAATCCAATAGTCAATCCTTGTCGATCCTTTTCTAATTAGACAGTCAATCCTTGCCAATCCAATAGTCAATCCTTGCAAATCCAACAGTCAATGCATGGCAATCCAACAGTCATTCCTTGCCAATCCAATAGTCAATCCTTGCAAATCCAACCGTCAATCCTTGCCAATCCAACAGTCATTCCTTGTCGATCCTTTTCCAATTAGACAGTCAATCCAACAGTCAATCCTTGCCAATCCTTGCAAATCCAACAGTCAATGCACGGCAATCTAACAGTCATTCCTTGCCAATCCAATAGTCAATCCTTGCAAATCCAACAGTCATTCCTTGCCAATCCAACAGTCATTCCTTGTCGATCCTTTTCCAATTAGACAGTCAATCCAACAGTCAATCCTTGCCAATCCAATAGTCAATCCTTGCAAATCCAACAGTCAATCCTTGCCAATCCAACAGTCATTCCTGGTCGATCCTTTTCCAATTAGACAGTCAATCCAACAATCAACCCCTTTTCAAACTAACAGTTAATACGGATTAATATTCTATAATTTGAGTGTTTGCGGAAAACTTTACGGCCTGGACCGATTTGGTTTACCGAATTGGTTGTACAAACAGTCTACTGCATTGGCGCAGATCGACACAGTCAATCCGTGCAAATCCAATAGACTGTTTGTACAATGAAATCGATCCAGGCCGTAATGTTTTGCGCAAACCCTTAAATTTCTTTTTAAACATTTATATTTTTTTAGTTGAAGTCCCCATATCAATATTAAATTGTTGTATATGAGAAAGTGAAAACTGCCAAATAGGGACTACGACTACACTATATACAAATTATGCTTGATGCATGGGAATGTTAGTCTAGAGTCTAGGACAGATCCCAAGTCCGATACAAGTTTAATTATTTAGTATTTTACTTGAGTCTTTGATAAACTTGGTATTTTTAATGAGTGCAATGGAGTTTCCTTGTCATTTTAAAAAGTTGGTTGGAATGAATGGTTGGTTATAAGAAGAACTACAAGCGACCGGTGTTGGCAGATATCTTCACAAGATATTGATAAACAGACCTTTTGTCTTTTACCAGGTCTGAAAGGCTGGTGACTAGGGTATCGCTTGTAGAGTCATCCCCACCGCCAAATTTCATGGATGAATCAATTTTGACTTATTCGTACACCGTTTTCGGTCTATTTTACCCAGACTATTTTTGTGAATTGAAAAGAAAACCAGGTAGATTTTGTAGTTTACTGCTGAACTTATTTTGAGATTTAAATCAAATTATAATTATTATTAACTACGGGAAACTGACAGAGAAAAATACACTCCAGCGCTGGGATTTGAACCACAGGCCTCTATATTTCCAGTATTGTGCTCTACCAACTAAGCTACGCAGGAGAATGCTTACCAAAATTGATTGTACTAGGTGCAGGTACTAATTGGGTACTTCATAATTATAAGCGTTATTTCTCGGTCTAGTTCTATGTCATAAATGTTGACTTCTCAGATTTGTGGAAAATTGAAAGCTTAAATTCGGGACAAGGTATCATTAACGTCAGAGTAAAGCATTCTCCTGCGTAGCTTAGTTGATAGAGCGCTATACTGTAAATATTGAGGCCTGTGGTTCAAATCCCAGCACTGGAGTGTATTTTTCTCTGTCTGTTTCCCGTAGTTAATAATAATTATAATTTGATTTAAATTAAAATTTAATCTTTCCGTAGTATGAATACTACCAAAATCGTAAAATATGATATTATTTTGAGATTTTTCAAGCGACTCCTCTTCTTCAACTATCACCTCGCAAACAGCTTCCGTGTCAGACATCTTCTCCCGAGAATTTCACAAAATGAGGTTTGGACAAGCCATTGCAACGTTTATGGACTAAAACATGATTTTGTGAAAAATGTTTCATCGTATATAGGGGCATTAATTACACCAACTAAATTGGATGTTAAAAGAAATAAGCTGGAATTGTTTTTTGAATACATTTTTTGTAACGGTAACACCAAAAACTAAAGTCATAAATTAAGAGGTGATTCTGTTGCTCATCCCCTCCTGCCCCCCCCCCCCCCCACCTCACAACTCTTTAATTAAATTGCATGGTAATAACGAGTGTATACTGTTTATACGTGTCGTGCAATGTACTGAAACCATGATGACATGTTACCCACACAGACATGTTTATGTAAATTTTATATCAGTGTTACGTTACGTTCATGCATTTTCAAAAACATGTTATTCTTCGTGTCATATTTGTCCCTTAGATGGGTGTACATGTTGGACTAGGGGATGACTTGGTATATGAGAGCGCATGTAAATTATTTGACGTCGGGAGCCTATGTTATGTGCTATGTTTACGAGGGCGGGTCTGGGTAATGCTGTTCGGGGTATATAACGCTATTCCAGAGCCATATTCCAGAGCTATATTCTGCTCGTGCACTGGAGTCCAGCCAACCCGAGGCCTATTCTATTTCCCTCCAGACTTAATTTGGACTCCTACCCTTCCTCCTTTCCCTCAGATTTGCCTTCTTTATATTCCCATAAATACAAATATAAAAATACGTAAAATATAGGCCCTTTTACACTCCCTTGTGAAAAAAAAAAACAGTATTGACTTTTCTTTATTTATTAAATATTATTTTGCTTTCTCAATAGAAAAAAGAAAGCATTGCAATTTTTTAAATGATTAGAATTTGCATTTTTGCCACGATATACATATTTCAGAAATTTTTGCATACAATTCAGAGATATGTTTCTTTTATTCTCTTTTTCGAACCAATCATTCATACTTTTTAAAATAACAAGGAAACTCTATTATACTCATTAAAAATACTAAGTTTTAGTAAAGAGGTATTGCTTTAAATATACGTATGAAAATGAAAAACTAAAACAAAATTGCACATAATGCATAAGAAGTTAGGATGAAACTTGGGGGCTCCGTACCGTGTAAGTGTAAAGGAAAGTTTGTTTTCATGCAATCGTGCAGTAGGGGCAACCACCCATTTTTCCCCCAGGCCACCAAACTTCAAAATTTCAAATTGGAGATGAAATTTTGAGAGTGCATAATGTGTAATTTTGTTTTAGTTTTTCATTTTCATACTTATATTTAAATCGATACCTCTAGTGCCCACATATTCTTTAAATTTAAATGTAATTTATTTTAACCGCTTGTAAGAACCTATGTCACACTCTTTTGCATTTTCAGTTCGAATTATTTTTTTGTTATTTCCTAATTTTAGTCTAGCATTACCTATCTATTTTTAAAAAATGGTTCTTCAACAACAGGACTTTTATTCCAAATAAATTGCTTCGCCTTAGTTTGAAATTCTAAAGAAGTCACTATACATCTCTACAGTTGAAAAATATTTTACTTCTTATTTTTTTTTTTTAAATAACCCCATATTAGGAGCGAAAGTATAAAACTATTGGATTTATGCCCCTGGGAGCAAAATTGGCACACTTGCCACATTCCCTTTACATGGTACAGATCCCCCCAAGTTCTATTAATTTATTTTAAACCCTTTAGATGTTATATCGATATAAGTGTAATTTTTTTTTTAACTATTTTCGGAAGGGTTATTTTTCTATCTTTGCCCTCTATAGAGTGCAAAATATTGGAGATAGAAACATTTTTTCAAGTAAAATTTTATTATTTATCACCGTAGAATAAAAATATACACTCCATGGGGGCAAAGTGGGTGGTTGCCCCTAGTGCGCGATTGCATGAAAACAAACTTCCCTTTACATGGTACGGATCCCCAAAGTCTCATTAATTTATCTCAAAACGTTCAAAAGTTAAGAGGGGGAGGGAGAATTTTGAACCACCCTGTATATGGAATCGGTCCTAGACTAACATATGTGTAAATATATATATATATATATATATATATATATATATATATATATATATATAAATATATATATATATATATATATATATATATATATATATAAATATATATATATATATATATATATATATATATATATATATATATATATATATATATATATATATATATATATATATATATATATATATATATCTTTAATGTGGTCCCAAATATGGTAGCTTCTGACTATTTTCAACATCTAATCCTTCTTGACACTTGGCTGAAGAATCAGAGAATAGAGATAAGTATTGTGATGGCGTGAAAATTCGATTTTGAGATTTTGATAGATTTACTCGTTTTGAGGTCCCTTGAGTCCAAAAAAGTATTTAAAAATTATATACTTACATAACTCATATAAATATAAAATAATAAAAAAAAAAATCATAATATAATATCTAAGAGGTAAAAATAACTTGCCGTATAAGCAATTTAGTGAGAAAAATAAGCAATTTTTTGCGACCCTGGAAACTTTTAATATAATAAAGGAGAGGGCGGAATGGAAGGCAACATTAGCACCGGTAATCTTTCCAGTAATCTTCTACAAAGAAAATAACTCGGCTACATAAGCTAAAGTAGCGCTTACTTGATAACACGGCGCTTAACTAAGTAATATCATTGTGCATTGTGCTTTTACCTACGTACACAACCCTGTTTAATCTTTTAAATTAAACAGGGGAAAATGTGCTGCATTAAATTTAAAAAAAGTTTGAGAATCTATATATATAAAACTAAGAGTGACAGTGACTGATCATCAAAAATTCTCCTACTTCCCATTGACCTAGAGATTTGAAATTTGGTACATAGATAGAGTGTACCATAAATAGGAAAGTGCGGCCATTTTGATTTCGATATGTGTCCGCCATATTGAATTATAGCCGCCATCTTGGATTTTTTCATCAGTAATTCTCCTACTTCCCATTGACCTAGAGATTTGAAATTTGGTACATAGGTAGAGTGTACCATAAATAGAAAAGTTCAGGTGTTTTGATTTCGATATATTGCCGCCATTTTGAATTATAGCCGCCATCTTGGATTTTTTCATCAGTAATTCTCCTACTTCCCATTGACCTAGAGATTTGAAATTTGGTACATAGGTAGAGTGTACCAATACTAGAAAAGTGCGGGTGTTTTGATTTCGATATATAGCCGCCATATTGAATTATAGCCGCCATATTGGATTTTTAAAACACGTGTATATTTTTATGTGTCGTATATCGTTTTAAAGGCCTTGATTAATACTTTAATGTTGTGATATTTATTTATTTTTAAAATTTTTTGTACGGGTACATTTGTACCGATTTGTACTTTTGGTTCAGGTTAAGAAGGTGAAATAATTTTTTTAAATTTTAGTTTTACATTTATTAGCCTAAATAATGATCTTATACATGGTTTGATTTTTAAATATATTTTTGGTACCTATGGGTACACGGGTACAAATATGCTTTTAAACACAAAACCTACTTTCATGTATATCGTTGAAAAACTCTTGAATAGGCCTTTTAATGTAGTTATGTAGTGTTTTGTGATATTTTTACTTTTTAGGGGGGTAAAATTGAAAAAAGTCCTTATATAGCTGTTTTTTGACAATGGGTCCTTAGGTTTTGGTTGAAATTTAAAACATTGTTATTATTTTTTACTCTCCTTTTCGAGACGTTTACGAATATACCTCATTTATTTTGTTATCTTCATTTTGACTTTTTCGGGTAAAAAAATGTGTGGCTTGACGATTTTTTTGGTAAATAATAAAGTTTGTACTATCTTCATGAAATTTGTCACGCTCATAAAAATGAAAAATACAAGACGAAAGTGCTCTTGGACTTTTTTTCCAAGACTCTTAGTTTCCGAGAAAAAGCCACTCAAAGTTCATATTTGGCAATTTTTGGGGTTTTCGATTGACCATTTTTTGGGCTTTAAAGGTGCTAAATGGTAAACTGACGGCATATTCGTAATCTACTCGACGGGGGCTTTAAAAAAACGTATAGTTTGTATGGGGTTGTCGACAACTTTTTTTGCCCAAATTTTCCGGCTCAAAATCTGGGCCCAAAAATAGGGAAATTAATAAAAAATTAAAAATATGAGAAATATTGATTCGATTTGATTTAAAATTTGTATGCATGCCTTATTTAATATTAGGAACTCGGAAAAAAATTAATACTTGAACATATTTGTACACATGTGAACTTTTGGTACATACGGTACCTAATGTGTTATTTTAACTTGAGATTTTATGTTGTGAAACAATGTGTTATTAGTAATGATTTTATTTAGTAAGCTTTATACCATTCAGTGAATTTAATTTGTTTTAATATAATGTTGGTACCTATATGAGGTACATGGGTACAATGATCGAAATGCTCGAAATATATCATATTATATATAATTTTACAGTGCTTGAAAAGTACTTTCATTGTTGTTATGTACACTTTTTCAAAATTTTACATTTTAAGGGGTGTAAAGCATAAAAAACCGTTAATTTATCTGTTTATCCGAATTGGTTTTTTAGATTATAATTTAAATGGAAAACTAATTAATAATTTTTTACTGCTCTTATCGAGACCTTTACAACAATACCAATTTTGATAATATTCGATGAATGAATAAACCACTGCTCCTGCTCAGCAGAGTAAGGATTTTTTATTCGATAGACTGCTGCGCATTTGATTTGTTTTGATTTTTTTTTTAGTTCCGTGAATTGTTGGTTGAGTTAGTCTAATTGTAGCCGTTACTCTTGGCGACTAGCTTTCTACATCAGTTTTCTGGTGTTTAATTTGACATAATATGACCAACCAATGAGAGAAGACTTTGAGAAAGGCTTGGGTTTGTCTTTGTGGGGGGGTGCATTGTTTTGTTTATTTTTGACACATTTTGACAGTTTTTGATACGGCGCGGAAATGAAAGAATAAAGTGTATAGAAAAATAAAAATATAAATTAATCAAATATAGATATATGTATAAAATTACAAGATAAAAAGAACTTTATATATACTACGTTTTTTAATTCAATTAATTTATCTTCATATTCAATTATTTATCTTCTTTGTTTAATTGGTTTACTTATTCTTTTTCGCTGTCATTCACTGTTTACCTCTTAATAAAAAATCTTAAATTTGAAATCTGTCAAAATGAAGGATTGTAAATATTTGGGATATGACAAAACAAATAAAATAACTTTTTTTTCCGAACAGACTTTCCATGAAGCAAATTTGCTGAAAACTAATTAAATTCTGCTGAAAAATTACTAAAAGCATTAAAATATTGTTTGTGCCATGCCCTAAGGAACTTCATTTAGAAACTAAACTTCAAACGCATTCTAGCGGTGAACTAACAAACTAAGACATACAAAACTTTTACCAACAACAGTTTTATGAGTTAAGATTTCATTTCTGATGCAATAATATTATTAAATAAAAAAAATTACACTGTTAAACAAAATACATTATCCACATAGTTAGTGCCAAGTAAATATGTAGGAAATATAAAAACTTATGGTTAAATTCATTTATAATGAAAAATATATTTTATATAAAAAAAAAGCAGGTCATATATTTAATTGAGATAAAATGTTTAAAAATAAGCAATAAAAAATAATATAAACTAATTGCACTAAAATACAAAATTATTTAATAAAAAAGATATATTACTTATATTGTTTTAATTATTTTTTACACCTAGCGCCAACTTCTAGACGAATAAGGCACGCGAAGCGTGCCAATTCGGCTAGTATAAAATATAAATTAAGCGTAACAAGACGAGACAACAAGATATTATGTTAAAAAACAATTTTAGAACGTTACTTCGTACCAATCTTTCTCATGTAAGTTAATACCTCGTCCAGTTTTTACTTTCTCATATAAAGAAAAAGTACAAAAGTGGTTTCTAGTTTTTAAAAAATGTCTGTCGTCTGTACAGACTCTTGGAGCTTATACTACTGGGCCGATTTTGACGAAATTTAATATATATGTTCAGAAAAATCATACCCTGGGGCGAAATCGAGAAATAATCTTAGCATATTTAGGGGGACCTACCCCCCAAAAATGGAAAAAATTCTAAAATGTAGTCCATTGAAATACGAATCTAACGATATAAGCCGTTAAAGGGGGGGGGGGGGGTGCTCTTAAAAACTCTTAAGAGAAATCTTAAGAAAAAAGTTAATTTCTCAATATCGGTTTCAACTATTTATATTTTAAAAAAATTGTCAAATGTGGTCTATTTTAATAAGAATTTAACCATTTAAGTGGTTTTATTGCTTTGATTGTTCGTTGTTTTTGGGGCCTTCCACCTAAATTTGTTTATATTTTTTTATTTTCATATAGATCAGGGTAGGGAAATAAAAAAAAATTATTTCATAATATAATAACATATATGTAAAATAATCTACGAAACACTAAAATGAACTTGGATACTTCCCTTAGTACTTCCCTGTGATTTATTTATTACTAGCTGGGTACCCGTGCTTCGCTACGGAGTGTTATTATAATTTGATAACTTTATAAACAACCATAAAGAAACATATAAATTATTTTACTATGTGAGAATATCTAGATTCTATCCCTCCCACTTATTTCTATACCCCCTCCTCTTTGATAAGCTAATTTTCAAATATCCTAAATCCTCTCCCCTAAATGATAATATGACAAAACTGTACAAAAAAACAATTTCTGTACTCTTAAAGAGCTTTTGCATCATGAAGGGTATTCATTACATTGACCTCATATACATTACTTGTACCGTACCCCTGTGTACCAAATTTAAATTTCGAAAGTAGAAGATTTGTATAAAAGACATGCCCTGTTATACAGACACTTCTTTTTAATAAGATATTTCTATATTTTTCCATTTTACCCCCTTCCTAAATGAAAATATGACAAAACTGTATACAACAACAATTACTGTACTTTTAAAGAGAATATGCATCATGAAGGGTGTATTCATTACTTTGACCCCGTATTCATTACTTGTACCCTGTACCCGTGTGTACCCAAATTTTGCTTTAAAGGTCAAGTGTGCAAATTTTCATCGAGATTGGACTAAAACTGTAGATTGCATAAAGAACAAATATGTTATAGCTATATTTTTCCATTTTACCCCCCTCCTAAATGAAAATATGACAAAACTGTACATAACATCAATTACTGTACTCTTAAAGAGCTTTTTAACGATATGCTCCACGAAGGGTATTCATTACTTTGACCCGTATTTATTACTTGTACCCCGTACCCCTGTGTACCAAAATTGAAATTTCGAAAATTCATGTAGACCTTGATTTTTCCCTTGCTTTGAAGGTCAAGTGTGCAAATTTTCATCGAGATTGGACTAAAACTGTAGATTTGTATAAAGAACAAACATACATACACACACACACACACACACATACGTTGACTTTTATATATATAGATTATGGTTAAGAACTGCATTGTAAAAATAAATTTGTTTAATTAAAGAACAATTTATTTATTTCATTGTGTACATTTTTTTAAATTATTGCAAATGGAAAATTACAAAGGTAGTTTTATTAGAGTTGTAGGTTTATGTTGGGGTTGTAATTTACAAGGGGTTGGGTATGTTTTTGTATAGTTTACTAATACATAATGTGAGGCAGGTATAGCTTTACCCCACTAAATGATGGGGCAATGCCTGTTTAGCCTCACATCCCCCCCTCTTTAACATTTCTATCTTCTGATAAGCTGAAAATCAATTCTCATTGCAGATTGGAAAGCGGCAATTTCCTGCAATTGAACTAGGTTCTGGTGAAATTCCAGGAATCTAATTTACTAATACTACCATTGTGCATCGATACAAGTTACTTATTAAAGAACATTAAAATAACTTATTGAAAGTAGGTTTCTAGTGAAATATGTATTATATTCCAGGAGATAGTGTGTAAAAAAGTGTCTGACTAACATCAAGCTAGAATTTTGTGTTCAAGTTAATCTTTTGGTGCCTTTTAAGAATATGTGGTTGGCTAAGTTCGTCTGCGGGACATAGCTTGGCAATAGGCATTTGAAAAAAACAAACCGGTGGAAAACGGTCATGTCCCGTCCAATTATGTTGGACAAAGTAATTTTCATGATCCTGAGTACAAAATTAGTTAGTAGACCCAAAATCAAGTTGATGTTAGTTTGTCCCTTAATAGGGAACCACTTTGATTTGGAGTAATATTTGAATAACAAACCTATCAAAGTCAATCAAAATTCACTAAATTGAACAACAAACGCAAGTTTATCTAAACTGTTGGGGTAAAGTTTGCTTCACCATTGTATCGAGGTCTGTTTACTGTAATGGACTGCCCATGCGCATACGCAAGCTTTGACATTCGTAACACAACCTTCACTAACATGATAAACAATCTCTTTACAAGTAGTTAAATAGTGAAATAATGTATATTGCTTAGCGACTGTAGATGGCAGTCAATATTTAGCAAGTCAACTATTATCGCATCTCTAGGTTTTCTAAAATATGTAAAAAAAAAAAAAAAAAAAAAAAAAATGAAGTCCTACTCTGTTTTTGAAAATACATTTTTTTTTTCCAAATAAAAAGAAAGATTAAGTCGTAATCGATTAGGTTTGCTAAAATATTAAGAAATATTAAGTTTTACTCAATTAGGTATTTTTAAAATACAATGAAAGATTATGTCTTACTCCATTAGGTTTGTTAAAATATATAGATAGATTAAGTCGAACTCGATAAGGGTTTTTTAAAATACAAAGAAAGATTAAGTCGTACTCCATTAGGTTTGTTAAATTAAATTGATATATTAAGTCAAACTAGATTAGGTTTTTTAAAATATATAAAATGATTGTCGTACTTGATTAGGTTGGTTAAAATATATTATAGATAGATTATGTCGAACTCGATTAGGTTTTTTAAAATACAAGGAAAGATTAAGTCGTATTCCATTAGGTTTGTTAAAATATATGATAGATTAAGTCGAACTCGATTAGGTTTTTTAAAATACAAAGAAAGATTAAGTCGTACTCCTTTAGGTTTGTTAAAATATATGATAGATTATGTGGAACTCGATTAGGTTTTTTAAAATAGGTACAAATATAGATTAAGTCGTACTTGATTAGGTTTATTAAAGTATATAGATAGATTAAGTCGAACTAGATTAGGTTTTTTAAAATATATAAAATGATTAAGTCGTACTTGATTAAGTTTGTTAAAATATATTGTAGATATATTATGTCGAACTGGATTAGGTTTTTTAAAATACAAAGATAGATTAAGTCGTACTCGATTAGGTTTGTTAAAATATATAGATAGATTAAGTCGGAACTCCATTAGAATTTTTAAAATACAAATAAAGATTAAGTCGTACTCGATTAGGTTTGTTAAAATATATAGATAGATTAAGTCGAACTCGATAAGGGTTTTTTAAAATACAAAGAAAGATTATGTCTTACTTCATTAGGTTTGTTAATATATATAGATAGATTAAGTCGAACTCGATAAGGGTTTTTTAAAATACAAAGAAAGATTATGTCTTACTTCATTAGGTTTGTTAAAATATATAGATAGATTAAGTCGAACTCGATAAGGGTTTTTTAAAATACAAAGAAAGATTATGTCTTACTTCATTAGGTTTGTTAAAATGTATAAAATGATGAGTCTTACTCGATTATGTTTGTGAAAATATATAGATGATTAAGTCGAACTCCATTAGATTTTTTAAAATACAAATAAAGATTAAGTCGTACTCCATTAGGTTTGTTAAAATATATAGATAGATAAAGTCGAACTAGATTAGGTTTTTCAAAATATATAAAATGATTAAGTCGTACTTGATTAGGTTTGTTAAAATATATAGATAGATTAAGGCGAACTCGATTAGGTTTTTTAAAATACAAAGAAAGATTAAGTCGTACTCTATCAGGTTTGTTAAAATATATAGATAGATTAACTCGAACCCGATTAGTTTTATTAAAATATTTAGAAATATTAAGTGTAGGTTAAATTTATGTTTCTGTACATTAAATTTTGTGTAGTATATTTAAGTTGTAGGTCAAATGCTTTTAAATTCGATGATTTGAATTTGGTTTTAGATTTAAATAGTGAAGGGGTGATGACATATGAGGCCACATGAGAGCAGAATCATGCAGTGCGACGGCTGTGTAAATTAGTTGATACGTTGAGAGAGACCCATCTAGATGGAACTTGTCTATTAGTGGAATAGTGAATGTTTGCTTTATGGAACCGATCCTATTAGTGGTATAGGGTTCACCAGCTTTCAACTTACCTATTAGTACAGCTATCGATACATTTATAATATCGACCCCATAGCTCTCTCTCTATATGTAAGTGGATCGATATGTGTTGTCCATCCTCTAGTGCTACCAGGTGATATGAAGCATCCCAGAAGCCGTAGATAAGGGTGAGTTTGAAGAGGTTATTTGCACATGAAACAAAACTTCCCCCTCTCCTATATTTTGAACTTTGACATTTACAATTTTTAAGAGGGAATTGCAGGTTCATTTAATTTGTTTAATGGAATTTCCTCTCATGAATAGCTCGATTTTTGGTTAGAATAAAGCTTTTATTAAACTCAATGTAATAACAACATGAAGGTAATTTAATTCAATAAAATAATTACTAATAAAAAAGAAAAGTAAAAGATAAATAAAAATAATTAACTCGCCTTTGAAAGCCGATCTGAAAAAAATTATTTACAAATGTAATATAAACAAAAAATAAAAAAATGTTTTAATCAGTGTAATATTAATTTAGTTTTATAAATTGTTTTACCAATTTAATAATAATAATAGTACGAGTAAAAAAACCAATAACTGTGTCCGAAAAATACTAAATTCGTCTTGGCATCAATGGAATTGAACTTTAGTGTCCCCAAAATTTCCCGGGATGAAAAATTTTTCTTATAGAGCAGGAGGTTAAATTATAAAATTTGAAATAAACATTATTCAAGTGAAGGCCCCATGGTACGTATTTTATCGTGCTGAGTCGAATGTGATAACTTTCAAGTTTTTCGTTTTTCGTCTTCTTAGTTGTATTAGAGGTAACTTTTTGGTTTAAAAATTATTAATTATTTTTGAGAAGGCTACTCTCCCGGTGTTTTCGATAAAAACAAGTTGAAGAATATTCCTGTATTTAATTTTGAACTTAAACTTACTCAAGGTAGTGCGGTGTTAATTTTTTGTGTAAGCGAAAACTTTGCCAGCCCACATATTAACATCACCTGGTCACTTGGTCCTTTTGAAGCAAAATACATTCTTTCGAAAGTTTTACGAACCGTTCTACCAGCCCAATTCTTTGGGGATGATGTAGTGATGACTTTATGAGTGTAATGTTCCTGCGAGGTAGTTAAGAATCGTTCGTTTCGTTGATATGGGGTAGACTTAATGAGTATAATGTTGGTCCGAGGTAGTTAAAGCACTGTTCTGCCAGCCCAATTGTTTGCGTGTGATATGGGGATGACTTAATGAATATAATGTTGGTAGTTAAAGCACTGTTCTGCCAGCCCAATTGTTTGCGTGTGATATGGGGTAGACTTAATGAGTATAATGTTGGTGTGAGGTAGTTAAAGCACTCTTGTGCCAGCCCAATTGTTTGCGTGTGATATGGGGTAGACTTAATGAGTATAATGTTGGTGCGAGGTAGTTAAAGCACTGTTCTGCCAGCCCAATTGTTCGCGTGTGATATGGGGTAGACTTAATGAGTATAATGTTGGTGTGAGGTAGTTAAAGCACTGTTCTGCCAGCCCAATTGTGTGCGTATGATATGGGGATGACTTAATGAGTATAATGTTGGTGCGAGGTAATTAAAGCACTGTTCTGCCAGCCCAATTGTGTGCGTATGGTATGGGGATGACTTAATGAGGATAATGTCGGTGCGAGGTAGTTAAAGCACTGTTCTGCCAGCCCAATTGTGTGCGTATGATATGGGGATGACTTAATGAGTATAATGTTGGTGCGAGGTAATTAAAGCACTGTTCTGCCAGCCTAATTGTGTGCGTATGATATGGGGATGACTTAATGAGGATAATGTCGGTGCGAGGTAGTTAAAGCACTGTTCTGCCAACCCAATTGTTTGCGTGTGATATGGGGATGACTTTATGAATTCGAACATTATCGAGCAACGTAGTTAAGAACCGTTCTACCAGCCCAATCGTTTGAGGATGTCTTCTCCTTTGAGGAAGCACTGTTCTTCCAGCCCAATTGTTTGCGTTTGATACCAACCAATTTTTACCAATTGAGTACCAATTGTTTGTTGGAATGACTTTATGAGTATGATGTTGCTGCTATCCCAAATCTCCTGAACAAATTTGGAGTAACTTCGCCGCCCGTTTTTTGATGCTATAAATTTTGGTAAGCTAAAGTGAGTGAAACCAAAGTGATACCTTCCACAATTCTTACTATTCGTGCAGACTTAATACAATTTAGTGACGCATCTACTAACACCAACCAATATCGTCCTTCATATATGGTCCTGAAAAATCGTAGGTTTATAAAATTATGATTATGGCTCGCGTGAGAATAAAGTCTGGTTTCTTTCGAAAATCTAACTGTACCTACATGCAGCCCTAATGCTATTTAGTGAATGCATCTCTAGCCATTTAATCGATGCATCTCTAGCGATTTAGTCGATGCATCATCTAACACTAATGTATATCGTCCTTCATATTAGCCCCATGAAATCAATATGATTAGTCAATTATGATATATCTCGCTGGTGAATAAAGGTTGCAGATTCTTGGTTTTCCCATGGGTTTAATTTGTAGAAAAACCTGGGATATATTGAGGGAATTTCGTTATAAAAGAGAAGGGGGGTTGGGAGTGAAGGAAAGTGGGAAAGCATTAGTACACGTTAGGAGATACGAGACAGATGGCTTGACGTGGATATTGCAAAGCACACCAAAGTCTGCTGCTTTCCAACTGAAGTATCATTTGTCAACCTGAAGTATAGAAAGACTTTGGGAAAGACTAGCAACACTGGATGCTTTCCACTTGGGAGACATCCTCTCCAGATAAATCAACCTCAGGTCTCTTCAAAACTTCCCTTGTCCTACCGACCCAATGAAAATAAGCTTTACTTCCATCTTCAAAAAGGCAAAGGCTTGACTAACGATAACCAGCAAACTATTATTTCCTCTTCTCTCTTCGATTCTTTTCAAGTATAGAAATAAAAAAAAACTGAAGTTTGATAAGGGAGGAAAAATCCTTTCGAAAAGTGATAGAGGATGACCGTACTGACCACAAACCGACCAATCACACGAGGTAATTTATATACCTCATCGAAACTTCCTTTTTACCTAGAGGGTGCTTCAAACCAGGCGCAACCCTCATCATTCTTATTGAGTTAGGGATCTCTAAGGGTTTTAAGGGTTTTTTCCTTACTCCGAACATAGAAACCCTATTTTTTCTACCAAAATGAGAGAAAATTCGGGTACAAAATCAAATTTTCTCTTTAAGGGGGGAAAAGAATAAAAGAAGTTAAAAATTTTAAATTAACATGAACGAATAAACAATCTCAAAAATATGGAAAACTTCAGTATTGTAGTGTTTCACAATCATTATATCATTTATATAATCCCGACGACGGTGACGACGACGCACCTCAAAATGATTTATTATTGCTAAGCTAAGGCAACCACGTTTATTCCAATAAAAATAAATTTTTGTTTTCATTTGTTGGTCTTCAAACAGATAATTGTTATTTGCTCTTAATTTAGGTATCTATTTTGTTGATTTGATATTCTTAATTTAGTTATTTATTATTTTTTTGATTTGATACTCTTAACATACTTATATGTTAGTCTTTATTTAGTTATTTATTTATGTATATATATATATATATATATATATATATATATATATATATATATATATATACATATATATATATATATATATATATATATATATATATATATATATATATATATATATATATATATATATATATATATATATATATATATATATTATTTAGATAACCTGATTGTAATCTTTTTGATTATATTATAACCGTTAATAGGAGATTTTCTGTATCATATTAAGTGAACGCTAAAGGTGGCGTTTAAATAATAGTGGTTTGCCGTTTTTTTTAGTTCATGAGATGATCTCCTCATATTAACTTTAAAATTAAATTAAATATAAAAAAATTTAAAAAAATACCTGTAGGTGTAAACAAATTCTATCGAGAAGGGAAATTTTGTTATGGCAGGTAATTTTTATTTTAAAAAACGTCTCCTTCCCATTAACTTTCATGAAAAATATCCCTTTTGTTTATCCCGTGATCTGATTAATATCTTATGTCTGATATATATATGTATAAAACCCTTTTTTGGTATTTAAAAAATAAGTAATTAAGTATAGGAAGTAAAGAGGAAAAGCTATAAGGTTTAAGGGTTGCTGTATATTATATAAAGAGCCGAGCTTGGCAGCTCTTTACTCTTCAACTTCTCTTTGTATATATCGTTAGGGAGGGGGAAGAAGGGAGGGAGGGGTGGGAGCTCTTGAGTTTAAGGCTGTAAAATGAATAAATTTACATTTTTATATTTTTTTCGCTTTCTTTAAACCTCGTTTAGTTGATAACTCAAACTCAAAAAAAGAAAATATTCTCAATCCATTAGTCTTTGCCTTATTTTTTTTCTTTAAAGATATAAATATCTCTTTTTTTTTCTTTATAGTGTTTCATTTATAATATTGAATAAATATTTAAGGAAACAATTAATGAGTCCATTTTTTTTAAATAATTCATAATTTAATATAAAATGATAATATAGTACATAATTAAATTTGTTTATTTCCATAGTATTTTCTGATATATATATATATATATATATATATATATATATATATATATATATATATATATATATATATATCAGCAATGTAATACCGTGTTTTTGCCACGCAAGCGTGACACATCCCTTGGTGTCTCTCACTACACAAATTGTGTACCTTATTGCAGTGTGCAAAAACACGGTATTACATTGCTGATTTGTTTTGCCAGCCAAGCAAGAATGGCAGTGTGAGATCACGCTAGTCTCTGATAAAGCCCTATACCTGATCTTCTTGAGTTGGTATAGGTCCAGAGTTGGCTGGGCATCGTCGGGCCCCTGATGAGTCGGACGCGACGAAACGATGCCGAGCCAACATTTTTGTGACGTATTGTCTAATGTTGGAACAGTTCCTGTGTCACGCTTGCGTGGCACATCCCTTGGTGTCTCTCACTACACAAATTGTGTATGTATATATATATATATATATATATATATATATATATATATATATATATATATATATATATATATATATATATATATATATCAAATGAGGATATCCCTACCGTCGATACTTGCTTGATCTGGAGATCACTGGACCGGTTTCGGCTAAACGCCATCATCAGCAGAGTCGAATGCGAACTTACATATCTTAAAAACTATAGTTGTCCTAGTTTAATGAAATTTTGTTGGCACGTCGAAATTTGCCCCAAGACAGAGATTTGCCCAGTTCCATTCGAATATAAATCTTCAAACATTTATTATTGATTAAAAATTAATGTAAACTCGATAGAAATTAAAACAGGTTCTAACAATCATTCTTTCAATTCCTAGTGGGATCACATTAGTTTTATGCTCACAGCTCACATTCAAATGCTTAAGTAACATCTAAAGTCAAGTGTTTTACAAGTATGACACAGTGCCGTCAAAAATCCACAAAAATGTTTATAGAGAACGTAATAAAGGATGTACCTCGTCTATTTGTGAGGGTTTCTTAGCCCGCAATGCATGAGTGTTTTGCGGGTTAATCATATCCTTATTCTTGTACTATGGGCTCCATGAGCTTTACTTTGACCTTTGTGTTTGATAAATTTCATTATCAAACATTTGTTATCTATATTATCTGTGTTGTTTATGTTATCTAATGTGACAATTTACTGTTTCAGGATACAATGACAGTTCATACGCGGGAATGACAAAGCAGGGCATGACCGCATCTTCTGACGAGTGAGTTTTTTTTTTATTTATTTTATTAATTATTATTATATTTTTAGGGAAATTCGATTATTTTGCCCCAAACAACAAAAAATATTTTCAATAAAATTTTCTGTATACATTGTAACATCGTATTGTGTTTTTATAGTTCAATTATTGTTTTGAAGATAAACATATTGTACGATTTTTTTCATGAAAAGTTGACTCATTTATTGCATTCTTAAAACCAGTAATTAAAAGTTATTAATATTTTTCAATAATCCTTGAGAGTTCAACGTCGTTTAAGATTTTTTTTTTAATTAGCTTAGAATTTTCGAAGGGAGACGCAACGGAGAAAATTGCATTCCTCCGTCTGGCAGAATTATATTTTTCAATAAATATAATTCTACTTGGAGGGGAATTGAACCATGATCTTCCCCTTTAAGTAGGTTTTTTTTTTTTTTTTAAACTACATTTTTTCTCATTAAAGATTCTTTTTGTTTTTATGATCGCAAAATATAGGTATCTAGGTGTATACATGTAACATATTTGTTATTAAATATTGATTTGACCTCAGTGTATGATATTTTCTCCTCTCTCTCTCTTCTATTTTTCTAATAATATAGATTACAGACCAAACTGCAGTACTAGAGTGTACTGTTATTAATGTTAAAAATACAATTGTTTAAAAAAAATATATTTTATTTCCACAAGGGAGAAAAAGTGTTTTCAGTTTAATTTAGAAGGAGTGATGTACGTCTTTTCTCTCCTGAACTCAAACAGCAGGTAGAAAAAGTAAAAGTAGGGAGAAACAGAAGGGTTGGCTACTTTATTATTCTGTAAATGTAGATAATAAATGGCTAATGTAGAGAATTTGTTGAAATCAGGTTGGTACCCATTTAAATAAACAGGTCAAGTGTGTGCTGGTCAGCACACTGTATAGTTTAAGTAGTACCCTATTGATGGTGTTTTTTAAAATGCTAAAAAGCTTACTTTGAACTATCCTATGGGTCTGATATTCTCAAAACACATGCAAACTTCTGGTAATGATTTTTTTGCCACTGAACCGGACTACAACCATATAAATACATCGAAAAGACCATAATTATAAAAATATGTATTTTGTCAATAAAAAATAAAATAATATTTTTTTCGAAATTTCCAAAAAGTAGTATCTTTACTTTTGGTCGAAGAATGTTCAGGAATTTTTTCAGTTTTTTTGCACTTCACATAAGTGAGATAGATAAAGGAGGGGACACGTTTCACGCCCACTTCAAACTTGCCTACGCTCGCCCTATCAAAGTTATAACCAAAGAATTATATATTTATTGAAATCAGCTCGACGTACCCTTTCATATATTATATGATACCCCTCGTGGTGTCGAAAAAAAATGAACCCTTAAGTTTTTTTACCCAAATTTTTTTGAGAAATATTTTTTTAAGTCGCTATATTTTTAACATGTGTGGGTAGGTACAAGACATATACATGCCAAATTTCTAAGTCATCGGACGAAAGGTGTGGCGGTGAGAGCAGGCGACGGACGGACGGACGGACAGACAGACACACGCAGGAAAATATAAGGGTCCTTGGTTTTGCCTACGGACCCTAAAAAGAACGCGCCTGAGAATTTACCGCAAGGTGGTGTGGAAAAAATGCTGTTTGATCAATTTAAAAGCTTACTACAAAAAATCGCGGGTGAAGCCGTGAGGGGTGATATACCTACCAGTAAATATATAAATTAAATCTTACTGTTAGGTACTATCATTTGATGTATCGTAAACTTCTGTTTCTTCGCCTATATACTCATATAATAGGTATATATAAAATGAAACTGCTGCAACAGGTTTTAAATAGTATGTATTCTTGGTCGTCTTTAACCATTTAAAAATCTCAACATCTCTAAAAATGTAAGAAAGTCAACGATTTGAGAGTTGAATAATTGCGCTACTACAATACTTCCTATTTAAATGTTGTAGGAGAAAGGAAAAAAAAGTTGTTAACAACTGTAACAGGGTTAAAATAACATTGTTGGTCTTCTGTAAACGAGAAATATTTTAAAAAATGTGCGTTTGAAACCGAGTTTCGCAACAAATCATGTGTATAAAAGTTGCTTTTATACAAGGATAGATCAAGACTGGGATTTTCTTGTTCAATTATACCTTTTCCGTTTCCTCTCGGCGATAATAATCGTGTTAGGGTTTTATCGTGTTCATGTCACGCCGTAGTAATTCCCTGTAGTTCGTGTTTCTTTGGACTCGAGAGCTTTGCGTGACTCCGTCACGTTTCTACCATATCATTGTTTCCTTTTTAAAAATCAATCTTCACTCCTTTTTTGTGTTTTTTTTTTGGTGGAACTTGACGAAAGATTTTTGATTTTTGTTGTCTACTTAAATAACTTAAATACTTAAATACTCTAAACTTTAGAGTATAATTAATGGGTAATTTGTACACATAAGTAATACTTTTGTACAAAATTTTTGACCAACTTTAGAGTATAATTAATGGGTAATTTGTACACATAAGTAATACTTTTGTACAAAATTTTTGACCAACTTTAGAGTATAATTAATGGGTAATTTGTACACATAAGTAATACTTTTGTACAAAATTTTTGACCAACTTTAGAGTATAATTAATGGGTAATTTGTACACATAAGTAATACTTTTGTACAAAATTTTTGACCAACTTTAGAGTATAATTAATGGGTAATTTGTACACATAAGTAATACTTTTGTACAAAATTTTTGACTAACGTTGTAAAAACAGTTAATTTTCTTGTGGAGGGGGTAAGTTGGAATGTCCGAAGTGCACCCGCGTAGAATCTTTTAGGTATTACATTCAATGTTAAGTCAACTTCTTGTGATGATATTCATCAATTTTTTTCGATAACTTCTCTACAATTAGTGATTTTGAGATGGTAGGTCAGCGAGATGCTGTCAAATAAAACACATGGAGAAAGTTTATGCTAACGTTTTGCTAAATTTATTAGCATCATCAGAGCAAGAAACAAAGTATAAAATAAAAATATAAAAAATAAAAATAAAATAAAAAATAGATTAAAAAAAAAATATATATATACAATATAATATAAAATAGAATTGTCGTAGAGTTAACCTCGACCTTTTTGTGTTATTTTTATTTTACTACGTTTTTATTAGGTTGCTTTCTTGTTTGTTTGTTTGTCGAGTACAAATCTTGCAATCGATTTTTAACTAACTTCCCGAGTAGCTAAACATTTGAAACATTTAGAATAGCTCAGAACACGATGACTATGCATTATCTTAATACTTTTAGCCATCTTTCAGCAGAATTTAATTAGTTTTCAGCAAATTTTGCTGTATGGAAAGTTAGTTCGGAAAAAACCCTTAAGTTATTTTATTTGTTTTGCCATATCCCATATTTACAATCTTCATTTTGACGGCTTTTAAATTTGTGATTTTTATAAATAAGAGATAAACATTGAATGACAGCAAAACAGTAAATACATCGATTATATTATTTATCGATTATATCATTTATATTACATATTTCAAATATATCGATGGCACGGTTTAGATTTGGTGTTGGGGAGATCCGTTCTACAAAGATTTGTCCATTTATAGGTTTAAGATCAGTTCTCTAGATGGTTGTCATTTATGTGAAGTAAATAAATTCGGAACTATTTTTTTTTTTACTTACATTATATATTATATAACAATAACAATTATATTATCAACATTACATACGATTCAACAGAAAATTTAAAAACGTAGTATATAAAGAGTTCTTTTTATCTTGAAATTATTAATATTTTTATTTTATAATAATCTATAGGTTAGTTAGTAGCAGATTTAATATCGAATAAATAAATCAACTTCGTTGGTTATAATAGTGTTGAATATGCAGTAGAAATTATCAAAATTATATAATAAAATTTCTTTAGAGAAGTTTATTGCTTAGAGAAGTTTCGAGAATTTAGTTTTAGCTAATAGAAGTTTCAAGAATTAGGTTTTTGGTAAGAGAAGTTTTAGTCAGGGTGTCCATAGGCAAAAAAGTCAATTATACATACTCTTTCCAAACCTCTTAGTATGGCTTGTTTAGGCCAAGTCTGATACGGTTTTCCTCTGAGATTTTATTTGGTTTTGATGCGTTTTTCATTATTTGAACCCTATAACTTTGACCCGTCAGACTGGAAAATCGGAAAAAGTTCTGCGTCAGACAATATTAAAATGTTGACTTATAGGGTTCAAATAATGTATCTTGAGAAAATCAGCTGGATATAAATTAATATTAATTAATGATTAATATCCAGCTGATTTTCTCAAGATACATTATTTGAACCCTATAAGTCAACATTTTAATATTATCTGACGCAGAACTTTTTCCGATTTTCCAGTCTGACGCGTCAAAGTTATAGGGTTCAAATAATGAAAAACGCCCCAAAACCAAATAAAATCACAGAGGAAAACGGTGTCAGATTCCTAAACAAGCCATACAAAAAGGTTTGGAAAGAGTATGTATAATTGACTTTTTTGCCTATGGACACCCTGACTACTTCAAGAATTTAGTTTTAGTTAAGAGAAGTTTCTAGAATTTAGTTTTAGTTAAGAGAAGTTTCTAGAATTTAGTTTTAGTTAAGAGAAGTTTCTAGAATTTAGTTTTAGTTAAGAGAAGTTTCTAGAATTTAGTTTTAGTTAAGAGAAGTTTCTAGAATTTAGTTTTAGCTAAGAGAAGTTTCTAGAATTTAGTTTTAGTTAAGAGAAGTTTCTAGAATTTAGTTTTAGCTAAGAGAAGTTTCTAGAATTTAGTTTTAGTTAAGAGAAGTTTCTAGAATTTAGTTTTAGCTAAGAGAAGTTTCTAGAATTTAGTTTTAGTTAAGAGAAGTTTCTAGAATTTAGTTTTAGTTAAGAGAAGTTTCTAGAATTTAGTTTTAGCTAAGAGAAGTTTCTAGAATTTAGTTTTAGCTAAGAGAAGTTTCTAGAATTTAGTTTTAGCTAAGAGAAGTTTCTAGAATTTAGTTTTAGTTAAGAGAAGTTTCTAGAATTTAGTTTTAGTTAAGAGAAGTTTCTAGAATTTAGTTTTAGTTAAGAGAAGTTTCTAGAATTTAGTTTTAGTTAAGAGAAGTTTCTAGAATTTAGTTTTAGCTAAGAGAAGTTTCTAGAATTTAGTTTTAGTTAAGAGAAGTTTCTAGAATTTAGTTTTAGCTAAGAGAAGTTTCTAGAATTTAGTTTTAGTTAAGAGAAGTTTCTAGAATTTAGTTTTAGTTAAGAGAAGTTTCTAGAATTTAGTTTTAGTTAAGAGAAGTTTCTAGAATTTAGTTTTAGCTAAGAGAAGTTTCTAGAATTTAGTTTTAGCTAAGAGAAGTTTCTAGAATTTAGTTTTAGTTAAGAGAAGTTTCTAGAATTTAGTTTTAGCTAAGAGAAGTTTCTAGAATTTAGTTTTAGTTAAGAGAAGTTTCTAGAATTTAGTTTTAGCTAAGAGAAGTTTCTAGAATTTAGTTTTAGCTAAGAGAAGTTTCTAGAATTTAGTTTTAGCTAAGAGAAGTTTCTAGAATTTAGTTTTAGTTAAGAGAAGTTTCTAGAATTTAGTTTTAGGTAAGAGAAGTTTCTAGAATTTAGTTTTAGTTAAGAGAAGTTTCTAGAATTTAGTTTTAGTTAAGAGAAGTTTCTAGAATTTAGTTTTAGTTAAGAGAAGTTTCTAGAATTTAGTTTTAGTTAAGAGAAGTTTCTAGAATTTAGTTTTAGTTAAGAGAAGTTTCTAGAATTTAGTTTTAGTTAAGAGAAGTTTCTAGAATTTAGTTTTAGTTAAGAGAAGTTTCTAGAATTTAGTTTTAGTTAAGAGAAGTTTCTAGAATTTAGTTTTAGTTAAGAGAAGTTTCTAGAATTTAGTTTTAGTTAAGAGAAGTTTATAGAATTTAGTTTTAGTTAAGAGAAGTTTCTAGAATTTAGTTTTAGTTAAGAGAAGTTTCTAGAATTTAGTTTTAGTTAAGAGAAGTTTATAGAATTTAGTTTTAGTTAAGAGAAGTTTCTAGAATTTAGTTTTAGTTAAGAGAAGTTTCTAGAATTTAGTTTTAGTTAAGAGAAGTTTATAGAATTTAGTTTTAGTTAAGAGAAGTTTCTAGAATTTAGTTTTAGTTAAGAGAAGTTTCGAGATTAGGCTAAATATATAAAAGTTAAATTTGATGGAACAAAAAAAGAAAAAAAAAAACATTCTCCAGTTAGAAAAGCGATTTTTCAAGGGTTTATACATCGATTATAAAAGCAGCTAAAGATGTATTTTATTTTTAAAAGTTGGAAAAGCGACGTTTAAAAAGTTAATAAACCGATTTAAAAAGCATTAAAAGTTGTATTTTGTCTAAACAGTTATATAAAAGCCATGTTTATGTAGGTAATTTGTCAACTTATATCTAAAATCGTATTTTTTCTATCTTTACAGTATAATTTTGTTTATTTTATCTTTAGATTTAAAAATGATGTTTGTGGCATTTATTCTGAATGGAGTATATTTATAACATTAATTATGTACATTTTTAAAAAGGTGTTACTAATTTATTTAATTAATTTTAATATATACTTTTTATTTTACGATTTTGGTAGTATTCATACTACGGAAAGATTAACTTTTAATTTAAATCAAATTATAATTATTATTAACAACGGGAAACAGACAGAGAAAAATACACTCCAGCGCTGGGATTTGAACCACAGGCCTCTATATGTTTCCCGTAGTTAATAATAATTATAATTTGATTTAAATTAAAAGTTAATCTTTCCGTAGTATGAATACTACCAAAAGCGTAAAATATGAATTTCTGATTGATTGTACTAAGTACAGGTACTAATTGGGTACTTTATAATTATAAGCGTTATTTCTCGGTCTAGTTCTATGTCATTAATGTTGACTTCTCAGATTTGTGGAAAATTGAAAGCTTGAATTCGGGACAAGGTATTATTAACGTCAGAGAAAATCATTCTCCTGCGTAGCTTAGATGGTAGAGCGCTATACTGGAAATATAGAGGCCTGTGGTTCAAATCCCAGCGCTGGAGTGTATTTTTCTCTGTCTGTTTCCCGTAGTTAATAATAATTATAATTTGATTTAAAATATACTTTTTATTTGCGGAATATTATATACCGCATAACAACTTGTGAAGATTTTCTATCCATGTTTCAAGTATTTATAGGTACATAGATTTTTATTAGTATCTGGAGTAGTATGAAAATTTAATTTAGTTTTAGCTAAGAGAAGTTTTTAGATTAGGCTAAAATAATATTAAAATTAATATTGATGGGATTTAATTTTTCATGGGAAAATTTTATCTTGGTAGTAAACTGATTACGTTAACTTTAAGAGTTTTATTCGTTATTTTAATATCGAGAAAGCTCAGCATAACTCACATAATGAGTTTTTTAATTAAATTATTCAATAAATGCCAAACAATAAAAGGATTTATTTTCCCTTGTCAAAAAAAAGTCCTTTTTTTAAGAAGATCCTTTCGTTTTTAAGGATAAAAAAAAGGTAAAGGTTTAAGGGTTAAGAAAGGACAGGAAGTTGGTTAGAAACTGGAGGGGGGTTGGGAAGTTAGGGAAGAACCGGAGTGTAATAACCAGGAGCTTGGAATTAGGGAGGTAAAACCCAGGCGAGTAATTATAGACAAGCAGCGCCCCTAGCGGATACTTGGATCAAACTATCCGGGAAATTCTCATCAATCACTCGGCCTGAGACCAGGCAAACCTCTCAGGCTGCCAAGGAAAGCCTTCAAACTCTAACACTGGCACAGGTAACTCTAAAGCCTCGTGTAGAAAAACTTTTCCGCCATCTTATACCAGTCCTACCAACAACTAACCACCTTAAACTTAACAAAAAGAAAATGCTAAAGCGCTTTCCAAAGTGTCCTTATAGCTTCTCTGATATATCATTTATATAATCGAGTAGTGTCCCGACGAGGCACCTCGAAATGATTTATTATTGCTAAGCTAAGGCAACCACATTTATTCCAATTAAAATAAATGTTTGTTTTGATTTGTTGGTCTTCAAATAGATATAATAACTTATCTAAATTTATTTATTTAATTTTTACTTTTTCTAAACATAAAATTAAGCGCTGCCACGGGCTTAACGGTTCGTTTATTTATTAACTTAGAAATGTTACTTTCTCATAAATGGAACCTTGTGAATATAATGTAAAAATAATGTTGTGAAATATTATGAAATTGAATACCATGAAAATTGTATTTTGATAAATTATTCTCGTTTAAGTTTCTCTGAGTCCAGCTTTTTAATACATATTTGTAGAATTACGTGCGCACGTAAAACGTATTAGTTGCATGTAAAGAAAAATTATGGTAAATATGCACTTACTTACGGCCCCTATTTCTATTTTACCGATTGACTTCGTTTTTTTTTTTTTTTTTTTTTTTTTTTTTTTTTTTTTTTTTTTTTTTTTTTTTTTACTGTTCCTTTTTAAATTTTAAGAACATTTGTCGATGTAGTCTTTTTTCGACTAAGTCAATTTAACAACTAATAAAAATAATAAAGAAATGAAATGTCCACTTACGGGAAATGTTGGAATAAGGGTGTAATTAGGGTGGGGAAAACGCATGGAATATCTTAAAACCTCAGAAGTAGAAGCACAAGCTACAAAAGAAATATAATAGAACAAATGAATTACATAATTTTATAAACAGTCACAGCATTTTGTGTTCACTAACTACATAAAAACTGTGGTCTTGCAAACAAAAAAACAAAAGGTAAGATAACAGTTCATTAGGACTGTTTTAAATTCCAGCGGACATGAAGGAGTTAAAAAATACGCATTTTGTGGAATAGATACAATCGATTATTAATATTACCATTATATCGATATTATGCTATTAGTGTGAATTTTGGACATGTTTTTTTACTATCATGCTATCAGAGTGAATTTTGGACAGGTTTTTTGACTATCATGCTTTTAGTGTGCATTTTGGACATGTTTTTTTACTATCATGCTATCAGAGTGAATTTTGGACATGTTTTTTGACTATCATGCTATTAGAGAGAATTTTGGACATGTTTTTTGACTATCATGCTATTAAAGTGCATTTTGGACATGTTTTTTGACTATCATGCTATTAAAGTGCATTTTGGACATGTTTTTTGACTATCATGCTTTTAGTGTGCATTTTGGACATGTTTTTTTATTATCATGCTATCAGAGTGAATTTTGGACGTGTTTTTTGAGTATCATGCTATTAGAGAGAATTTTGGACATGTTTTTTGACTATCATGCTATTAAAGTGCATTTTGGACATGTTTTTTGACTATCATGCTATCAGAGTGAATTTTGGACATGTTTTTTGACTATCATGCTATTAGAGAGAATTTTGGACATGTTTTTTGACTATCATGCTATTAAAGTGCATTTTGGACATGTTTTTTGACTATCATGCTATTAAAGTGCATTTTGGACATGTTTTTTGACTATCATGCTTTTAGTGTGCATTTTGGACATGTTTTTTTATTATCATGCTATCAGAGTGAATTTTGGACGTGTTTTTTGAGTATCATGCTATTAGAGAGAATTTTTGACATGTTTTTTGACTATCATGCTATTAAAGTTCATTTTGGACATGTTTTTTGACTATCATGCTATGATGACGGATGTTCGTTTCGTTGGGAGGAAACAACATTGAATTGCCCACGAAATTCACGTTGAACCGTAATCACCGCTTCATTTTCTACTAAATTGCAAAACGCAAAACAATTTTTGCTGTGGCGTCCACATCGTTATTATAACTAAAGTTGACCATTTTCGCTTATTGAGGAGGATAGCGCATTCTCTCGGTAACCAAATGAAACTACAGAGTGTATGGAAGCTACTATATATATATATATATATATATATATATATATATATATATATATATATATATATATATATATATAATATAATTACTTCATCCAGTGTTTTAGTTCAAATAGATTTTCCTGATTCAATTAAATTATATTTGAACATTTTCATCACGTTTTATGTTAAAAATAATCATACCCGGAGGAGAATCGAACCCCTGACATTCTACTTATATCTATAATCGTTCTAATACTACCAGCTAGCCCCCAATCTACCTGGTGCCTTTTGTATACATATTCATATACATATTCATATATATATATATATATATATATATATATATATATATATATATATATATATATATATATATATATATATATATATATATATATATATATATATATATATATACATATATATATATTATTAAAGTGAAAAGAAAAAGTTTAGTGGGAAAGTGTCGGGGAGACTTTTTGTTTTGCTCACTTTAGAAACAAAATGGAAAAGCCAATCTCATCTTTGGTCAAGTTGGTGCTTTTTATATGGCTTGGGAAAACACCATATAATTGTAAAGAAATCAGAAAAGAAGTGAGAAAAGTTGTAAAAGTGTTTTGGTTGAAGCAGTGCTTGTCCACTTTTCCAGCAGCGCATCCTTTCCTTCGCTTTTCCCTTTTCATAAGGACCTTTTTTTGTTTCGCTAACTCGTTTAGAATAAAAAGGATAAAAATCGAGAGATATGCTAGAATACATTCTGTTCTTTTTTTGTGTGTGTATCTTTTACAAAAGGATACATAAAAGCCAATTTATGTATAATACAATCAATTATTTTTTAACAAAAGGGCCGAAAGAATTAGAACGCGGAAAATAAAGTATCTTAAAACAAAACGGTAAACATAAAAGTTATAAAAAAAAGCCGACGCTGAATAGAATCGAGAAAAAAAGAAGACAACACGAAAAGGATTAAAGAAAAAACAACACAGAACCGGTTGAAGGTTTTTTTTTTTTACAAAGTTTCTATAGGAAAAACAATTTTTCAAGGGTTTACATCGATTGTGAAAGTACCTAAAGATGTATTTTATTTTTAAAAGTTAAACAAGTGACGTTTAAAAAGTTAATACATCGATTTAAAAAGCATTAAAAGTTGTTATTTTGTCTTAACAGTTTTTTAGAAGCGATGTTTCACTTTTGATCTGAAATCGTATTTGTTTTTTATCTTTACAGTATACTTTTGTTTGTTTTATCGTTAGATTTGAAAATTATGTTTGTGGCATTTATTCTGGATGGTGTATATTTATGGTATGAATATTTATAATATGCATATTTAATAATTATGACTAGAGAGGTTAAATAAACAGGGCAAGTGTGTGCTAGACAGCACACAGCGAGGGTCCGTAGGCCACACTGTATAGTTATTTCCCTATTGATGGTGTTTTTTAAAATGCTAAAAAGCTTACTTTGAACATAAACAAACTTCCGATATAGTATTTGTTTGCCACTGAACCGGACTACAACCATATGCATACATAGAAAATACCATAATTATAAAAAAAACGTATTTGGTCAATAAAAAATAAAATATATTTTTTTTGAAATTTCCAAAAAGGCGATATCTTTACTTTTGGTCGAAGAATGTTCAGGAATATTTTCAGATTTTTTGCACTTCACATAAGGTTTAAAGTGTTTTTTTGTTTTTATTTTATATCGACTTTTATTATAAAGAATATCGCATCTAAGATATTGTAATAAAATATTTTCTTCTCTTGTGAAAAAAATATGGAAAACTTAGTCTGTGACCTTTCAAGGTTGAATTGTTCCGTTACTATCCAACTTAATGAGGCAGACAAATATTTATGTTCTGAGAAAAAAATGAACTTCATGCAAAATAAACTTTATAAAAAAGTGTTTGGTGTGGGTAGAGAGACTAGGTAAGTAAAATATGTGACACAAACTTTGGAGACTGCAGGTGCTGCTGGGAGCGGATAGTATGAGAAAATAATACTAATTTTATCAGTAGTGAATTTCATCAAATGACATCAAAACTAACATTATGAATAACATCAAGATTAACATCAAAACTAGTATCAAGACTAACATTAAGACTAACATCAAGACTAACATTAAGACTAACATCAAGACTAATATTAAGACTAACATCAAGACTAATATTAAGACTAACATCAAGACTAACATCAAGACTAACATTAAGACTAACATCAAGACTAATATTAAGACTAACATCAAGACTAACATCAAGACTAACATTAAGACTGACATCAAGACTAACATCAAGACTAATATTAAGACTAACATCAAGACTAATATTAAGACTAACATCAAGACTAACATCAAGACTAACATCAAGACTAACATCAAGACTAACATCAAGACTAACATTAAGACTGACATCAAGACTAACATCAAGACTAATATTAAGACTAACATCAAGACTAATATTAAGACTAACATCAAGACTAACATCAAGACTAACATCAAGACTAACATTAAGACTAACATCAAGACTAATATTAAGACTAACATCAAGACTAACATCAAGACTAACATTAAGACTGACATCAAGACTAACATCAAGACTAATATTAAGGCTATCATCAAGATTAACATCAAAACTAGTATCAAGACTAATATCTTGTTTAAACAAACATGTTATTTTTATACTTAGTAAATCCAATAAAATTCTTGCATACGAGTCCGCAAAAACAGTGAGACTTTTTCATGTTTTCGCTCTGCGTAAACTACCGGAAAAAATGAAATATAATCGGTAATTTATTCAAGTAATTGATAAAAGTAGATGGAAGATCATTTTTATTCTTATCTCTACACCGGCACTGCCGCGGCTTGATTACAAACGACTGAATTCAAAGGCGCCGGCCCGCATTCTACAAATTGTTAATATACCTTCATACTAGGTAGGCCGAGAGGGCTGCGAGTTGATGACAACCTCCTGTACTTTCCTAATTCCCTGTCATACGTATAAATCTTCTTTCTTCAGACTTTCTTCGGCCCTAAGAAGCGCGGTAGGGGAAGGCACTACAGCTGGAGACTGGATTAAAGACCTCCAATACATTTCTAACTCCCTGTTATACTTTTCTGAGTTTTTAAGCTAAAAGTAACGTAATGTTTTTGACTTATGTTCCATAGCCTAAACATGAAAATGTCAAAATTATTTATCTATGGTAAATAGTTGTGTGATGTACAAGAAAAAAGTTAGAACACTTTTAAAGCTACTTGCAATGCTTTGCGTAATGAGCAATAAATAAAAATGTCGGTAAAATGTAGACGTTTAGAAGGAAACCATTTGTTGAGGTTTTATATTATAAATAAACACCTAAGAAGCACAACCTATACATATTCATTTTTTGGGTCCGTAGGCAAAACCAGGACCCTCATATTTTCCTGCGCGTGTCTGTCCGTCCGTCCTGTCGCCTGCTCTCACGGCTACACCTTTCGTCCGATCACTTTGAAATTTGGCATGTATGTGTCTTGTACCTGCCCACATATTTTAAAAATATAGCGACTTAAAAAAAATATTTTTCAAAAAAAATTAGGGTAAAAAAACTTAAAGTTTAAAATTTTTTATTTTTTTTTCGACACCGTGAGGGGTACCATATGAAAGGGTACGTCGAGCTGATTACAAAAATATATAATTCCTTGGATATAACTTTGATAGGGCGAGCGTAGGCAAGTTTGAAGTGGGTGTGAAACATGTCCCCCCCCCCCCCCCTCTATCTCGCTTATGTAGAGTGCAAAAAATCTGAAAAAAATCCTGAACATTCTGCGACCAAAAGTAAAGATACCACTTTTTGGAAATTTCGAAAAAAATATTATTTTATTTTTTATTGACAAAATACGTTTTTTTATAACTATGGTCTTTTCGATGTATTTATATGATTGTAGTCCGGTTCAGAGGCAAAAAAATACTTAATCAGAATTTTGTTTATGTGTTTTGAGAATACCAGACCCATAGGATAGTTCAAAGTAAGCGTTTTAGCATTTTAAAAAACACTATCAATAAGTTACTTCTTAAACTATACAGGCCTACGGACCCTCGCTGTGTGCTGACTAGCACACACTTGACCTGTTTATTTAATTTTCCCATTATGAGCGTACATTACGTATGATAAATTAAATATGATATGATAGATGCATCATTTTACCTTGCTTTTATTACCTAAATGAAATATGTAAATAAATATATTTGATTAGGGAAGAAAATAAGAAACAAAACGTAATGCCTACTATTCTTCTGTTACCTCTAGCAAACTTGGAAGCTTATTATTTATAGTTATAAATATAAATAATAAAATTTATTCAAAAATAATTGACATAAATCGTTTTTCTTTTTGTTTTGGTCAAATTCGTATTAAAACAATTCGGATAAAAAAAAGGGAGAAAAAAGTTTAATGGAAAAAACGAAAAAAAAAATGGTAAGGGACGTAATAACCGGGTTACCGAGAAGGCAAGACCCTATGATAAAGCTATTGGAGCCCATATATCAGCCACCCTGACATTTTTCCGGGCTCTTAAGCACTGACTTTTTTACCTTTTTCCGTTTTAAATTAATGGATTCAGGTTCCGACGCAATCAGGAAGTTAGAAGAAAAGCTCTAACGAAAATATTTTTGTGTACCTAATAAAATTAAACTTTTATAAAAGAAATATAATTAAATGAAAAATACTTTTTTTGCTCAATTATCTACTACGTATGGTGGAAATGTTTATGTATTAAAATTAGCTATTATCGTTTATTTTTTTAACATAAGTTTCAAGTTTATTCATTCCTTAAATTTTATTCTCCCTTTTAGTTTTATTTACCTGTTTATTCAGTATTTAAGTATAATTTACCTGTTTATTCGCTTTATTAGTTTTATTTACCTATTTATTCCGATATTAAGTTATATTTACCTGTTAACCACTCTTTCAGTTTTATTTACCTGTTTATTCACTCTCAGTTTTATTTACCTGTTTATTCACTCTCAGTTTTATTTACCTGTTTATTCACTCTCAGTTTTATTTACCTGTTTATCAACTCTCAGTTTTTTTTACCTGTTTATATACATATTATGTATTAAGTTTTATTTACCTGTTTATCCCCTCTTTCAGTTTTATTTACCTGTTTATATACAAATTATTGAGTTTTATTTACCAGTTTATCCACTCTTTCAGTTTTATTTACCTGTTTATATACGTATTATTGAGTTTTATTTACCTGTTTATCGCCTCTCAGTTTTTTTACCTGTTTTGTTTATATACATATTATTAACTTTTATTTACCTGTTTATCCACTCTCAGTTTTATTTACCTGTTTTTACACTCCTTCAGTTTTATTTACCTGTTTATTCGCTCTTCCACATTATCTAAAGTAATTGTGATTAATATGAAGTAACGAAATTAATTTAAGTCTCCAAATTTATAAATTCCTGGGACGGAATCCGTTTCAGACAATCTCTCGGTGTGCCGTTCAAATTTTGTGTGAACTATACCCTTCCTTTAAACCTACTTATATAATATTTATGATATTTCTAATATATATCAATATTAGTTGGTCCAATATTATTTATATCTCCGGGCCCATCGCTTTCTCTTCTGCGTATATATTATCTATTCTGCGGTATGCGAATTACCAACTGTATTGGCCATCCGATGTCCTTCTCGATGTTTAGTCGAGAGACTCATTTCTAGGCTCCTAAGCTCGTCAAGGAACTCTTATCGCTACAATTGATTATGATTAAAAAATATGCAACCAAGGTGTCAACACTGACATATCCCAGCGAGTTCTAATCCTAGAGAGGTGAGGCATGTTTAACATTATAAAAATACGATGCAACTAAGGTGTCAACACTGACATATCCCAGTGAGTTCTAATCCTAGAGAGGTGAGTCATGTTTAACATTATGAAAATACGATGCAACCAAGGTGTGAACACTAACATATCCCAGTGAGTTCGAATCCCAGAGAGTTGAGTCATGTTTAACATTATGAAAATACGATGCAACCAAGGTGTCAACACTAACATATCCCAGTGAGATCTTATCCCAGAGAGTTGAGTCATGTTTAACATTATGAAAGTACGATGCAACCAAGGTGTCAACACTGACATATCCCAGTGAGTTCGAATCCCAGAGAGTTGAGTCATGTTTAACATAATGAAAATATGATTCAACCAAGGTGTCAACACTGACATATCCCAGTGAGTTCAAATCCCAGAAAGGTGAGTCATGTTTAACATTATAAAAATACGATGCATCCAAGGTGTCAACACTGACATATCCCAGTGAGTTCGAATCCCAGAGAGTTGAGTCATGTTTAACATTATGAAAATACGATGCAACTAAGGTGTCAACACTGACATATCCCAGTGAGTTCAAATCCCAGAGAGGTGGGTCATGTTTAAGACTATGAAAATACGATGCAACCAAGGTGTCAACACTGACATATCCCAGTGAGTTCGAATCCCAGAGAGGTGAGTCATGTTTAACATTATGAAAATACGATGCAACCAAGGTGTCAACACTGACATATCCCAGTGAGTTCGAATCCCAGAGAGGTGTGTCATGTTTAACATTATGAAAATACGATGCAACCAAGGTGTCAACACTGACATATCCCAGTGAGTTCGAATCCCAGAGAGGTGAGTCATGTTTAACATTATGAAAATACGATGCAACCAAGGTGTCAACACTGACATATCCCAGTGAGTTCGAATCCCAGAGAGTTGAGTCATGTTTAACATAATGAAAATATGATGCAACCAAGGTGTCAACACTGACATATCCCAGTGAGTTCAAATCCCAGAAAGGTGAGTCATGTTTAACATTATAAAAATACGATGCATCCAAGGTGTCAACACTGACATATCCCAGTGAGTTCGAATCCCAGAGAGTTGAGTCATGTTTAACATTATGAAAATACGATGCAACTAAGGTGTCAACACTGACATATCCCAGTGAGTTCAAATCCCAGAGAGGTGGGTCATGTTTAAGACTATGAAAATACGATGCAACCAAGGTGTCAACACTGACATATCCCAGTGAGTTCGAATCCCAGAGAGGTGAGTCATGTTTAACATTATGAAAATACGATGCAACCAGGGTGTCAACACTGACATATCCCAGTGAGTTCGAATCCCAGAGAGGTGAGTCATGTTTAACATTATGAAAATACGATGCAACCAAGGTGTCAACACTAACATATCCCAGTGAGTTCTAATCCCAGAGAGTTGAGTCATGTTTAACATTATGAAAATACGATGCAACCAAGGTGTCAACACTAACATATCCCAGTGAGTTCGAATCCCAGAGAGTTGAGTCATGTTTAACATTATGAAAATACGATGCAACCAAGGTGTCAACACTAACATATCCCAGTGAGATCTAATCCCAGAGAGTTGAGTCATGTTTAACATTATGAAAATACGATACAACCAAGGTGTCAACACTGACATATCCCAGTGAGTTCGAATCCCAGAGAGTTGAGTCATGTTTAACATAATGAAAATATGATGCAACCAAGGTGTCAACACTGACATATCCCAGTGAGTTCAAATCCCAGAAAGGTGAGTCATGTTTAACATTATGAAAATACGATGCATCCAAGGTGTCAACACTGACATATCCCAGTGAGTTCGAATCCCAGAGAGTTGAGTCATGTTTAACATTATGAAAATACGATGCAACTAAGGTGTCAACACTGACATATCCCAGTGAGTTCAAATCCCAGAGAGGTGGGTCATGTTTAAGACTATGAAAATACGATGCAACCAAGGTGTCAACACTGACATATCCCAGTGAGTTCGAATCCCAGAGAGGTGAGTCATGTTTAACATTATGAAAATACGATGCAACCAAGGTGTCAACACTGACATATCCCAGTGAGTTCGAATCCCAGAGAGGTGAGTCATGTTTAACATTATGAAAATACGATGCAACCAAGGTGTCAACACTGACATATCCCAGTGAGTTCGAATCCCAGAGAGGTGAGTCATGTTTAACATTATGAAAATACGATGCAACCAAGGTGTCAACACTAACATATCCCAGTGAGTTCTAATCCCAGAGAGTTGAGTCATGTTTAACATTATGAAAATACGATGCAACCAAGGTGTCAACACTAACATATCCCAGTGAGTTCGAATCCCAGAGAGGTGAGTCATGTTTAACATTATGAAAATACGATGCAACCAAGGTGTCAACACTGACATATTCCAGTGAGTTCGAATCCCAGAGAGGTGAGTCATGTTTAACATTATGAAAATACGATGCAACCAAGGTGTCAACACTGACATATCCCAGTGAGTTCGAATCCCAGAGAGTTGAATCATGTTTAACAATGATGATTTCATCTAATAGATGATTATTAAGCCCGGATCCTTCATTCTGTAATTACCTAATAATGTTGAACGCTTCGTAGAAGAAATAGAAATCACATTAAAAAATGGAACGCAAATCAATTCATTAAAACGGATTAAAATATTTTACTAAATAAGATTATTATTATTGGTTTTATTTATTTTTGTTAATGTATTCATAGAGTTAATGAAAAAAGTAAGGATTTGCTGTAATAATTAATGAAAATAATAAAAAAAAATATATATATATTTTTCTCTTTTTTAATTTTTAAAATGAGTGTGAAAAGAAAAAGAAGAAGAAATGCATGGTTGTAGGAAGTATTACCATGATTAGTTTGTGAGTGGGGTGGAAAGATAAAAGCTTCAGAAAGAATAACAGGGGGGGGGGGGGGGGAGAGGAGATGGGGGGGGATCGTAAATAAAAAAACAGTAACAAAGGAGGGAGGGAAAGCCAACGATAAAGAAAATGGTTAAAGAAAACAGTCAAGTGAACATAATATATATAAAACAAGTTTCTTTTCGCTTTCCTTTCCCTTGTAATATGAGCTTGGAAAACTGTTTAGGATAAATGAAAACTTCTTCAATAACTTATGGATATTTTCTACTTATTATTTATAACTGGTATGTATAACTAAAAAAAGAAATATATATGTTTTCCCTATTATAAGTTATAATTTTATTTACTTTTCTAATGTTGATAATAATTCTTATTATAGCCAAACCAGAAGGTGTCCATTAAGTGATTTTATAAATTAAAAATTATATAATTATATTTACGGTATAGTCCAGGAGATAGCGTGCAAAAAAGTGTGTGACTAACATCAAGCTAGAGTTTTTTATACAAGTTAATCTTTTAGCGCCTTTTAAGAATATGTGGTCGGCTAAGTTCGTCTGCGGGACATAGCTTGGCAATAGGGGTTTGAAAAAAACAATTATGGTGGACAATGTGATTTTCATGATCCTGAGTACAGAATTAGTTAGTAGACCAAAAATCAAGTCCATGTTATTTTATCATTTGATTGGTTAGTTATTCAAATATTACTAAAAATTAACGTGGTCAACTGTCTAGGGACAAACTAACATCAACTTGATTTTCGGTCTACTAACTAATTCTGTACTGAAGATCATGAAAATCACATTGTCCACCATAATTGGTGAGACATGGCCGCTCTCCACCGGTTTTTTTTTTCAAACGCCTATTGCCAAGCTATGTCCCGCAGACGAACTTAGCCAAACAGATATTCTTAAAAGGCGCTAAAAGATTGACTTGTATACAAAATTCTAGCTTGATGTTAGTCAGACACTTTTTTGCACGCTATCTCCTGGACTAGTAGTAGACTAACTATGCGTACTCTGGACAGTCTAATCTGCCGGTCTGTATTTTATTTATTGTTCAGTACAATAAGCTGAACACTTGAACTAGTAACAGTGATTGTTATTTACTAATTTTACCTTTTTTTTTTTTTTTTTTTCATTATGAATAAATAACACAGAATTATCACTTAGCATGATTAGAGAGAAACAAAATCTTTTATACAATCGGCGACGGCGACGCTCCTCGAAATGATTAATAACGTTAAAAATTGATGAGCAGCGTGAGACTCATTCATTTTGATTATAACTAATTAACTCTCAGCTCTTTTTCTTTTAATGCAATTAATAAGAAATAACTAGACATCACGTGGCTCTTTATTTTTAATTATATCTGGACAGCGCGAGACTCATTCATTTTAAATATAACTAATATGGAACGAATATAGTATTAACAATGGACTAATTATGATATTATTTAAATTTCATGAAAACTGAGGATTAGTTTTTAAGATATGTTGATTCAGAAAAATTGATCGACTGACCGGCAGACAGAAACGGAACTAAAAATTTGCCCTGATGTCTGAAACGGATTTCTGTCTTGAAATTTTGAAATCGGAGACAAAAAATGTATGTTTTAATTCTCTACCTTAGAGGTGAATAATAATTGTGCCCACTATATGTATTTTTTAAATGACTTTTTGCGTTATATACTGCATTACACTGGTTAACTATTGTAATAACGCCATTGTTTGTCATTTAGAAGATAATAATCAATGCAAAAAATGTTCAGTTTTGAAGAAATAATGCTGACTTAGCATTTTTTTTATCCCAAACGTAATTATTCTTTTGAAATTGTGATTTTATTCTTTGAATTTTATTCGACATGTGTAAGTTAATTTAAATCGCGGTTTAAACAATTAAATTTATATAAAAAAATATTTCGTGTTTAATTAAATTAGTGTTGTCTAGATATATAATACATCTTTCTTCGCTGGGATTACAAAACAAAAAAGGTTGGTTTAAAAAAATGCAACTAGGTGACAAAATGAACTCTTTGTTAAATAACCCATCCCCCCCCCCCCTCCATATAAATACAATATTTACATCCAAATGAATGAAGTATTAAAAAGAATATCTGCACAGTTTTTTTTTTTTTTTCGGTTTTTTCTTTTTTTTCATATTCGTTCTTTCTTTATAAGTAAGGACGTAAAAAAAGTTTGTAAAATCTGCGAAAAAAGGATGGAAAAGAAAAATAGGATATGAAGATAGGGTCGTTGGCAGGTGAAGTAAAACCAAGTGGAAAGCGGAGCCATGAAAATGAATGAGAAGATGTAATATACACCAGGGTGTTCAATATATATATATATATATATATATATATATATATATATATATATATATATATATATATATTCATACACAGATATCATGCGTAACTCTTATAAGAGCGTTATTTCTCCTATTGTTCTTGTGTCGGCTTACGCACTACTGAAATCATGAGGGGGGGGGGGAGGATTTCGTAAAAGAAATGGGTGAAAATGAGCACTGCTGCGATGAAAACATCCCTCCCCTGAGATACCATCACTGCTTGTGCAGTGGTGCGAACCTTATAGCCATTCTTATTTCTTATACTAGCTCGGCACGTCTCAAAAAAGAACTTTATTCCTTCTTTCTTTAATACTTTGTCCCCTTTCTGTGTAAGAATGTATACCAAAGTCTTTCATTTATAAAAGGTGTTCATCAGGGGTGAAAATGTGTAATTTCTAATATAAATATTACTTGTATTATACTCTGCACACATGCACTGAATCAAAATGGCGTATTAAAAATATAATCTATGATAAGCAGTCGTCTACATCATCTAGGGCAACGGTTTTCAAACTTTGTAAAGGTGCCACTCTTTTTTTAAAAAAATAAAATCTTCATAATGATCAATGAAATTGAATTGATCGAATGAATTGATCATCAATGAATTGAATCTCAATGCTTCCGTTACCTTCGGTTAATAAATCATAAATTCTCCCGTATAGCTCAGTTGGTAAGAGCACCTGTAACGGATTAATAGGAGGACCCGTGGTTCAAGTCCCGGTACGGGGGTCCATTTTTCTCTGTTTGTCTCCCGTAGTTATTGATAATTATAATTTGATTTAAAGTAAAATTTAATCTTTCCGTTGTATGAATACTACCAAAGACTTAAAAATTTGAAAAAAATAAATCATAAATTAAATGGAGGGGGACCATATAAATTGTGGTAACGTTAAAAATGTTTAAGTTAAAGAGTCTGAGCGTAGTCCGTGATAAAATAAAATTCAAAAAAAGACAAGTAAGAACCTTTACTTTAACTATAATATTGAGTAATTACCTACTAAGAATATATCTGTTCCTACTGTGAATATGTACTGTTAATTAAATTCAAATTGAGGATAGCTAGCTGCTGTCAAAGGTAAAAATCAATGTAGAGGATTTACCGAAGTTTCGGAAGAAATTTGATTTTTGAAATTTTCATGTTTAAGCTATGGAACATAAGTCAAAACCGTTACGTTACTTTTAGCTTAAAAACTCAAGAAAAGTATAACAGGGAGTTAGAATGTAATCCAGTCTCCAGCTGTAGTGCCTTCCCCTACCGCGCTTCGTAGGACCGAAGAAAGTCGAAAAGATGTATACGTGTGACAGGGAGTTAGGAAAGTACAGGAGGTTGCCATCAACTCTCAGTACTCTCGGCCTACCTATAGCATGAAGGCATATTAACAATTCGTAGAAGGCGGGCCGGCGTCTTTGAATTCAGTCAATAAGAATAAAAATAATCTTCCATCTACTTTTATCAATTACTTGAATACATTACCGATTATATTTAATTTTATATCGGTAGTTTACGCAGAGCGGAAACATTAAAATGTCTCACTGTCTTGCGGACTCGTATGCAAGAAGTTTTTTTTTCTATTCAAAATATAATACAAGCATAATTTTTGTTTTATATAGTTGATCGATTCTTGTTATTATATTTTACTAATTCTTCTTTATATAATTGACTGATCCCTGTTTCATACTATTAATTGATTCATGTTTTATATTATTGATTGATTCTTGTTTTATATATGTACTGTTTCCTTTTTTATATTTTTGATTAATTATTTTTTTGTATCTTTAATTGATTCTGGTTTTATACCTTGAAGAACGACTGAAAATTTTCCGAAACGTCAGGGAATCCACAAATTTGTTTATACTTTTGTCTGATCCTCATTATTTTCAATTTCTTATTATGAATCTCAATTTATTAATTTCTTTAATTTGATGCCGAGATTCCTCCTTAGTGAAAGCTCTTATATGCATATTAAATCCTTAATATTTAAATTTCTGACTTTCGTTTATAAACTGAAATAATATTGTATCTGGTAAATATTTTTATGAAGAGGAAATCTATAATATACTTATTATGTCTTATTTTAATATAAAAATAACAGAGACATGAACATATCCAGACTATATCTTAATATTAAATCAAAACATTTTTATTTCTTTTTTGAGTTTATAGAGCCTTCACATTTCTACTTAATATTCCTTACAATCTTTACAAAAATAAATTGAACTCGCAGAGAATTTGATTTTTTACGATTCCTTATATTCAAGGTAATCTTAAGTTTGAAAAATCTTGTATTGATTCCTTTATTTTCTCTCTTTCCTCAAGGTGCTACAACGTAGTCAACCGTGGTTAAAAAGAAAAAAAGGGAAAAAATATTTTATTTTTACGACTCCCGTACTTTAGATTTTTTTTATAGGTGCTGAAGTAAATCCCTCAGGTCTAGAGAAGGAAAAGATATGGAAAGCTTAGAGTTGTGTTAGAGTTGTGCTAGAGTTGTGTTTTCCCTTTCCATACTAAACTCTAGTTGAAACTCATCTAAAAGGAAAATCGACTTTAAAACTTTCCCTCTCTCATTTTCTTTCAAGTAGTTTTATTTATTTATTTTTACTTATTATATATACGTGGTTCCTTGTAGTTACTCAGTTTATTTTATTTTTGTTTTTCCTCCTCCATTGATCTTCATTGTGATCTTTAATGGTTTGATCATATCACACAACTTTTTGGAATGAAGTTCCTCATGTTACAGCGTCTAAAGCCCGCGAGGGAATCCGAGAAAAACAACAGTCACAAAACCGATCGTCACAAAACCGATCGTCACAAAACCGATCGTCACAAAACCGATCGTCACAAAACCGACCGTCACGAAATCAACCGATGACGATAACTTGAGTAAAAGTTGACCGATTTACATGTTCATTTTACCAATGCCCAGGACGAGTTCGTTGGACAACGATATCTTCCCAAGGTTTCGCGCTCAACGCTCGGGTAAATGTAAGCTTCAAATGTAAAGTTAAAATTTTAGGTTGGCAAAAAATATATTTATAATTTTTTTTTTTTTTTTATGATTGTTAAAGATTGCTAAATTTGTTGAAGCAGACCTAAAAAAAAATATAGAGAAAACAACGTTTACATGTAGGTCATTAACTATTAACTATACAGTTTGTGTTTTACAGATAATAAAGCGCGGGAATTATAATATATTTAGTGGGAGAAATGTCTGGTGTTGGGGGGGGGGGGGGGGGGGGGGGTTTAATATTAAGCGTTCATCTGGTCCCTTAGTTGGAGCGTTGGACCGCCGTTTTAATTATGAAAGAGGTTTATAAGGACCTGGCTGGGGGTCTTTGTGTAGTTATATTGGATTTTGGTTTTAATATTGGTGCTCACGTCCGGGTCACGCTGCTTCTAGGAATTTAGCAACTTCCAAGTCTTTGCTCAGACCTCCGCTTAATTTCAGTGCTGCTGAAAAATATGTGTAAATTAAACTTGATCAGTCCATAAACTAAATATGTTTGATAAAGTCTTGTTTTAACCACTTTAATAAGTGAATAAGTGTTAACGCATTGTTGTAACTTGAATAAGTTTTCGCACTTGGAAGTTTTCGCACTTGGTTTTTGCACTTGGAACAAAATGGTTAGTCTTGATTTAATATAGAGTTTATTTTGCCAAAAGGTTCTGCTTACATGTTCAATTGCTTTTTAGGGTCCGTAGGCAAAACCAAGGACCCTTATATTTTCCTGCGTGTGTCTGTCCGTCCGTCCTCTCGCGTGCTCTCACGGCTACAACTTTTGTCCGATCACTTTGAAATTTGGCATGTATGTGTCTTGTACCTGCCCACATATTTTAAAAATATAGCGAATGAAAAAAAAAATTTTCAAAAATATTAGGGTAAAATAACTTAAGGGTTAAATTTTTTTTATTTTTTTTCGACACCGTGAGGGGTATCATATGAAAGGATACGTCGAGCTGATTACTAAAATATATAATTCTTTGGATATAACTTTGATAGGGCGAGCGTAGGCAAGTTTGAAGTGGGTGTGAAACGTGTCCCCCCCCCCCCTCTATCTCGCTTATGTGAAGTGCAAAAAATCTGAAAAAATTCCTGAACATTCTTCGACCAAAAGTAAAGATACCACTTTTTGGAAATTTTGAAAAAAATATTATTTTATTATTTATTGACAAAATACGTTTTTTTATAATTATGGTCTTTTCGATGTATTTATATGGTTGTAGTCCGGATCAGTGGAAAAAAAATACTTTATCAGAGTGTGTTTTGAGAATATCAGACCCTTAGAATGGTTCAAAGTAACCTTTTTAGCATTTTAAAAAAACACTGTTTATACACTTCACAGTTAAACATTATATAGTGTGGCCTACGGACTCTCGATGTGTGCTGACTAGCACACACTTGACCTGTTTATTTGGCATTTTCTTATGGGATAGCGTTGGAGGGATTTTTTTGCGTTTTGTTTTAATTATTTCGGGGGTAAAATAGCCGCCATTTTTAAAATATGATATATATATTTGTAATCTATATTTCAATACCTTTACTATGATACCCCACTCAAAAATTCAAAAACTAAAAAAAAATGTTATGTTCAGCTCGCAATTGCTCGCTGATCGAAGAAATTTAGAGTTGTAAATTTCGCAACCTGTTTTTGGGCAAAAAAAGGTTAACTTGTCAAATTTCAAATCTATAGCTACTATAGGTCGGGTGGTTTGATTTTTGATGCGACGGTCGGACGGAACCCTAAATAGGGAATTAAGTACCATCATATGTTCATGGTAGGACGCGAGGATGCTATGTGCCACACTAATTGGTAGGATATTTTTACACACTTACCTATTTACCTGTGAATTAACCTCTACATTACAACACAGTATAAGTAGTTGTCCAGGTCAAGGTTAGTTAGTGTGATGCGTGGTGGAGTGCGGTTACCAGCAGTGTGTTAGGAAGGGTCATCACTCAGTGTTGACCCTAGTAATTACTCTTAGTTAGCCCTACTGTCAGAGCAGTGAAAAGGGTCAAGCCCTTAACTGGCACCGGCTCGTCCAAAACTTAACCTCAACATTAATTCTACCCATTTCCCTTCTAATTCATCTTTCTTCTTTCATTTTCTAATTCAACTCGTTCTTTCTGCTTCCTTCCCCCCCCCCCCCCCGGACTTAAATGAAATATGAAATTAAGTTTTTTTTCCCCTTGCTTTATGACGGGAGAAAAGGAAAGTTTTAAGGCTCTTCTCCCTCTGCCTTTTTTTTTAACTTTAATTTCTTTAGGTCGTTTAAGAGATAAAAAAAAAAAAATTGTTTGTCTTTGTGAAGTAAAGAAAAACTAATTTTTCGTAATTTTGTGAAAAATTTCCGTGTAAAGGTCCTCCGCCTAAAACTCTTTAGTCCCTTCAGAATAATTTAATTGAAAGACAAAATATATCATTTAATTAATTTATTTGTAATTAAACATTTGATTACATTTCTTTTTTACTTTTCCTCACATAAAGAAATGTATTGTTTTATTCCGAAACAGAAATTTCAACGGAGTTATTCATTTTGGGAATATGCCGTGTTTTCAAGACGGTTTAATTGGTTTTTAGCTGGATGTCTGTCTGTCTGTCTGTTTGTCTGTCTGTGTGACTCCCACAAAAATCAATTTTTAAATGTACCTAGTTCACATTTTTATTACTTCCATGAAAATGGAAGATTGGTGATACATACCCTTTAAAACGTTATTCCGAGATCTCTGTGAAGGAGGGTTCTTACGAACCCGGGAATATCATTAAAATCCGTTTCATATACATATATGTCTGTGCGTACGTATGTATGTATGTACGTTCGTTCGAAACTTTGAACCTTTATAACATCGCTTCAAGACATCGTATTGAGATGCGTTTTGCGACATTTTTTAGAACTTTTGTCAGAAAAACTGATGGCGCAAACCTGAACATCGTATCTCATGACGTTTCGGAGCTACAGTCACTTAAGCACGAAATCGGTGTGTCGAAGATAACTTCACTAGGTTTTATTTCCTTTGGGGTCACAATCGGACAAGCGGTTTGGGAGATATTGGCATTTTAGTGTTTTTTTATAAAAAAAAATTCTTTGGGCAATTTTCTCCGTCCAGTTGATGGTATCCAAACAATTCTTGCGTTAAAATACGCAGCTTGTAGATTACTTTTAAATGATTATTAGCTAGATTATTTTTCTTTTTACGTACATATATTTGCACGTATATCTTCAAAAGTTCTCATCTGATTTTTATGAAATTTGAATGGTTTGTCAAAAGTAGCCCCGCTGATAGTCTCCGAAATAAATTTCAACCATCTTCTCTTTAAATTTTGCTAAAGTTTTAAAAGCATTTAATCATTAAAGTGTACGTAATAGGACGTGATGAAGCTAGGTGCCACACTAATCGGCTGACTATTTATAAATATATTTTGTTTCTCTCTAATCATACTGAGTGAATATTTTATGTTATTTATTCATAATGAAGAAAAACAGGTAAAATTAGTAAATAACAATCACTGTTACTAGTTCTAGTGTTCAGCTTATTGTACTGAACAATAAATAAAATACATAAAATACATTGGCAGATTTCACTTTCAAGAGTACGCATAATTAGTCTACTACACTATATATAATTAAATAATTTAAAATTTATATAACCAATTAATGGACACCTTCTAGTTTGAATACAATAGGACCATGTTTCAAGATTAGAAAAGTAAATAAAATTATGCATTAGAATAGGCAATAGTATATTATGTTACTAGGCTGTGAAGTGAGTTTTTTCATTACCGCGGCTATTAAATTTATTTAAATATTGCCAAGATAAAGAAAAAAACACTTCACAGTCGCGTAGCATATGCTATTTTTTCCGAGGTAACAGCCAATGAAAAAACATTAAATATTAATAAATAAAGCATTTTTTTCGTACTAAGCATTTCTACAAAGACTGCAGCGCTACTAACGGAAGTTTTGACAACTGCCAGCAGTACAATAAAAACTGTTATCGTCCTAGGACGTAAACAATTTTTTCTTTACAGCTAGGAGTAATGAAAAGATTTTTTAAGTCCACGTAATGAAAAAATGGATTTTAGCTTTGTTTTTTTGGGCTCTAAAGTTACTATTTTACAGCCTACCACTGAAAAAATATATTGTTTTAGTTTTACATAAGAGTTATAAATAATAAGTTGAAAATATTCATAATTTATTAAAGAATTTTTCATTCTCCCAAATAGTTTTTCCAAGCTCATATTACAAGGGAAAGAAAAGTGTGCCAATCTAATTGGCAGACTATTTTTCTTCAAGTCAATTTGTGTTATATCTTGTTTTGTTTTTTTAACTAACTATTTTTAGTTGTATTTTTTTTTTTTTTTGGAATTTTTGGAAAAAGAAATCTGCTTTAGAGACTTTCTATTCTTTATCTATCGTCTAGTTTAGCCATTGTGTTTGGGGCAACCCTTTTTTTTATCCTAACCGAATTATCGTTAAGGTGGGTCGCGGTCCCTTAGCATTCACTAGAACACCCTAAATAAAACGAAACTTGCCAAAAACTTTTCCCTTTCTTTTGGACAGGATAAAGATAAACCTTCTGCGGTCCATCCGAGAAAACTTGGAAACCAGCTGAGTATTCAGTTCTAAGCTTCCACTTACTAAGGCAAAAATAACATAACAAATATATTTGTCCTCTAAGGCAAAAAGTCATATTTGTGGAAATAACCTTTTTTGTCTTAAACTCGAAAAAGAACGAACAATTGTACAGTTCACGTCTACTACTTAAACAATACAGTGTTGCCTACGGATCCTCCCTGTGTGCTGACAACCACACACTTGACCTGTTTAGGCTTGAAAATGGTCATTCATGCCGAAACGTTGCCGAAATAAAATGAATGGATGTTATTTATTTTCCATAAACCCTAAAACGATTCACTAATAGACAATAAGATTATTAGGGGGTACATCTGTCAGCCAATATTCATACAAAATATTTTCATTTTTCAGAAAGATCACATAGCTTCCGTACCTTAGGTAAACTTGGAAGCAAAATTTGAAACTAGTAATTAAATAGCAGTATTAAAATAAATAAACGATGTAATTTATTACGTGTTGACATCTATGCAATTTAGAGGGTTTTAAATACGGACGTGTTATTACCAATATATTAATACTAGATATGATATCTGTCAGTGCAAGTATATTAATACGGCGGGCCCTGCTCATATTGCCCCCTGTTATATTATACTTGTCCTCCCCCCCCCCTCGCTTGCGTGACAGAGTCGAGTGATTTATACCAAGGCCTCTCACAGGCTATAACTCATTATTTAGCGGTGAGGTTATCGGTTTCATGGTTTTGTAGGCTTTTAGTCTCCCCCGGTAGATTGATATTAATGAAATCAACCGTTGGGTTGTTTTTTTTCTGATTTTGATTTACGCACGAAGCTCTTCCAAATAGATTTTTTTTTTTTTCATTATCATATTCAATATGGTCGACTTGGTTTATTTTTTTCATCCTGGTAAAAAAACATTAGAGGCCTCGGTACCTCGTATACTGGAGAGCTACGGAGAGCATCTAGCTAGAATTTTGTGTATAAGTAAATATTTTGTTGCTTTTTTAAGAATATGTGGTCGGCTAAGTTTCTCTGCTGGACATAGCTTGGCAATAGACGTATGAAAATATATTTTTAAATACTTCTTGCATACGAGTCCGCAAGACATTGAGACATTTTTATGTTTTCGCTCTGCGTAAACTACCGACATAAAATGAAATAAAATCGGTAATTTATTCAAGTAATTGATAAAAGTAGATGGAAGATAATTTTTATTCTTATCTCCACACCGGCACTGCCGCGGCTTGATTAAAAACGACTGAATTCAAAGGCGCCGGCCCGCCTTCTACGAATTGTTAATATGCCTTCATACTAGGTAGGCCGAGAGGGCTGAGAGTTGATGGCAAGCTCCCGGTCACACGTATAAATCTTTTCAACTTTCTTCGGCCCTACGAAGCGCGGTAGGGGAAGGCACTACAGCTGGAGACTGGATTACAGACCTCCTATACCATTCTAATTCCCTGTTATACTTTTCTGAGTTTTTAAGCTAAAAGTAACGTAACGTTTTTGACTTATGCTCCATAGCCTAAACATAAAAATTTCAAAAACAAACCGGTGGAGAGAGGGCCAAATCCCACCCTTTTTGGTGGACAATGTGATTTTCGTGATCCTAAGTACGAACTTAGTACTTACTTAGTTAGTAGACCAAAAATCAAGTTGATAGTTTGTCATTTACAATTTACTTGTACACAAAATTCTAGTTGGATGTTATTCAGACACTTTGTTGCACGCTATCTCCTGGACTATTATTGGGTTGTTTATTCCTTTATTAATCTTATTAGACATTATTATTGTTTTGCAAGTAAACATTTTGTTTTTAAATTTGAACAAAATATTCTAAGAGAGCTGTGTCGGCCGCCCCCTCAGTTTAGCCGCCTGCCCCGCCTGTGAGTAGCGCTGGTTAGTTAATAAGTTCGTTAAATAACTGATATATGCCAAATTTCAAAATGATCGGACAAATGGTGTAGCAGTTAGAGCATGCGACAGACGGACGGACGGACAGACAGACAAACGCAGGAAAATATAAGGGTCCTTGGTTTTGCCTACGGACCCAAATAAAACTATGTTAATATTATTATTAATCATAAACAGCTTGGGTTTCCGGTGAAATCCGCGTCACGAAAAGGTTGAAATCCGACGTTTCGCTTCCACTACTGGAAGCATCTTCAGGAGTGTGGTGCATCGTGGGGTTCACCGGAAACCCAAGCTGTTTATGACGAATTTACCCGCGGAAGCCTACGGACCATTATTATTAATGTTTGTATTTTTAGGGTTTTGTAGAAACTTCTCAAAACCCTTATGCCGAGGGTGATGTGTCCGTCTGTCCGTCGCTCTTTGGTTCATAGGCCCGAACCGTTTAAGCGAAAGTGCTGAAATTTAAAACACTGGTGCAAATTTTTGACCCAACCACAGGAAAATTATATAGAAGTTCAAAATTTGATATGCGCATGCGCAATTCGAAAAAATGTGATAAACTCAAAGATTTTTATTTTTTTTAATTTTTGAGTGGGGGATCAAATGAAAGCTGCTGAAGAGTAGGACACAAATATATATATGCTTTTTTAAATTTTGCATTCCTTATTGGTTAAAAAAATCAAAATATACCCAAAAAAATCCCCCCCCCCAACCACTATAGATCGGCTGGTGCTAAAATTTCGAAATAATTCATGCTAATACCTTATTGTGGCGCGATGAAAATTCCGGGAGTTCATTCTAAATTTTCAAAAATTGCTAATTTTGGGAGCGAAAAAGTGAAGTGCGCCCAAAATTTTGTTTTTTGAAAATTTTGAGTTGGGTATCAAATGAAAGCTGCTGAAGAGTAGGGCACAAATATATATATGCTTTTTTAAATTTTGCATTTCTTATTGGTTAAATAAATCAAAATATACCCAAACAACATTCCCCTCCCCCAACCACTATATAACGGCTGGTCCTAAAATTTCGAAATAATTCATGGTTATACCTTATGGTGGGGCGATGCAAATTTCCTGAAAAATGTAATTTATCTTGTCTTTATTACGGATAAAAAACATTGTGACCCCCCGGGGGATCGAACCCGGGACCCTTGAGTTCGAAGAAAAAAAATCATAATTACATAACGGGTATGCTTACTCATCTACGAAACCCTAAAAAGTACTTGGATGCAAGTACTTCCCTGTGATTTTTTTTTCTATTTTTCATCGTTAGAGATGAGTGAACTTATTAAAAAAAATAGAACTTATTGAGGAACGAACCTGGACACGGGGAAACTTTAAGTTAAAAAGAAACTGTTTCTTTGGAACATAATCTGGAACTCTCTCTGTTCCAAGACGCTCCAAAAATAACTAGTTCCTGGAACTAGTTATTGGATTGGAATATTGTAATTAGTTCCACTCATGGAACCGTTCCTCCCTACTGTCTAATGTTATTTTGATTTGTTGAGAATGTTATTTAAACAATGAAGTTGTTATTAAGTAATGAAGTTGTTATTAAGTAATGAAGTTGTTATTAAGTAATGAAGTTGTTATTAAGTAATGAAGTTGTTATTAAGTAATGAAGTTGTTATTAAGTAATGAAGTTGTTATTAAGTAATGAAGTTGTTTACTTAAGTTGTTATTAAGTAATGAAGTTGTTATTAAGAAGAGGATGTTGTTATTTGTTGTTGTTAATGCTTACACTAAGGAAGGAGAACCAGCGGTACACCGAACCAGCTTCACATGGCAGAACCTCAGGCTGACTGGCACAACACCACCTCGAGGTTATTCAATAACATTCATTTACCTTTGTAGTGTACTTCTACATTTACATTTGTAGTGTTCATCTACATTTACCTTTGTAGTGTTCATATTCATTTACCTTTGTAGTGCACATCTACATTTACCTTTGAAGTGTACATATTCATTTACCTTTGTAGTGTACATATTCATTTACCTTTGTAGTGTACATCTACATTTACCTTTGTAGTGTACATATTAATTTTCCTTTGTAGCTTACACCTCCATTTACCATACTAGTTTACAGCTCCATTTACCTGTATAGTGTAAATCTTCATTTACCTTTGCACTACCTCTCTATTTACCTTTGTAGCTTACACCTCCATTTACCATTCCAGTTTACAGCTCCATTTATCTGTATAGTGTAAATCTTCATTTACCTTTGTAGTACCTCTCCATATATCTTTGCAGTACCTCTCTATTTACCTTTGTAGTACCTCTCTATTTACCTTTGTAGTACCTCTCCATATATCTTTGCAGTACCTCTCTATTTACCTTTGTAGTACCTCTCTATTTACCTTTGTAGCTTAAACCTCCATTTGCCATTCTAGTTTACAGCTCCAATTACCTATATAGTGTAAATCTTCATTTACCTTTGTGGTACCTCTCTATTTACCTTTGTAGCTTACACCTCCATTTAACATTTATAGTGAAAATATAGAGTAAATTTATAGAGAAAATTAATATTATAGAGAGATATGAGTATTATTGTGTACATACAATTTTGGTTTAAAATTTCACTCTATATTTAGAAAACGACCTATAGTCGTATACCTAATTCTTTCGATGTAATTTTAATGTCTGTTATACTTTCCATTTTATTTTTGAATTGTTATTTCATTGTGATTACTCATTAAATATTAAATGAATGAAGACAATGTTAAGCCCCCTGTATTAGAACTGTAATGTTAATCCGTTGTGAAGGGGATGGGGATTGAACCCGGGATTGCTGCTGCTAATGCCATTGTATTATGAGATCTGGAAGCTGTTTTCTTCTGGTTCAACAGGCTTTCCCGTCAGTTTAAACCTTTCAACATTATATTTTCCGCTTGATTTTCTTGCCTTTCTTTCTCTCTTCTTTCCCCCACTTACATTTTTAAACATTTTTGCTTTAATTTGTTTTCAATTTCATTTGTATATTTAGCTTTCTTTATCTGTATAGTGGCTACGTTTCCTTGTACTAATATATTCTTTATCTATGTAGTGGCTACGTTTCCTAGTACATACTAATATATATTATTTATCTATATAGTGGCTACGTTTCCTAGTGCTTATATACTCTTTACTATATAGATAGTGGCTACGTTTCCTAGTGCTAATATATTCTTTATCTATTCAGGGTGACCCGTAATAAAATGTCATAACGAAACTGGTGGATTTTATGGGTCAAATGCAACAAAAAAAATGACGAGTAAGCATATATGCCCATTTCTTAATAGTTCTCGAGATATCGATTTATTTCTTTTTCAGAGTGGTTGACGAAAATTTCCAAAAATTGCATAATATCTCAAAAACTAAAAGAGATAGAGAAATTGGGCTAAGAGACAATGTTAAAGAGCATAAAAGAACTTTTCAGAATTCCTCATTGGTTTTCAAATTATCAGCTTCTAAGCATCTTTTAAGTCCTGGTACATTTAAAAATTTGAATTTTTTAAAATTTGACCACAAAATTCCAGAGTTTATTCCTCCTAACTGAGGAATGTTAAAAATGTGGTGAATTTAGGAAAAACTTCTGCTTTCGAATGGTATAATTAAAGTTTAAAATCAACTGGATTGAATGTTACTAGGCGTGAAATCATTCGGACAGGATCTTAAATAATTCTTGTACAAAAGCAAAAAAGATTTCTCTGAACGAAACCGCAATACTTCTTGTTCTTACAGGAAATTTTACACTGAACAAATGTCCTGATAACACAAATCCGGAACAGCTTCGTTTTCAAGATATTCACAAAAACATTAAAAATCGTACATTACGCGTCGAGTGCGAAAAGTAGCATTTTGCATGCGAGTGTGGAGTTTGCACCCGAGCGATAGCGAGGGTAGTAACACCACCCGAGCAATGCAAAATGCCGTTTTCGCACGAGTAAAAGAACAGCAAATTAGTTTTGTTAAATGTAAACAAACTCGCTAATCGTGCATAAAGCTGAAGAATTCCACTTCTGTACCGCCCTAGGGTGGTAAAGATGAGGAATTCTTCAGAACAATGAGACGCGCATGCGCAATGAATACAAGTACGTAAAGAATCACTTTCTACGCATCTAAACAGAGATACAATGTTTATATTTCGTATCAATCGTAGATAAACATAATTTTTGAGCGTTTATTTTCAAAATTCTCAAATACTACACTTCTTACCATAATACACAAGAATAATTCCTTTTTCTTAAAACTACTTAAGAATATGATTAATTATCGAGATAAGCTTATTATCATCTTAATGCTAGACATTATCAAAATTGTTTTTCCATTTTCACAAAATATAAGATAAGAATGATGAAAACTGTGTAATTTGATAAAGCCTTTTTGTATAATATACGTGTAAGCTTACAATTCTACTTGGGAAATATATAATAATAAGTAGATTCATCTCTCTCATGGAAATTCGTATAGAAAATGATGATGAAGAGCGTTGGGTTCAGTTTAAGTGGGTTTTCCAAGCGGTTTCTCTAGAAATTCGTATGGTAATGGTCATTCTGTAAATTGCTTTAGAGGTTTTCCTTTAACAACTTGAGGAAGGTAGAAAGGTAGTATAATGTTAGTTCTATAGACTATTTATTGGGAGGGGAAAACGAAAATATGATTTTCCCAGGAAAGTCCGATCCTGATCCTTGCATCTTTTTGTCCGATGTTATGACTTGTAGTCCTTCCAGGAGAAGGATATATTCTTTCTTAGCATCCTTTTCTTTTGATCTAAAACGGATATCACTTTATTGTATAGATTTCCTTCGCGCATATATATATATATATATATATATATATATATATATATATATATATATATATATATATATATATATATATATATATATACACGTATATATATAGAGAGAGAGATAAGGGGTTTTCGGGGCCCGAACCGCTCAATTCACCTACGGTAAAAATACCGAAAAGGGATCCTGAGGGTTTCTCCCTTAGGCCCTGCTTTTCTTCTCCTGAGTCCTCCGTCTTTTTCTTTGAAGCACTTAACTTCAGCGATAGCGGAAATCTTTTTTTTTTTTACTTAGGTCCTTCTTCTTTAGGGAAAATTCTTAGGAGTTTTTTTTTTTTTTCAAAACTTTTCCCCTCAGTTGCTTAGTCCTTAGTAGGAAGATTTAGGGAGTGGGTAGGAAGTCTAGTAGCGCTCTAATCACTACTAGCGGTGGTTAGATCCAATCACAGATATGGTCTCTTTACTAATGACAGAGCTCTTCTTCAGTTGGGTCGATCTTGGTTCTTATCCACCCCTTCTTCGTCTCACCCATCCTTCCAATCTAAGATAGTGGATTCCTTATCACTACACTCCCCCCCCCCCCCCTCCTCACGACGGATATCCACCCGGATCTAGGAAATGATTACTCTCTTCATCAAGCCCCTGACGTCATCAACTCGCATTATTCCCGTCTATAAACGCTAGGGCTTTTTTTTTATTTTGCACTTAAATTAAATAAAAAAAATCAGCACTCTACCATATCTCTACCAATTTGTTCGTTGGGGGGAAAAAAAATTCAAACTAAAAATAGAAAAATTCTCCGTCATTAAATTTAATTGCTTAGACTTTTTTGAAAAAAAAAAATTATTAAATTTATAGTGCAAATAAATGAAGAGCCTCTCAACCAAGATTAATTAAAATGTATATGTAAATGAATGTAGTGGTTAAGCTCTATTTCAAGGAATAAGACATACTGATTATAGTATACTTTTGGTGGTCTATGCGATGCAACTGTACTAAACTTCATACTTACTTATTCCGGTGTTGTCCATTTATTAGTTGTTTCCAGTTTTCATGGTTACATTTAATTATTATTAACATTTCATAATAATTTACTTTAAAAATAATTTCCTATCAGAGGGAATCGAACCTGGCCTTACATTACACTGTCTATTTTCTTCGAAACTTCAGAGTTATTTTCTCAGGAACTATATTTTTAGAAAGCAAAACCAAGGACCCTTATACTTTCCTGCGTGTGTCTGTCTATCCTTCCGTCCGTCCGTCACCTGTCTCACAATTTTCTATGTACATTTATTGATTTAAATGTTGTGGAAAATTGATCAGGTTGGCCAGTTATGATTTTTTTTTGGTGGTTCGTTATAATTTCGATTCCTTGTGTTTGAAAATATCCCAATAGCGTGTTTCTTTTTTTTTATTATTTTAAGTCTTTTTTTTATTTAACTTAAGTTTATTTGCTCCAACTTTCGATAGTATAAATTAGTCAGTATAGGTTTTTCTCGTGGTCTGAGGATGCCATGTTGTATTTGTCCCAGCATAGGCTCTTGGAACGGCGTGGTGGCCGGCGGCTTTGGCCGTGAGGCCAGACCTCCAAGGAATTATAAAGAAAAAGTTTTTCTTTTAAACTAGTTTTGAATTTGTAATGTGTTAGCAAGTAAAGAATGCCAGTGGTACTCCCAAACCATCTTTTTCCTCAATTTTCTACATGTAGAAACCACATCCGAACCCTTCAAGTGAAGGTAAGCTTCGTTTTCGTTTTAGTTTGGTCAACCATAATATGGTCGCACCATTTTTTTTTTAAGTTTTCCTTCTGATTTAGTTTTTTGTAACAGCCTCCTAATTTATTTATTTTTAGGGTGGTTGGTCCAGGGCCGAATTTTCCAAACCAACACTTTATTCACCAATCATCTAACATCACTTTTTTTTTTTTTTTTTTCACTGCTAAGACCATTGTATTTTTCAAATTAATTCTTATAAGTATAAATGTATGTAATATAATGATGATGGGGTTGGTTCTTCTCACCATTAACTAAAAAGAACCTGGCGCCCTCAAATATGTAAGTTCATTTTTTTTGTTAATTCTTTTTTTTCTTCGCTTTCTTTAATCATAAAACCCACCCCAACTACCAACTGATCTGGGCATATTTCTAAATTTAATGTGCTTGTCACAACCTTTCGTCCGATCACTTTGAAATTTGGCATATATGTGATGTGTATAGTAACTAACCACACGCGACTATTAAAGAAAAATATTTAAAAAAAAAAAAAAAAAAAAAAAAAAAAAAATGAGGGTAAAAAAACTTAAGGGTTAAAAAATAATTGTTTTTTCTGGAGACCGTGTGGGGTATCATATGGGTACGTCGAGCTGATTACAATAATATATCATTTTTGGGTTATATTATAACTTTGATTGGGTGAGCGTATGTGATTTTGAAGTTGGTGTGAAAAGTGTCCCCCCTTCTATCTCGCTTATGTAAAGTGAAAAAATTCCTTGAAAACATTCTTCGACAAAAAATAACGATACCACTTTTTGGAAATTTTGAAAAAAAATGTATTGTTGTTGTTAATGACAAAATACTTTTTTTTTTTTTTATAAATATGCTCTTTAGGATATATTTATATGTTTTATAGTCCGGTTCACTGGGAAAAAATACTTTATTAGATGTATGTTTATGAGTTTTGAGAATATCAGACCCATAGGATAGTTCAAAGTAAGCTTTTTAGCATTTTAAAAATTACCATCAATAGGGTACTACTAGAATACTATGTTTCCTACGGACCCTCACTGTGTGCTGACTAGCACTCACTTGATCTGTTTATTTTTACTTGGAAAACAATTTATGTGGTTAGACGCGTATTTTTTTTAGGCACCATGAAGCTACAACCACTTCCCTGTTCTTTTTTGTAATATCTATGTAATATATATATATATATATATATATATATATATATATATATATATATATATATATATATATATATATATATATATATATTACATAAGGATTTATATAAGTATTAATTTGTACTAAGTTGAACCTGGCTCACTAGAGATGTTTTTAGAGAGCATGAATAAATATTGTTGAAGGAGATGGGATTAAGAGGGGAAGAGATAATACCTGTGAGGAGCTGGGGGCAAGCCGGGGGCAGACACGAGGCACAGCATGGGGGCACACTGGCTTACTCAGGCGTTACTCCACCCTATTCACTTGGCTAAATAGCTTACACTTCATTCATTCCTACCTTCCAGCGGGTGGACAAATATATTTGTAAACCAGTCAAGAAACATTATCATATCTACGTAAACCAGAAATAAGCTTCCTATATCAATATATATATATATATATATATATATATATATATATATATATATATATATATATATATATATATATATATATATTGAACAAATATACAAATCCTTTATCAAAACAGCATAATTTGTAATACATATATATGTCTTTATAATAAGCCTCCTTTTTACGGCTTATTGCTATTTGTGATTTTTTGTTCTTGTCCAAATATTTTGGGGGATATTTTGCCAACCCGGTCCGGTCTTGCAATTGAACTATCTGTGTTCACCCATCCAAGTTGTGATCCCTGCCCGATGCTTCAACTTTAATTTACTAAGAGATGAGTAGCCCGATTATGCTGGTTGACGATTTGTTTAAATTGCCTTCGTACCCCCTGTGAAGCACACACTGGGCAACTTTATTTGTTAATTTTGTTGATTAGGCTAATGTAAACTTTTAAATTGTTTTTCTCTTGAGAGAGAGAATAGTTGAAGGGGGTCTGATTTAAATGAAGCGTGGTAATTTAAAATTAAATGATTTTAAGCAAGAGTGAGGATGCTAGTTGGGCGTCCGTTTTCTGCTCTTAGTTAGAGGAGAAGATAAATCCGAGAGAAGAATTCGGTGGAGATGGGAATTTAGATTAGAAGTTTTACAAGAGACGGAGGCCCGCAGTGTGTTTGCTTGGATAGATGATGCGGAAAACCCTCTGGTCCAGGGACTGCGGCCGCATCCCCCCCCCCCCCCCCGGGAAAGTCCCCCCCCCCCGGTGTTGGGAAAGCGGCCGAGGATCTGGAGTATCGTGACAGTGATGAAGCGAGGGCCTTCTCTCACTCTGAAATAGAGACCATTGCTTGGGAAATTTCACTCTCGCACACATAACATAAACTAATTTCACCTAACTTCATTCTCCTGAAATCGAGCCCATAAATTCAACATTTCATCTAGCCGCGAACTGAATTCTAACGTAGCGCAGTTACATTAACAACACCACTAACAATACATCTCCAAGATAAGAATAAACAATGAAAAATACATTGTTACTGTAACTTAGAAGTTAGTTTCGACGCATTTATAGATATCTGTAAGTGGTCCTTGTTTGTTGATATTTTCTCGTACTATATTCGACAATAAATGGCTTCCCTTGCTTTGCTATGGAGTGTGTTATTTTTTTAATTTTGATAAATTTATAAATAGATGCCAAAAAACTTTAAGATTATTCTAAGACAATATCTAGATGACCCCCCCACCCATAGATCAAATATAATTTTCAAAGAACCCCAATAAGTAATTGATTCCTAACTACTAAAAAATCGGTCCGAGACAACTCACACTGAGAAAAAAGTGGGATGAAAATGCAAAAACTAAATATAGTCAATGCAGATTTGGTCACCGCAAAGTCAAATGCAATTGAAGCAACTGCATTTGGTTTGCGCCAATAATTTTTCATTTGTTTTTGTGGTTACCGCAATAAGTAGGGTTTAGTTACGCCGGTTTAGTATCCCCAATTATAAATTAGTTGTGGATACTTATTTATAATTGTTGTTACTATATTTTGTTTTATTTGTAGTTGCGGTAAATATGTGAATCTTGAAAATCTTAACGTTGTAACCGCATCTAATGAATTAGTTGAGGGCTGAAGTATCTGAGACTAACTTTGGTGATTACAGTTGCCGCAACTATATATTTGGATTTCACATAAACTAAGTTGACAACGCATGACTTTTAAAAATAAAGATTATTACATTATTAGAATAAAATTAATTTTTTACTTTAGATCTACAGAAAATATAAATATTTTATTATTATTAGTATTACCCCAATTTTTTATGTTTAATCTTTATCTTTTTGTGCAAGCATATACCGGGCCGCGCCGATAGGGGGTGCAGAGAAGAATTTGTAATCGATTATTCCTAATAGAATTAAATCTAATCATTAGATTATCATCATCGGTTGGAATCAAACTTTAATTCGATTAATGATTAAAATCGAATCAATTTAACGTTTAACAAAAATTAACATGTATGTTTTATAATGTAATTTTGACCTAATCATTAATCGATAGATGTTGAACAAAAGACTAAAAGACCCATAAAAAATAAATGTATAATGTGTAATAAGATGCGTTTACGATAACATATTAGAGTAGATTTCAGTCGTCAGTTAAGAGCTACTCGAAGGAATAGAGCTTCTTTTTTTCTATACTTTGTTAATCTGGTTCTAGGATTAGGGTATTTCCATGTGTCTTATTAAATGTAGATATTTTAATTTAAACTAAAGAGTATAAGGGATTAAGTATTCCATGTGATTGGACATAGCATTCCAATGTAGAATGTGTTTTGTGAATTCTTCTATGGATTTAAGATTTTTTTTTGGGATCACTATTGCTGCTAGATGCCATAAAAAAATAAGAAAAATTGCCAAATTTAGAGAATTTAATGTTTGTAACAAATTTAAGGTTTGTATTCTCTAGATAAAAATGAGACATTTTTACTCTTGGCAATTTATTTGTAGGGTCAATATTTTAGCGGAAATTCAACTTCAAACATTCCTACTTTGAAGCTTTGAGCGCTTATCGGCGACAAAATTATGGTTGTAGAAAAACCTTCAAAGAAGTAAAATGTCTTACATTCATCCCTAGAATGCAAAACGTTCATTACAAATATGTCTTACTATTAACTTTTTTTTTCATTTTTGCGATAGCTCATATTAAATGGAACACCCGAAGTGAACAATACCACCAAAATGAAGTAAATCACACAAAAAAAGACTTACTCTGTTTTACCCCTTTTCACAAGAAAAGTACGCCAGGTTTCATTCATTTATGTCAAATGGTTCAAAATTTAAAGGGGGGAGACTTTAGGACCACCCTGTATAATAAAGTTCTAAAATTCTAGTTTGCTCCACTCGGCCTTGAAGTTTTTTTGTAGCTTAAATGATTTAATGTAGCTATTTGTTTTTCATGATGATAACATTTACTAGCTATTCAGATAAAGTTTCTTAAAAAAATCTTAAATTCTTGTTGAAAGCTTAAATTTTAAAAGGTAGAAATTTAAATTGACATAATATTTTACCCGCCTTCAAGTTTCCAACTAACTCCTCCAAAAAAGTATGCCTGTTCCCTCAGCTGAACTTACATTGGGGGTTTGGTTTGGATCAAAGACCGCAGTTCGTAGAGCGATTGGGCCTAAGATCTTTTTAAGGTTTTTAGGGGCGTTTGCTGGAATTTTTCCCTAGAACCAGGACCACCCTGTCTGATAAAGTTCTGAAATTCTAGTTCGCTCCATTCGCCTGTTTTTTTTTTTTTTTTTTTTTGTTCTTAAACGATTTAATTTTGCTATTAAGTGTTTAACATTGATTTTCATGAGGATAACATTTATTCGCTATTCAGATATATAGTTTAAGGTTTCCAGGGCCCCTATTAAAGAACTCGGTTGTCAGAGGCCTCGGTTTTGCAGTATTTCATTTATTCATGGCTTCTAACATACGAATTCGTTACTGAAAAGCTTGGAAAGTGAAATTGAGTAGCTCAAATTTGATGTAAAACTATAGTTGGCAGTCTGTTTTCCAGTATTTTTGTGAGTCATACCCGCTTTACTATAAATGTATTAACTGCAACTAAGCAACTAGGTACCCTTTTTATATTATTGGTTAGGACGAACGATTTAAAAAAAACTTAGTTATGGATAGTGTTTTAACAAAGTTTATAGTAACCGTAAGTGATTTTAGTAACGGGAACTAAATTTGCAGTCATTTATGTGTTGTAACTATAAAGATAGTCGGAGGAGCTAATGTTCTAGTCACCATACCTAAGTTTAGTTTCCGTAACAGTAAAAACGATACCCGTAACTACATGAACCACTTCCGAGCATGCGCAGTTTCATTTTACGACACCATGCTGGCCAGAGACAACTAGAATTATTGTCCGTCAGTTGTCAGTTCCTTGCCTGCCTCCGTACCGTGAACTAGGGGTGGTTGTTTCTAGTGTATCTTGTACACAGTACTACCAGGTACAGGTACCTAGGTACTGAAATAATGTTAGTTTTAATTATATGTAATTAATTATTGTGTTAATTTAATTATTATTTATTATGTTATCTAATTATAATGTTATTTTTTTTCTTTTATAAACGAGTATATAAAATTACTTTTAGTAATTTTAATGCAGTCACCATGTATTATTTAGTTATAATTTTATTCAGTAATTTTATACAGTAATTAATTTAAAGTAATAATGAATAATTTCTTAATGATTTCAATTGTTCAATACTTTTATTTTTATAATAATTTTAAGTAATACTTTTAAAATTATATTGTAATTACTTTTTGTAGTAGTTAAATGTTTACTTTTCTTTTATATATTTTTAATAAATAAGCTTAAACAATTTGTATTATAAAACTGTGTCCAGGCTAAATTATATTATCCTTAAACATTTAACATCATTAATTTGTCGCATATTCTAAAACTATTAAAAATAAATAAATTAAAAAAAAAAAAAAATACTTCGCTGAAATAACAAATATTAATAAGTAATTATATTTTTTTTTTTTTTTTTCCTCTATGCATATATAAAAAATATACAGTCATTTTAATGTAGTCATTATATATTATTTAGTAATAATTTTATTTAGTTATTTTATACAGTAATTACTTTTAAAGTAATAATTACTATTTTTTTAATAATTTTAATTAATAATTTTAAAGTAATACTTTTAAAATAATAAATATAGTAATTACTTTTATATTGTAATTAAGTACAATGTATATCTTTCTTGTATATATTTTATAATAAACATGTTATACACTAAAACGGTGTCCAGGCTAAATTATTCTATCCTTAATTATTTTGCATCATTTGTCTTTTATTGCAACGTTTTATAAATTTTCTTTACTTTACTGACTTGTTTTGATTCAAAAGTTTGAACTTTTAAGTAAGTTCGATGTCATGCTTTATGCTTTGAATACTTAGTCAGTAAAGCAATGAAATAAAGAGTCACATTCAATGAGTAAGTATGAATTCAGGGTATACTAGTAGTAGTATAGTTCCCTGTAAATGTCATGGTAGCTATCCATGGTGGGACCTATAGTAGTATGCACCCTCCGATTGAAAAATAGATGATTGTTTATACTGTTGAGTGTCTCAGGTTATGCAATTTATTAAAAGCAAACAAAGTTATAAATTTAAAAAAGATTATTATAGGTAGCAATCTAAAATGCTTCCAATAAATTCTAAATATTTTGCTCTCAATAAATTGCTTGGCCTAAAATACTTAACTGTATAAATAATAATATATTTTGTAATCGGAGAGGGCGTACTACTACAGGTCCCACCATGGATAGTTCCCTTAACTACTCTTTTGGTTCCTGCAACTATGCAGGAGCCAAAAGAGTAGTAGAGGGGAATATAATTATTGTTGAGGATGACAAACGTTATGTTTGGTGTGACTATATACATAATTGGGGGAATTACATTTATTGTTGGAGTCATTATGTTATACAGTAGCGGCAACAAATTTTGGAGTTACAGCAACTGTTAAATAGGCACAGCAACTATTGTTATAGTTGAGCAAACTAATTAATGTAGCTAGCGTAAAATATATATTGTTGGGGTCATTAATTACACAGCAGCGCTAACAAATTTTGTAGTTACAGCAACTATAATTTATGTTCTGGCAAAAAAAGTGTAATCGCAGTAACTATAAAAATAATTGCCGTGACTATACAGACTGTTGACGGCAACTAAAAACATTGTTGCAGCGAATACAGATTTTTTTCATTTAATAACAGTTACAAACTTTCTTGGTTACCGCTACAATACAAATTACAATTACAGCTACTAAAAGTCTATTGTTAACGGTCTACTAAACTCGACTTGTTATCGCAACGAACTTCTGGTGGTCCCGGCCGCAACAATATTTTTGGTCAGCGGCTACCCAAAAATCGCCTCTTTTTTTTCTCAGTGCAGACAAACTTTCTCATGTAAAATTTCATAAACACTTAGCCCAGTGTTTCCCATTTATTAGTTTTGTATGTACATTTAGTTATTATTGAACATATCATGAATATTTATCATAAAAATAACTTCCCCTGAGCGGGGAATCGAACCCGGGCTCTCTCCGTCCGCGTTTTAAGCTATTTTCTCAGGAACTAGATTTTTCCCGGGAAAACGCCTTATATCGTTAGATTCGTATTTAAATGGACTACATTTTATAATTTTTTAATCAAAATCGTCGTAACCGTTATTGAGAAATAAATTTGTTTCACGTTTTTTCAGAGTTTTTGGGGGGTAGCGCCCCCAAATGTGGTGCTAAAATTAATTTCTCGATTTCGCCTCGGGGTATGATTTTTCTGAACATGTATGCCAAATTTAATGAAATTCGGTCCAGTAGTTTCGGCTCCAGGCGTCTGCACAGACGACAGACGACAGACGACGGACAGACATTTTTTAGAAACCACTTTTTTAGACTCAGGGGACCTCAAAACGTGTAAATACATCAAAATCTCAAAATCTAATTTTCGCGCCATCACAATACTTTCTCTTTATATGAGAAATTAAAAAGCATATTGCAAAAGAATGTTGACTTACCAAAAAAAGTAAACTTTAATTGCCCAGACGGTTGAAATTAATCTGAGATTATCTGCGAGCTACTTTCGGCAAACCATTAAAGTCTCATAAAAATCAGATTAGTACTTTTGAAGATATGAGTGTAAATAAATGTATGTTTGTGCGCATCTAGAAGAGAAACAAATGGACGCAAAAGGTTGGAACTTATATGGGACCAACAATTGGCTAATTATGACCTACTATCCATATTTAATTGAAATCAAACGAGTAGTTTTTAAGATATAATGGTTCGCAAAAATTGAGTGACAGACCGACAGACAGACACAGAACCAATAGTGTTCTCTGATGTCTGAAACGGATTTCTCTCTCGGAATTTTTGAAAGCGGAGACATAAAAAAAATCTTTCTTCAGTACGATCATATAGTTTCCGTTACACAAGTATGAGGGTCTGCCGGAACATTCTTAAAATGCCAGCTTCAACTGCTTTTTCTTCTAGCTTCAACTGCTTTTGCTTCTAGCTTCAACTGCTTTTGCTTCTAGCTGCAACTGCTTTTGCTTCTAGCTTCAACTGCTTTTGCTTCTAGCTTCAACTGCTTTTGCTTCTAGCTGCAACTGCTTTTGCTTCTAGCTTCAACTGTTTTTGCTTCTAGCTTCAACTGCTTTTGCTTCTAGCTTCAACTGCTTTTGCTTCTAGCTTCAACTACCTTTGCTTCAAGCTTCAACTGCTTTTGCTTCTAGCTTCAACTGCTTTTGCTTCTAGCTTCAACTGCTTTTGCTTCTAGCTTCAACCGCTTTTGCGTCTAGCTTTAACCGGTTTTGCTTCTAGTTTTAACCGTGCTACCTTGAGCCGGTACTAAGAGTTAGGTAGTGTTAAAACGTTAAATAAAGTTATCAATGGTATGAATTACTTTCTTTTCCTCTTTTCTCAAATGAAGTTGGTACTAAAGAAAAGGATTTGTGCGTTGGGAAAAAGGAATAAGGGGATTCTACTGTCGGTGAGTGAGTTCTGTTGGGTTGTCAGTGTTAGGAATAAGTTTTGAATAAGTTTGTTAGAGCGGAGAGGAGTTGAAATGATTAGAAGGAGAGTTTAATAGAGTCTGAGAGGACGCTTTGATACCAGGATCAACAAACTTACAAGCAACTAATCAAGACATCTTATCAACTTCCAACAGGATCAAGTTTTACTGCTTCCTCGTCAAGTATTCACTGGTGGAGGAGCCCACTTTCAACAAACTACTTCTTCCATTCAAAAACTTACAATATTCATCCTCCTGTAGGATAAAAAAATACGTGTGGTGTCGCGGGACACCCGGTAGGAACGAAGTTCCTTACGCCTTTTATTAAATATTAATTATATAATTAAAGTGCTAAATATGTGATAATAACTACTTATACATGGTGGAGTTAGAAAAAGAGACAAAATTAAAAGTAATTATTGGTACTAGCGGAGTTAAGGCAAAATTAAAAGAAAAACTTTTTATTATCTTTGAAAAGAGCGTCTTTCAATTAATTATGTATTGTAAATTGAGAAAAAAGTTAATTTTGATTAGTTTATAGTTAAAGCAGATGGTTGTAGAGAAGAAAAGAACTGTCCCATCAGACTCTGTCGGCGAATTACTCCAATTAAAATATTATAATATAAAATATAAATCACCAACACTAAACAACTTCTGCTTGTATCAGGTTGAAATTTTACATGCCTGTTTCAATTGTACTTTAGACGATGTGTATGAAGTTTCATTGAAATCGTTACGTTAGAACGTAAGATATCGGTAAAAACGTTGTTTTCTTTATTTAAAACGTTTAGGTCCGCTATAATAAATTTAGCGATCTTTATCACTTCATAGCAGTGTAGGTGTTTGTTTTACTAAAAAAAATATTATTTATAAAAGTTGTTTGAATCATTAAATAGATGAACAAAGCATTTTTTCCCGTCCTAAAATTCCAATTTTAAATTTGAAGCTTACGTTTACGCGCGCGTTACGCGTGAACGCTTGGCAGGATAACGTTGTCCAACAAACTCAGCCTAGGCATTGGTAAAATGAACATGGGTACCAAATTTCAACTAACAGTCATCTTTTACTCAAGATATCGTCATCGGTAGATTTCGTGACGCTTGGTTGATTTTGTTACGGTAATTTTGTGACGGTGATTTTGGTCGTTCTTTCGGATTCACTCCCGGGCTCCAGAACGTGCCATAAGGAACTTCGTTCCAAAAACAGTAAACATTTCTTTGCAAAAATGTATCTTAGTTTTCCAGTGAAATGTGTGTCACGATGGTGTTTGAACCTTAGTTTTGCTACCACTGTTGGAAGCATTCAGGGGTGTAGAGTATTGTGATATTATTATCTCTGTTTCATCAGTTGTTTCAAACTATTTAGACCAGAACCTTTGAACCTAACATAGCATTGGCATACAGCTACTAACTTGATAAATTACTATAAATCAAATTATTATTACTATTTATAAAGGGAGACAGACAGAGAAAAATAGACTTCAGCGCCGGGACTCGAACCACGGACCTCCCCCTCATTTCCAGTGTGCGGGAGCTCTAACCAATTAAGCTACACTGAAGAATAATTTCCTCTGACTATATCGATACCTAATCCCGAATTAAGCTTTCAAATGTTTCTACAAGTCTTAGAAGTCAACAAACGACAATAGAACTAGACTGTGAGAAATACGCTTGTAATTATAAAGTACTCAATTAGTGCCTGTACTTAGTACAATCAATTAGAAATTCAATTTTTACAAGTTATTGGTAGTATTTATACAATGGAACGTTTAAATTTTAATTTAAATCAAATTATAATTACTATTTATAAAGGGTACTTTAGTAGCTTAATTTGTTAGAGCTACCGCACACTGGAAATGAGGGGGAGGTCCGTGGTTCGAGTCCCGGCGCTGAAGTCTATTTTTCTCTGTCTGTCTCCCTTTATAAATAGTAATTATAAGTATGATTTAAAATTTAAGCGTTCCGTAGTATGAATACTACCAAAAATTTATAAAAATTGAATTTATAAACTATAACTTAATTTAATGGAAAATATACAGTCTTTTATACAGTCCTCCTTCTATAAAATTACTAAGTAGTGTTAGTGTTACTATATAGTATATAGATAAATGAGTAGTTATTTTGTCCAAGACCCAAATATAGAATGTTTCAATGAAAGATCTAATCTTAACCGCTCTGCCCTTTGTAAAATAACGTAATTTTGTAAAATAACGTCTATTAGTTTTAAGGTACATATAATTTAGGTATCGTAAAACAGGATATTATTGTTTAGCTTTAAGAAGTTGAAAAACAATTTTTCCCTAACTACCTCAATATCTCTTACCTTAGGTTCCTTAATCCTTCTACAGCCGTCATAAAGCTTGTAAAGTAAATATTGTAGCGTCTAGTAGTCTTTTTCTCACTATGCTAATACTTACACTGAAGATGATATAAATGACGTATGTTTAATTGTATAAAATTGCAGTGACAATATTGTTGCGTTACTTTTTATAAACCTCTCTAGTCATTTGTATATTGATAAAACACTTCTAACAATACTGTTATAGAGGTGGTTGGGGAGACATTTTTCCTGGGTGAAATTTTGACGGTAAATAAGCAGTATTGACGGTAAAAAGCACAATACCCATAAATTGTTGTACATGTTTGTAATCTACTCTTCTACAGCATGCATTTGATTCCCCTCTTGAAAATTAAAAAGTTGCACATTTTTGCGCATTACGCATGCGTATATTACTATAGCTTTCATTTGATACCCCTCTTGAAAATTAAAAATTTGATCTTTGCACATTTATGCGCATTACGCATGCGTATATTAAATGTTTAACTTCTCAAAATTTTTCCTATGAAGGGGTCAAAAAGTTACGCCATTAATTCAAATTTCAACTCTCGAGCGTGAACGGTTCGAGGGATATGAACCAAAGTACGACGGACAGACAGACATAGGTGGACAGACAGACATATCATCCTCAGCAAAAGGGTTTCAAGGATGATTCACGGAACCCTAATAAAAGAAACGAAGGGAAAATTAAATAAATTCGTCGATAATAAGTAGCAAAAGCATAAAATCATTAAAGTATATGAAATAGGACGTGAGGAAGCTATGTGCCAAATTGATTGGCAGACTATTTTATTTTCTTCATGAGATATAAGATATTAAGGATATAATCTCTTTATCGAACTTCTTTTATATGCTTTGAAATACTTCTTACTTTGATATTAACCTCTTAGTCTCAACAGTGGACTAATTTACTGAGTTATCATTAAATAGAGGGTTGGAATTAAACTTTTCTTTGAAGGTTTAAGATTGAAATTGTTGTCTTAATTACTTGAGGAGTGCGTTTGAGAGAGATCTTTATTGAATTTCATCATTGAAATGTTGGAAAATGTGAAAGATCAATAAAGGTGGAGGAAGGGTTCGGTGTCAGGATGAAGATTGGAAGGGATGTGGTTTGGGTGACAGGAGGGTTTGTCGTGTAGGAGATGTTAAGATCGGTGGAGGAGACATGGAGACAAGGAATGGGGTTGGAAAGCGTTTGATCGAGGGCGAAGCAAAGGTGAGACGCGTCTGAGAAAGGGAGATATCCGCCATTTTCCAGATTACTAATCAACGTCTTTCGGTAAAAGACCCCCCCCCCCCCCTCTTTAGCTCGAGGGTTGATTGGAAAAGGGTAGCTAACTAGAAGACGTGAAGGATTCTTAACAGATATGAGAGGAAATTATACTGGGGGAAGACGAGGTAAAAGGGGTCGAAAGTCGACAGCATGAAAACAAAAAGATACGCGTCTGCAGCTAGAACAAGGGAGATCAAGGAACGAAGTAAAGGGTAAAGAGACATCTCGATAACACTAAAAGGGGGGGGGGGGGAAGAAAAGTACTAAAAGGAAAAATTCTCCTGATGGGAAATGCGAAAAAGGGTTGAAAAGATACCCATACCCAAGATTGGTTCCTTTAGATTCCACCGCAATCAAGGGAGAAAAAATGACAATACTACTTCGTCCTGGACTTTCACATGTTACTTCGTAGTTAATGCAAGGAGGGTTAATAGTGCCAAGTCAAGATTAAAACCACTTGTAATCGATAGCTTCAAAGTAAAATAACTTTTATGTCCATGTTAATAATCATCTAAAGATAAGTACAAACAAAGTACTTTCCTTTGAGTGCTTTGTAATCTTCAGAACTAGATGTGTTCCTCTCAAGATGGCCATAGAAATGAGAGCGAAACTCCGGGCTCCACATCCAGAAAACCTACAACTTTTTCATTAAGAAATCGTTTATTAGAACTGAAATAATTTAGAATTAAGAAATATGTGAATATCAGGGTGAAACAATTTTAAGATAAAAAGAACTTTTTATATACTACGTTTTTAAATTTTCTGTTGAATCTGTAATGTTGATAATATAATTGTTATTGCTATATAATATATAATGTTAATGAAAAAAAAAAAAAAAAAATAGTTCCGAATTTATTTACTTCACATAAATGACAACCATCTAGAGAGCTGATCTTAAACCTATTAAACCTATTAAAGGACAAATCTTTGTACAACGGATCTCCCCAACACAAAATCTAAACTGTGCCATCGATATATTTGAAATAATATAAATAATATAATCGATAAATAATATAATCGATATATTTCCTGTTTTGCTGTCATTCAATGTTTATCTCTATTTATAAAAATTACAAATTTACAACCCGTCAAAATGAAGATTGCGTAAATATGGGACATGGCAAAACAAATAAAATAACTTGCGGATTTTTTCCGAACTAACTGTACATACAGCAAAATTTGCTAAAAACAAATTAAACTCTGCTGAAAGATGGCTAAGAGTATTAAAATAATGCATTGTCATCGTGTTCTGAGCTATGCTAAAAGTTTCAAATGTCTAGCTATTCGGGAAGTTAGTTAGAAATCGATTGCCAGATTTGTACCGGACAAACAAACAAGAAAGCAAGCTAATAAAAACGCAGTAATAATGTAAATAATAATTATGGTGATATCGAGGACCAGACCACAGTCAAAATTATTTTATCCACCCTAAAAATGTTTATGTAATTTATCAACAGTTTTTCGCTACCCCTTAAAAATGTTATGTAATTTATCAACAGATTTTAGCTATACCCCTTAAAAATTTTATGTAATTTATCAACAGATTTTTGCTACCCTAAAAAATGTTATGTATTTCATCAACAAATTTTCGCTACTCTAAAAAATGTCATGTAATTTATCAACAGATTTTAGCTATACCCCTTAAAAATTTTATGTAATTTATCAACAGATTTTTGCTACGCTACCCTAAAAAATGTTATGTAATTTATCAACAGATTTTTGCTACCCTAAAAAATGTTTGTAATTTATGATATTATTAATTTGTATTATTTAACTAATGGAATATTTGTATATGTTTCAGGTGAGTATTGCTAACTTTAGATTGTTTAAAATTGATGCTTCCGTGTAAGTAATTACATTTTTATTAGTTTTAATTATTTAATAATTCATTTATTTGTTAAATTTACTACTTCTTCGTATTTGTTTCCGAGCTAAAGGAACATAATGTAAGCATTGATATAATTTTGAGGAAGCACAATTTTTATGTCTCCGAATCCAAACATTTTAAGACAGAAATTCGTTTATGACATCTGTGCACGTTGTTAAATTTCGTCTGTCTGTTTTTTAATATATTTTCGAACAACCATAATATTAAAACTATTCGGGTGTCTGGATAGCTCGTAGGGGAGTGCATTTGGCTATTAATCAATTATTATAGGTTAAATAATTAACATGAAAAATGTTGTTTAATTTACATGATGTTGAAGAAAGACTGTGTTAACATAAATGGAGGAAAAACACGAGATTTTTTTATGAACAAATTATTACAAGTGTCTTATTTTTAATGATATCAGGTCTTTTATCAGTTCGCAATTGCTTGCAGATCAAAGAAATTTTAAGTTGTGATGTTCGCATAATTTTTCCTACTTTAGGGCAAAAAAAGTTTTACTTATATACCAAATTTTGAATCTCTAGCTACAATAGGTCGAGAGATATGAACCATGCTGCGACGGACGGACGTACGAACTACCAAAACCATAAGGATTTCTAGAATAATATCGATACCCTAAAAATTAACTTTCCGATTACTCACATAATTAATTAATTAATTGACGTTAATTAGTTAAGTCTCTATAAATAAATAAATAAATATATATATATATATATATATATATATATATATATATATATACATATATATATATATATATATATATATATATATATATATATATATATATATATATATATATATATATATATATATATATATATATATATTTAATATTAGTATTAGTTACTATTACGTACTAAAAATCTATTAATTCATAAATTTATTTATTACAATAAATATACGATCCAATAAGGTTTACGATGCCTTACAGTTATTAAAATAATTGGATTGCTAGGAACCACTTTGTAGAACTTATTATGGCACATAAGTTATGTTATCCATTTATATATATATATATATATATATATATATATATATATATATATATATATATATATATATATAATACATATATATATATATATATATATATATATATATATATATATATATATATATATATATATATATATATATATTTATCTATGTATATTGTTGTATTTTAGTTTTGATTAATATGATAGAAAAGTTAGTTTGTTGGTTAGGGAAATGTTGGTAATAACGTTACAAGGGATTGCACTTTACCCTGACAAACACCCAGTCTATTTCTGGAGAGATGAAACTTTTAGTTTTAACACTAACTAAAAAATGAGCAAAAGCTTACCGGGGAAAAGTCAAAACTGTCTGGAAAACTAACATTAACCTAAAGAGTTTTTTCCCCCAAAATATATTATATGACTCAGAGTTTTTATGATTTTTATACAGATTTATACAAAAATCCTTTATTCTGTCAATTAGTGTGGCACATTGCTTTCTCGTATCCTATCCTTTACTTTAATGATAAAAATTATGTTCTTATTGTATTTTTAAAAAAAAAACTCTTTCAAAGTTTGTTTATATTTATTTATTCGTTTAATTTATAAAGACTTGTCGGTATAGGCTCTAAGTAGGGAACTTTTAGTGAATATTTTCAGTACAAAATTTCTAATTGAGGATTATTAAAAAGAAATCGGCCCGAGACAACTCAGACAAACTTTCTCATATTCAAGTTCATAATTACTTAGCCAATGTATTCCATTCATTAGTTTTTGTAAGTACGTCTTGATTATTATTGAAAATTATATCAAAATTGACCATAAAAATAACTTCTCCAGGGCGGGGAATCGAACCCGGGATCTCTCCGTCCATGTTTTAAGCTATTTTCACAGGAACTAGTTTTTTCCCGGGAAAACTGCTTATATCGTTGGATCCATATTTAAATGGACTACATTTTAGAATTTTTTAATGAAAATTGCCGGACTTGTTTTCGAGAAATGTTTTCTTTTCACGTTTTTTTCAGAGTTTTTGGGGGTAGCGCCCCCAAATTTGGAGCTAAAATTCATTTCTCGATTTCGCCTCGGGGTATGATTTTTCTGAACATGTATGCCAAATTTCGTCAAAATCAGCCCAGTAGTTTAGGCTCCAGGCGTCTGCACAGACAGACGACAGGCGACAGAGGACAGACATTTTTTAAAAACCATTTTATTGGACTCAGGGGACCTCAAAACGTGTAAATTCATCAAAATCTCAAAATTGAATTTTCGCGCCATGACAATACTTTCTCTTTATATGAGAAAGTAAACAACTGGATTTACCGTTTATTTTTTAATAAATACGTGTGGGGTCGTAACTAACTATTTGTACTTAAAGGAGTTTAGACAAAATTAAAAGAAAAGCATTAATTTATCATTGAAACGAGCGTCTTGCAATAAATATGTATTGAATATTGAGAAAATAGTTGATCATGATGAGTTGATAGTTAAAGAGGTAGTATAGTGAGGGAACACGTCTGTTCCCTAACCCTCACCCTTACTCAATTTCAAATATTATAAAATATATCACTTCACTGCACAAAAACTTCTTGTATCAGCTTGAAATTTTATATGAATGTTTTAATTTTACTTTAGACGATGTGTATGAAGTTTTATTAAGATCGTTAGAACGTAAGATATCGGTAAAAACGTTTTACCGTCTAAAAGTTGTTTTTACTCATTGAATAGATGAAGTTAGCATTTTTTCCCTTCCTAAAATTTCTATTTTACATTTGAAGCTTAAGTTTACGCGATCGTTGTGCTCGAACGCTTGGGTGGATAACGTTGTCCAACGAACTCATCCAGGTCATTGGTAAAATGAACATGTGCACCAAATTTTTAACTAAATCGGTCATCATTTACTCAAGTTATCGTCATCGGTCGATTCCGTGACGGTCGTTTTTTTCGGATTCACTCCCGGGATCCAGACGCTGTAATGTGCCATAAGGCAGGGGTTCCCAAACTGTGGTACGCGGGATCGTGTCAAGTGGTATGCGCCGCATAAATATTTGCTGTTGTTAGAAGTGTATTTATCCCTTATATACCTCAAAACCTAGTATAGAAACAGACTGTCCTGTGTTGAGGATCTGCGTCTAAAACTCAGCCCCAGTTTGAGCCAATTATTGCAGCACATCCATCCCATTACCCTGCCTAACCACATTATTTATTCGGATGTATTCTTTCATTATGTTTTTTATGTTTTTTATGTTTTTTTTTCTTCTTTTTATTAATACAATTTTTATTAATATTCTATGTTCTATTCATGTTATTTTATGCTCTAATTTGATGTTCTTTCATGAATGTTTTTTTTTTTATTTTAAATAATACAATTTTTATTTAGTTCTTTTTAATTTAACAATCATTCTCAAACACCTACTCTCTATCCAGGGGATTGAAGGTAAAAAAGAAAAAATGAATTCTAGTCTGGTACAACTTAAATTTAAAAAAGTTATTGCTTTAAAAAAAAAAGTGATATCCCTACCCTTTTTGTATTAAAGAATAGCCCTACGTTTTGAATATTTAAAACCCAAACATTTTCTGTGGGAAGGCCCCCGGATCCCCTTTATTCTGTAAAAACGCCCTATGGTTGTTCCTGTATAAACATCAGTGGTACATGAAAATGTCAATACAATATTAAGTGGTACGCCACCAAAAAAGTTTGGGTACCCCTGCCATAAGGAACTTTGTCCAAAAAAAAACAAAACAAAAAACTGGATTTAACGTTGTTTTTTGTTGTAAATTTATATTACCTGTAAATTTATATTATTAGTCAAATGAATTTAATTAGAAATTCCTTCTTCCCGATTGGTTCTCAGAAATATTCTTAACTAACAAAGTTAGTCAGTATTACATTTTAACTCATAAAGCTCACTTTATAAGATTAATTCAATGTAAGCAAATCTTTATAAATAACATCTAACAGAAACAATTTAGCTTTCAAGCTTACCTAAGGTAACAGAAGTTATGTGATTTGTTTTGTCTTCGATTTCAAAAATTCTGAGACAGAAATCTGTTTCAGACATTAGGGAATATTTTTGGTTCCGTGTCTGTCTGTCGCTCAATTTTTGCGAATCAACATATCTTAAAAACTACTCGTCCGATTTCAATGAAATTTGTATGGTAGGTCATATTTAGCCCGTTGTTGGTCCCATATAAGTTTCAACCTTCTGAGCCGTTACTTTCTCTTTCACATGCGCACAAACATACATTTATTTACACCTATAATAGCTTTAACATATCGGTTCTTTACGGATATGTTGCCAACATTAGGTATGTTAAATTAACATAGCTAATAATGAAGTAAATCTATTTGCGAAGAATTTACTTATTATTAATAGATATTTAATAGAGCTTAGTTATCAATAATTATAAGATAACATATTGTTTCTTAATGAACATGGTTATTTCTAATATTTAGTGAAAGGTAATTAATAATGATTTTAATGTTAAACATTTCGTTAATATAATTAATCTTCCGACTCATTAGTATAGAAATTATTGTTAATTATGGCCCAATGAATTAACATTGGTTCTATAAATTATTATTGGTGGAGTGGGGGAAGTGCGTTGTAGAATTAGGGACAGAACTTGGTGTGTCCTTGAATAGGGCCTGCTATCTCTAACTCAGTCACTCCTCCATCTTCAGGGCCCTTTATAACTCTCTCTATCTTTGTATATTCTTTAAAGGCCTTTAATACGTCAAGACATTATATCTATATCTCACTCTAAGATTTAAAACAGCCTCCTATCAGTATCACAGCTAATAGGTATTCAAGTTTTGAAAAACTTTATAGATTGCTAATTTTTTGTCGTGTTCTATTTTACTACATTTTTATTAGCTTGCTTTCATGTTTGTTTGTTTGTCCAGTACAAATCTGGCAATCGATTTCTAACTAACTTCCCGAATAACTAGACATTTGAAACTTTTATAATAGCTCAGAACACGATGACAATGCATTATTTTAATACTTTTAGCCATCTTTCAGCAGGATTTAATTGGTTTTCAGCAAATTGTATGGAAAGTTAGTTCGGAAAAAATCCGCAAGTTATTTTATTTGTTTTGCCATGTCCCATATTTACGCAATCTTCATTTCGACGGGTTTCAAATTTGTGATTTTTATTGAATGACTGCAAAACAGGAAATATATCGATTATATTATTTATAGTATTTCAAATATATCGATGGCACGGTTTAGATTTGGTGTTGGGGAGATCCGTTGTACAAAGATTTGTCCTTTTATAGGTTTAAGATCAGCTCTCTAGATGGTTGTCATTTATGTGAAGTAAATAAATTTGGAACTATTTTTTTTCACTAACATTACATATTATACAGCAATAACAATTATATTATCAACATTACATAAGATTCAATAGAAAATTTAAAAACGTAGTATGTAAAAAGTTCTTTTTATCTTAAATTATTCTTAAATTATATTTATTTGTTAATAATTACCTAGGCTACAATATTTGGATATCGACAGTTAGTCCAGTCAATAAGTACAAAAAAATATGGATTTCCTTGCAAAAGGTCGGGTATTTACAATTTTTGGATATGTTGTTGGGACCAATGGCTCAAGTAAAATTCCAAGTTTGCAGAAAAAACCATTGTGCAAGCTGAATTATATCGAAAAAACGTAGACAGTTTAGTTTTTTTCAGTTTTTGCTCAATATCTCTGTTTCTATGCATTGGAGAGCAAAAGTAGTTATTATCAATTTTGCGGAGGATAAAATTTTCAACAACTTTTGTACTTATAATGTTTTTCTTCGTTTCTTTTTCTTTTAGCGAATTTTCGAAGAATATAAAGCTATTGCAATGGCTTCAAAATTTTTTGAAAACTTTCTCCATGATAATCCGTTTTAGACCATTCTGAATCGATTCCTAAAATTTAACACTGTTTATGTATGTATGTATATATGTATGTATATATTATGTAAATATGTGTCACTCTAGACGATATATCCCCTTAGAATGCACTTAAAAATGGCAATCAAATTTTAAAATGTCAATAATATCAAAAGAAAGGATGAGTTCGTTGGCCAGAATTTTCGGAGTATATTGACAATTTAGGGTCAAAAACGTGTTTTTTCCATTTTACCCCCCTCTTATATGAAAATATGACAAAAGTGTACATAACAACAATTACTGTACTCTTTAAGAGCTTTCCAACGACATGCATCTAGGGGTAAATACTATTTTGACTTTTGTACCCCGTACCCCTGTTTTTCCTATTATTATTTTTTTTTCCACCCATCCAAATTCTAAACCAAAATTGCCTATATTATTATAAGGCAATAATACTCATTTTTTTTTTGAAAATTCGCTTATTAAGTCATGGTGCATGACTGGACCTTTTTAGTTAAAACGTGTAGCAATTAAATTGATTTGGTGATCTTTAACACTTCATAGCTGTGCCGCTGTTGGTTTTAATAAAAAAAATGTTTGTCTTGAAGAATAGATACATATAGATTCTTTCCCGAACTAAAATTTCAATTTTAAAATTACTTATGCTAGAGGGTTGTACGTGAACGCTTTGACGGATAACGCTCCCCGATCAATTTAGTCTGAGCACTAATGAAAGGAACACGTATATCAAATTTCAACTAAATCGGTCAACTTTCAAGTCATCAATACGTATACATTCACACTGCTCTGTAGTTCGAGAATAATTCTCGGCTACAATTATTGTAGCCCGTAGAAAAAAAGTATAAATATAAAAGTTGTAGAAAATGTTGCCCTCTACAATATTGATAATAACTACGTTTACTCTTCGATGCATAGGAACAGTGATATTAATATTTTTTTATGGATATGGTTTTTGTTTCTGCTAACTTGGTATTTTACTAGTGGCATTGGTCCCATCAACAACATATCAAAAATTGTAGATACCCGACCTTTTGCAAGGATTTTTTACTTATTGACTTGACTAAGTGAAATAAACCAAATTTTAAAGAATATCCTTTTTTCTGAAACATTGGGTAAATTCATAAATATGATTTATAATTTCAACTGATTTCTTTATTTTCCTCAAATTTAAGTTATTGCCAGTAATTAGCGAGATATATGTCACATTATATTACCTTAATTCATTGTCACAGAATAATTATCAAAATATGAGCCTCATATTTTGTTATTATGTAGCGAAATGTAGTCACATAATATTTCGTTATTATTTTTTGTTTTTTGTAAAAAAAATATAGGTCATGCATTTAATCTCGTTTTCACTCCAAATTCAAAGTGAAAAATTAGTTCTCTCTAGTTTTTTCTACCAATTTATCTTTGTTTTTGTGAGGGGGGGGGGGGGGTAAATTAATAAGCCGACATATGTTTTGAGAGAAAAATGGAAAATTTGTTGATATAGCCCTCATTTTTTTTTCTTCTCTACCTAAATTTGCTGTGGATGTTTTGAGTTTGGAAAATGAAAGGAAAACGTTAGTCTGAACTAAAGAGAGGAATTTTTCCTGATAAATCCACCTGTCCGAAACATGAATGAAGATGCCTCCCCCCCCCTCCCCCGGGGGGGATATGAGGTGGAGGGGGCGGGCACTAGGCCTCGCTTAATATCGATTCGTCGAAGAGGAAACGAGCGTGAGAAAGAGAGAGTCTAGGTGATAAAGGACTCACTAGGCCTGAGTTAGAGTGAGTTAAGAGATATCGTGAACTAGCTGGGTTAAGGGGGCCTCTGAGGTCGACATTGTGAGACTGAGTGATAAAATGTCTTAACATAAGCATTAGAGTGTGTTAGAGATATATTAAACCTGAAACTGATAAAATATAATACGAATAATACAGACAGACTACAATACTATTAATGATAATAGTCTTTGAAATCATATTCATCTGTAAATAGCAATATATATATATTTAAATTTAGACCTTATTAGGGTTTTGAGGTCATCCTAGAAACCCTTATGCTTTTGGTAGTTCGTCCGTCCGTTCGTCGTATCTTGCGGATCATCATACCTATTGTAGCTAGAGATTTGAAATTAGGTATACAAGTAAAATAATTTTTGCTCAAAAACAAAAAAAAAATGTTGCTAACTTCACAACTCAAAATTTCGTCGATCAGCGAGCAATTGCGAACTAATTGCAAAATTATTTATGTTTTGCTTCCGAGCTTACCGAAGGTAACGGAAGCATTGTGTTCACTTTTGAGAAAGAAAAAGTTTTATGTCTCCGATTTTAAAAATTCCAAGACAGAAATCAGTTTCAGACATCAGGGAACATTTTTGATTCCGTGTCTGTCTGTCTGTGTGTCCGCGAATCCTGAAACGTGCGACGATAACTTGAGTAAATTTCGATAGATGTTGATGAAATTTGGTAGACATGTTCATTTTACCAATGCCCAGGACGAGTTCGTTGGACAACGTTATCCGTTCAAGCGTTCACGCGCAACACTCGGGTAAACATGAGCTTTAAATATAAAATTGGAATTTTAGGTCAGGAAAAAAATCAAACTTCATCTATTCTATGAGGCAAACATTTTTTTCATAATATTAATTGAAGCGAGCGTAAGCGAGCTTCTTACATTCAACGAAATATGCATCTTGTCTGTATGTCTGTCTGTCTGTCTGTGTGTAACGTTTACGTGTCCGACGATAACTTGAGTAAAAGTTGACCGATTTAGTTGAAATTTGGTATACATCTTCCTTTTACTAATACTCAGGCTAAGTTCGTTGGACAGCGTGATCCGTCTAAGAGTTCGCGCGCTATGCTCGCGTAAACGTGAGCTTCAAATTTAAAATTGGAATTTCAGGACGGGAAAAAATTCTATCATCACCTACTCGATGAGACGAACATTTGTTACAAATAACATTTTTTAGTAAAACCAACAAAGACACTGCTATGAACTAATAAAGATCGCTAAAACTATTAAAGCGGACCTTAACGTTTAAAATAGAGAAAACAACCTTTTTACCGGTATCTTACGTTCTAACGTAACGATTTCAATAAAACTTCATGTACATCGTCTAAAGTACAATTGAAACACGTATGTAAAATTTCAACTTGATACAAGCAGTAGTATTTGTATAATGAAGTGATACATTTATAATATTAGTTTAAAAGCTACGACGGGTGGTTTAGATTGTTAGAGTCGTCTTGTGTGTAGGTTAGTTTAGGAAGTAAAGCTTTGTATCGAGTACCCCCACTCTACTCCACACTGCCCTCTTCCACTTATCTACTACTATGACATTCATCATGATTAACTAATTTCAATATTCAGTATTTTATTGCACGCTCGCATCAATGAAAGAGCCACGCGATGCCTAGTTATAAACATTTATAATTAAATGTACCCATAACAACACAAAACTAATAAATGGAAAACGCTGGGCTGGCTAAGTAATTGTGAACTCGTAAATGAGAACGTTTGTCTCAGTTTTCACGGACCGAATTTTGGAGTTTGTATTGTAGTTGTTTATGAAACCTTTTTCTTGGTTATATAATACAAATACTTCTTGTCTTCGTCTCTTGATTGTTTTTCTTCGTTTCGATTTTTGGAACGAAGTTCCTTATGGCACGTTCTGGAGCCCGGGAGTGAATCCGAAAAAAATGACCAAAATCACCGTCACGCAAAATCCGTCACGAAATCTACAGATGACGATAACTTGAGTTAAAGCTCACCGAGTTAGATGAAATTTAGTACACATGTTCATTTTACCAATGCCCAGGCTGAGTTCGTCGGAAAACGTTATCCGCCCAAGCGTTCACACGCAACGCTCGCGTAAACGTAAGCTTTAAAAGACGGGAAAAAGTGTAATTAAGGAAGCCTGTTACTTGACTTGTTTTGATTATTTTTGTTATATATGTCAAAAATGTCACTTTGTTTTATAAATAAATAAAATATAATCATGTAAAATTTCACCCTGATACAAGCAGAAGCTGTAGAGTAGGGAAGAGATATATTTTATAATATTTTAAATTAATTGGCCGGGTAGGTAGAAAACAGTCCTATTTCAGTCCAAACTCCTTTAACAAACATACTCTTTCACTATAAACTCATCATGATCAACTTTTTTCTTATATTTAATATATATTTATAGTAAGACGCTTGCTTTAATTATACAAATAATGATTTTCTTTTAATTTTGCCTTAACTCTGCTAGGTACAAACAGTTCGTTACTTTTAATTTTGTCTCTTTTCTAACTCCGCCATGTATAAGTAGTTAGCAATGTATACGTACTTAGCAGTGTGATTTTATAATTTATATTTAATGAAAAATGTAAGGAACTTCGTTCCTACCGGGTGTCCCGCGACACCACACGTATTTTTTTTTTTTAATATTAATACAATATAAATTGAACCTAATTCAGAATCAGCGTGCCCTCTGGACGTACTCTATAACTAGGGCCGAGATGAGTTTTAAATTATTATTTTCATCTTTTTTTATTTTGTTGATAAAAAGTGTATTTTGTTAGTTTTCCCGGAGTGTTTTTATATCCTTTTCCATAGAAAGGTGTGCCAACTTCCGGATAGGAAAAAAGTTTCCGCAAACCAATTTTCAATTTCCCTGGTCTGTTAGGTTGCGAGTGTGGCATAACATAGGACAGCTAACCGACTCAGTTTTCTACTTACTACCGTGTGTTAAGAGTTGCCAACCTAACAGGGTTAGAAGAAAACTCTGTTACATTTCCCACCATTTCTTTGTATAACATTTCTTGTTCACATTTGTCATAGCTTTTTATTACAAACGGAGAGTGAATTTAATTTTGAACTTGAGTTTATTTTTTTATTATACTTGCACCTTTCATAATGTTAACTAACTAAAGGTCGACCAAGAAGTCATGAACACGGGAGAAACTGAAAGCTTAGCTTCGTTTAAAGTCGGAACTTTCGAGTATTGCCGAAGTCTGTACAGTCGAGTGCTAAGACAATACCCATTTCTAGTTTGTATGTCATGCGCAGTTATGTCAAATCTCACGAATAACAACAGGAAGGTTTCCAATCTGTTAGGTTTCCTGTTTTGTTTGTTTTTATAGAGTACGAATTATAGTCACAACTATTCTAAACGATGCAAATGCACAGAACGCTACAAATAACGGGGTTGGAACAAACCTAATATGTATTTGTTTTTATAAAAATGATTGCTCTCTATGACAATTAATCTAAATAACATTAGCGAATTTCTAGTTTGTTTTTCCCCATTATATTTTTTATAAATAAAATAACCAGTGAAACTTATCTTAGGACCTCATTATTTTTATAACGGAATTTTAAAGTTATAAAATAGATATTAATTTTATTGTAATACAAAGCAACTTTTAATATTATAGGACTAGATATAGTTAACAAACAGAAATTAAAAAGTAACATATCAAAAATCAAACTCAGATATAAAGAGGAAGAAAAAATAAGATTAAGAAAGAAGAAAATCGATTTAGATGTAAAGAATATTAATATTATTACTATGAAAAATCAATAAATAATGTAATTTCTTATCAGGTACAGTGTTGCCTGTTGCAAAAAGTATTTTTAGAATATTGAAGTTATCAAAAATTAAATTATTAATAACAAAAGAACAACACTGTGTTTTTTGACAGTGGTCTATTTTAATTAAACCTGACTATACATGACACCAAAAAACGATACTAGCGCACTCCTCAGATTTCCATGACTTCTTGGTCGACCTTTAGTGGCGCAACGCCTCTGGAGGGTTAGGTCTGTCAAAGGGCTTATACAACTATACACTGCACACGGGGTTAGTGTGGCCCTCCCATCAGCTGTATACAGAGTGACTGGTGATATTTGTGTAAAAATGAAGTAGGTTGTTCTACGCCTCGGGGGCTACAAAAAATACTATATAAACCATGGGTCAAATCTTAACCGTTCTCCAAAATGAAATTTTATGATTTATTTAAGATCGCATACCTTTGCTTATAAAAACACCTCTTTGTCCAAAATTATACAAGCTAGAATAAAATTTTTGGTTTCGTTAAAAAGCTGACAACATTTTCTACAAGAAAAGTGTAATTTTAAATTTTATTCCCCTCAAATTTGATAATAAAAAAAATTTAAAAATCAATTATTTTGTTGTTTCATAACTTGGTAAAGAATCGAGCTTAAACTTTTTGGTCTCCAGGAAAAACATCCTTGTTTACTAACGTTTTGGTCGATATTAATATTATTACCCACTCATAAGGTGGAATTCTTTGTAAACTTCGCTGAAAGTAAAACACAAACATGTGTATTGTTGACTTAAAGGTGAGAATACTAAACCAATTTTGCTTTTTTAATATGAAAATGGTCATTCAATTTTTTTTTTAAAAATTAGGGTAAAAAAACTTAAGGGTTAAAAATTTTAGATTTTTTTTCGACACCGTGAGGGGTATCATATGAAAGGGTACGTCGATCTGATGACAAAAATATATAATTCTTTGGTTATAACTTCGATAGGGCTAGCGTAGGCGAGTTTGAAGCGGGTGTGAAACGAAACCCCCCCCCCCCTCTATCTCGCTTATGTGAAGTGCAAAAAATCTGAAAAAATTCCTGAACATTCTTCGACCAAAAGTAAAGATACCACTTTTTGGAAATACGCTTTTTTATAATTATGGTCTTTTCGATGTATTTATATGGTTGTAGTCCAGTTCAGTCGCAAAAAAATACTTTATCGGAAGTTTGTTTATGTGTTTTGAGAATATCAGACCCATAGGATAGCTCAAAGTAAGCTTTTTAGCATTTTAAAAAACACCATCAATAGGGTACTACTTAAACTATACAGTGTGGTGGCCTACGGACCCTCGCTGTGTGCTGACTATCACACGCTTGACCTGTTTATTTACTCTTCTTCTGAATGAAGATCTGTAATGTTGTCGAAACAAAACTGAAGGATCAGCAACGCTACATAATTGTTACAAAATTAATTATTATTGATAATTATTGTCAATAATTATATTAATTATTATCAAATAATAATAAAATTGATAACCTAATTGGACCATGTTTTGCCCCGGAATATCAACAATGTATTTAGATTTTTCTTTCAAAACTGGGTGACTCGTTACTGAATTTTGTTTTTAAGTGATCATTATTAGTTTCGTTAAAAAACTGTCTTATTCAAGTGATAAAAGTTTATTGTAATTGATTAAGTGAAAAAGTTTACTGTAATTTTTTTTTTTTTTTTAACGAAAGTTTACGCTATTAAAAGTTTTACCTTGAAAATGTGCAATTGTATAAATTTTAATTGAAGTTAAGAGTTTGAAGGTTGTCTATCTGTTATTAAGGCTTTGAAGGCAGTGAAGGCAGGAGAATACTAAGGATTACTATGAGGCAGTATTCTCAGACATCGTCTGGCGAGTAAGCACTGCACGCCGGCAGGAAGGGACAAGTTGGCGCCCCTTCTATATCACTAATTGGCAAACTTCCCTCCAGGGGTGTTACCAACTGTCCAAATAATTAAATTCCACTTGCCAATTTCGTTACGTTTCTATCTATCCCTTTTCAACCTGCGCCTCGCTAAAATCAACTCAAAAACATTTTCTATTTCCTAAAAGAAAACTCGAAACTTTACTTTTATTCGAGTTGTAAGTAATGGATTCTTCTTCGTTTTCCGGCTTTCCCCTCTTAACTGTATTATTTACATTTTTAATTTATCATATACATGCACACATTAGTTTATATATATATATATATATATATATATATATATATATGTATATATATATATATATATATATATATATATATATATATATATATATATATATATATATATATATATATATATATATATATATATATATATATATATACTCGTATATACAAGATGTATCAATTTCAGATGGACACAGTAAAAGGGGTATATCTACAGGTCATTTGGAGCAAAAAAGTTCATATAAGTTATAGTCTTAATTCTCAACGGTGTAGGAGCTATAAGCGAAAATAGACTGTGTTAAAAACAGTCGACCTTTCCCTTAAAAAACTCAATTAACTCAAAAAATATTAATCTGGGAACAATGAATGAATAATCGTTGGAAAGAGCAGGAAAATTTCTATAAAATTATGTATGTTTTAGTTGACTTGTTGCCTTTTTAGTGTGACCTAGAGCTGATTGAAAACAAAACAATAGATTTTTTTTTTTTTTTCTAAATCTGAAAAACTGAGCCCACTTATCGATATGACCCAAATGGAAGAAATGCGTACAAAGTTAGGAAAAGTTGGCGCTATTAATAAGCTTTAAGACGATACCAAATACTTCAAAATATTCCAACTCTAAGTGGGCGAACAAACCATCGTTGTAGAAAAAAACATGTCGTGCTTGCAGCTGGAGAAGGGCAAAGAAACGTGATATTATCATCTGTGGCATCTTTGACAAAAAGATTTCGAATGTGCATTGCTCAAGGTGGCGGCCATTTTGAGCAGCTTCTGCCTTGAGATACCATAATAAGTATAAGTTACAATAATATAGATCTTCTAGTTAGAGAACTAAAATTTCAATTTAATTTTAATTAAATAGTTTGCTTCTTTAAGAATTTCAATTCCTCTTAAGGAACATCTTTTTATCTTGACGCAGAATGGATCCCTATAGGACTTCTCCTCTGCACGACTAAAGAGAAGAATTTGAAATTTTAATGACTAAACTTATAATGTTGGAGTATGTAGAGGCTTTACAAATTGAAAAATGTAAAATTATACTTATTTACTGTGGCGATACTAAGATTTTTTAGATAATTATAAACAAATTAATTTGATTAATTAATTAATTTCAATTAAAACAAAATCGAAACTTTAGTTCTCTACCTAGAAGATATATTATTGTAAAATATACTTACCATGGTATCTCAAGGCAGAAGCTGCTCAAAATGGCCGTCACCTTGAACAATGCACGTTCGACATCTTTTTGTCAAAGATGCTACAGCTGATATTGTCACTTTTTTTTTGCCCTTCACACGATACGTTTTTTCTGCAACGATGGTTTGCGCAGACGAGGATTTGTTCACCCATTTAGAGTTGGAATATTTTGAAGAATTTGGTATCGTATTAAAGCTTATTAAAAGCGCCAACTTTTCCTAACTTTATACGCATTTCTCCCATTTCGGTCATATTGATAAATGGGCTCAAAGTTTTTCAGATTTTCACCTCTGGGTCACACTAAAAAGGCAACAAGTCAACTAAAATATACATATTTTTATAGGACATTTCCTGCACTTACCAACGATTGTTCATTCATTGTTCCAAGATTAATATTTCTTGAGTAATTTCAATTTTTTAAGGTAAAGGTCGATTGTTTTTAACACAGTCTATTTTCGCTTATAGCTCCTACAGCGTGGAGAATTGGACTATAGCTTATATAAACTGTTTTACTCCAAATGACCTGTAGATATATCCCTTTTTCTATGTCCATCTGAAATTGATACAGCCTGTATATGCAACGCGGAAATTCGAGATTTTAATAAATTTTCACGTTTTTTTTTTTTTAAATTCTTTACCATTTAATAAAGAATGTCTTTTCCTAAAAATGCAGATACTTTTCAGTACATTATCGTGGGACTCACTGTTGATATTTATTTATGAAATTTCAATACGTGACTATTTTTCGGGGAGAAAAGTTGTGATGCGTTCGAGACCCTACACATAAGCAGTAATAAAATAAAGTGCTTCCATCTATTTAACTCTGACAAGATGTGGAAAACTGTATTAATGCACCACTGAAAAACCACGGCACACTTTCCTTTTTTCAAATTATATATATATATATATATATATATATATATATATATATATATATATATATATATATATATATATATGTATATATATATATAAAATTATATGCAAGGAAAAAATTGAAAGCTTACTTTTGCAATATTTCGACCCCTCTTTGAGTCATCTTCAAGCTGACTAGAAGATTAGTGCTCCATCCTATCCTTGTTGCTAAAAATCTCTTTTACTTTAACCTAGGTGGTTATTGTAAATAGTATAGAATATTTCTTCTTAAATTCCTTAGTTATCTGTGTAGAACTTTTTTGTAGTAAATACTTGTACCAATTTAATTTATTGCGTAACAACCTAACAATAATGAGTATCTTTTTTTGTTACTTTTTTTTACTGACATTCTTTGACTCTTAAAATTTTAGGGTTGTAACTTTGTTTAATCGTTTATCACAGAGCCTTAAATTGAAACGATTAAAATTCATCCGACTTTAAAAATTCATTATAATAATATCTTTTTTAAATTGATTAATATTTGAGAAATAACAATTTAGAAATTATTGGGGAAATAGAAATGGGCTGGAGTGAAAACTGGGAGGAATTGGTGGAATGAAATTAAGATAAAATTCAAAGGTAATGGAGAATTTTTTTGGAGGGGGGGGGGTGTTTCAAGCATTTTATTTGTAAGGAATTATGTCGAGGAGAGGAATAAGGACAAAAAGGAAAAAAAATGGTTACAAATATTACAAAAAAAAGGCTTAAAATCCTAAAAAAGAATTAAAGAAATTAATACTTTTGTCCGGGATGAAAATAAAAAAAATGAAGAACTTAAAATGTCTACCAAAAAAATGAGAGAAATGAAAAATAAAAGATCCCAACGAAAACCACCCCCCACCCCCCCACCCACCAACTAAAAAAAAAAAATGTAGTCCCCTTCCAAAAAAACTCACTGAAAAAAGAGTGGAATCAATTAAGAATTGCAAGCAAAAAGAGAAAAAAAAAATTACTAAGGCTTTAATTTTTATCTAAGTCATTAGGGAGAGTTTCTTCATTAATAAAATATACTGTTTTCCCGCGGAAAATCTCCCGCTTTTACTTCTAATTGTTTTTCATTGTAAATAAAAAATGATAACATTGAAATACTTTCTCTCTTTTTTTAAAGAAAATATAAATATCGAATCGATTTTATTTATGTGATAACTAAATATTCTAAAATAACTAAATATTAACCAGCCCTAAGGTTGTCTTCAACGAAAACTCTTGTAATATCTCCACAAAACTTCTTTTATGTTTTGAATTTTTAGTGATTGCTTCCGAGCTTAACGATGGTAACGGAAGCTATGTCATCATTCTAAAGAACAGAACATATTTTATGTCTCTGAATATCAACATTTTTCTAGACGGAAATCCCTTCCTAACATCAGGGAACATTTTTGGTTAAGTGTCGGTCTGTCGCTCCATTTTTTTTAACCAAAATATATCTTATAAACTACTAGTTCAATTTAAATGAAATTTGGATGGTAGGTCACAACTAGCCCATTGTTGGCCCCATATAAGTTTCTTTTTCTTCTCCATGCACATAATTTATTTTCACCTATATCTTCAAAAGTACTCATCACATTTTTTATGAAAATTAGATGGTTTACAAAAATTAGCCCTTAGATAGCCCTTAAATTAATTACAAATGTGTGCGACCTTTATATTATGCTAAATTGATACTATAATTTATGTTAAAAATAATATTTAAATATTTTGACAGATTAAAAAACTAAAATGAAATAAATTTGAGAATAATTTGATGTAAAAGTATAAAATTATTACGAAATAGGTCGTGAGGAAGCTATGTTCCACACTGATTTGTAAACTATTTTTGATTTCAGAGACAAAATATTTACGTTCTCCAGAACGATGACACAGCTTCTCTTATCTTGGGTAAGGTCGGAAGCAACATTGATTCTTTATATTGCTTGACAGACCTACAGACAGACACAGGATAAAAAATATTTCTTGGTGTCCGATACGGACTCTTTGAAATCACAAATCATTAAGATCACAAAGCTTCGTTTACCTTCGGTTAGCTGGGAAGCAAATGGGGGAAACAATTAAATAAATTTGACAATAATGGGTTAAAAAAGCATAACATTAGTAAAGTACGTGATAGGATGCGAGGAAGCTATGTGCCAAACTAATTGGTTGACTATTTGAATTAGTTATAAAATAATAATAGGTTTTTCTTAATACTGAAATATCGAATTTAATTAGTAGTTTAGCTCAGAAGATGAATACGATACAGAACTATTTTGTGGTGACCCCGACGTGATTATGTATTCGACAAAGTTATAAAGCAGACATAATATTTTTTTCGAGTAATAAAAAAAATGAACTTTTATTAACCTCGATTTCTTACTGTTTCATATTCCTCCTTTTTAAAATATATACACAAAAAAAAAGGCATCGAGATAATGGGAAATACAACAGATGGTGTTTGTAAGATGAATTATGATAAAATAGTAAGACTAGGGTCTAAGAAGAGTGATAAGGGGTGAAGAAAGAAATATACAGACAGACTAAGTATCTGAGAAGTGAGTGATGACGTCAGGCATGATGCTAATGTCTCAGCGAGCTGCTGAATTCACTTGCTGAATGTTGGGTCCTCAGCCAAACACGTTCTTATTCAGCAAGTATGCAATGGAAACAGTTCTAGGCTTTTTATTTCACTTGGAAATTCCAAGAATAGAGGAACAGAGCTTGGGCCCCCTCTTCTAACTTGTTTGCTTAATGTCTTCGGGACCGCCCCTCCCCCCTCTTTTTTGGGTTTGAGCACTCGGAATAACGGGAGGCTAGAGGGGGAATAGGGTGAAAAAGGCTCGTTTTCTACGGGAGTGGGTTTTTCTGGGAAGGGGGGGGGGGGGGGGGGGGGCGAAGAGGACCCTTTCTAAATCCAAAATCGCTCAACTCTAGCGAGAAAATATTATAATGAGATCGTGGGGGGGGGTGGTGAAGGAGGGACGAGAAATAGAAATGGAGAGAGGGAGAGATGTAAAGAGAAGGAGAAAAAGAAAGAATTTTGTGAGTAGGAAAGAATTGTGAGTGGAGAAAAGAATTTAGAGAGATTGGAATAATGGTGCAAGAAGGAAGAATTGGAAAAGAAGTAATGAATTGTGCAAGATGGAAAGAAATTACTGTCAGATAAGAAAATATGACGTTAGAATGAACGAATTGATATGAAAGGAAAGGATTGTTAGAGAAGGAAATACTTTTGTGCAAAGGAACGAAATAACTGTAACCGCATTTACACATTCGCGCTCGTGACTCGCCTCGTGGTTCGCCGGAACTCGTAGTCCACTTTTTCCACTCGTCCCCACAACGCGAATAGCCGTTTACACATTCGCGCTCGCAACTCGCCTCGTAGTTCGCCGGCACTCGCTAGTAATTCAACTACTAAAGCAATCAAAGGCAATTAGTACACACAATAAAAACACACTGGTGGATTAAGTTAAAAGAAAATGAAAATAGAAGTTCATATATGTCTTCTATTAGTTATATATAAACTTTATATAAAGTTTTATATATGTTTTATATACTTTTACATTAGTTATATATAAACAGTATATAAAGTTTAATATACGTTTCATTTATAAACTATGTATAAAGGTATGCTCGTTATATATTAGTTGTATACAAACTATATAAAGTTGTATATGCGGTTTATATAAGTTATATATAAACTTTATATAAAGTTTTATATTAGTCATATATAAACTTTATATAGTTTTGTATACGTTTTTTATATTAGTTATATTATATAAACTTTATATAAATAAAGTTTTGTATTAGTTGTATATAAAGTTTTATATTAGTTATATATAAAATTTATATAAAGTTGTATATACGTTTCATATTAGTTGTATATAAACTTAATATTAAGTTTATACATAATTTTGATATAACATTATTTATTTCTGAACAGTGTGTTTTTATTTATGTGTACTAAATATCACTTCATTATATTTGATTACCACAATATATCGGTTAATACAAACAATTAATTACAGAAGTATTAACCTATATTTTATTTTTGTACTTTCATAATTATACTTATATAATTAAAAAATTAAGCTTTGGTGGGGAAAATATGAATGAAAACATAAATTCTGGAGAATTCTTTTTTTTACTAACTCTTTAATCGTTATATTAAAAAATAAAAGCTGGACGATATTCGAACCCATGAATCGGTGACATTTTTCTTGTTTTTATATTATAGTAGATGTTTTGGATCCCAAATAGCTGGTTAACCATGGTATATTTCCAAAAATTCAAAAACTTGTCCATTCCATTCTCCAATTAAAGAGAAAAAAGTTAAAAAAAAAAGAGAAAAAAACACGTGATAAAGAGAAGGACTGGTTGTGAAATGAAGAGCGAGTGTGTAAACACTGAGTTCGCCTCGCCTTCCGACTCGTTGCAACCCTTGACTTCCAGGAACTCCCTTTGACTCGTGCTACGGAAACCGCTCCTGACACGAGCGCCACGAGTCGCGAGGCGATTGACGAGGTGAATGACGAGTGAGTCGTTTACACAATTGCCTCGCGGCTCGCCTCGCGCCTCGCCTCGTCACTCGCGCGAATGTGTAGATGCGGCTTAAGAGAAGAAATTATTTCGTGAGGAAGGAATTGCGAGGAAAGAATTCTCGTACAATTGGGAAATAAATAAACAATTTTTAGGGGGATAGTGGTTGCAATATAGTAGAAAATATAAAAAAATGAAAGAATAGTTGGAAAAGTAATGAATAGTGTAAGAAGAAAATATTGCGTGGGAAAGAATTGTGCCAAAAGGAAAGTATTGTGAAAGAAGAAAGGAATTGTGCAAGAAAGAAGAAAGAGGTTATAACATGGAATAGTGTTCACTTTTAAAAAATTATTATTTCTGATAATATTTAAGACAAAAGATGGAACTAAAATATAGTTTTAACTTTCTTTAATTGGTAATAATTCATATAAAAATGCAATTTTTCAAAACTGGTCTTATTTTCGACTTTTTTTTTCTTTTTTTGGTTTCTGTATTCTTCATCTTAGTTGTATCTATGCGCAAAATTTGGGGAAGATTAAATGACGGGAAATGGTTCAAAATTGGGGTAATAGGTGTGCGATGAAACTTAAAAAGCAAATAAATTTGACGCAATTTTGTTTTTGTTTTTATTTTATTTTGTTTCTGTATTCTTCACCTTAGTTTTATTTATGTGTTATTAGAAAATATTGCGTGGGAAAGAATTGTGCCAAAAGGAAAGTATTGTGAAAGAAGAAAGGAATTGTGCAAGAAAGAAGAAAGAGGTTATAACATGGAATAGTGTTCACTTTTAAAAAATTATTATTTCTGATAATATTTAAGACAAAAGATGGAACTAAAATATAGTTTTAACTTTCTTTAATTGGTAATAATTCATATAAAAATGCAATTTTTCAAAACTGGTCTTATTTTCGACTTTTTTTTTCTTTTTTTGGTTTCTGTATTCTTCATCTTAGTTGTATCTATGCGCAAAATTTGGGGAAGATTAAATGACGGGAAATGGTTCAAAATTGGGGTAATAGGTGTGCGATGAAACTTAAAAAGCAAATAAATTTGACGCAATTTTGTTTTTGTTTTTATTTTATTTTGTTTCTGTATTCTTCACCTTAGTTTTATTTATGTGTTATTAGAAAATATTGCGTGGGAAAGAATTGTGCCAAAAGGAAAGTATTGTGAAAGAAGAAAGGAATTGTGCAAGAAAGAAGAAAGAGGTTATAACATGGAATAGTGTTCACTTTTAAAAAATTATTATTTCTGATAATATTTAAGACAAAAGATAGAACTAAAATATAGTTTTAACTTTATTTAATTGGTAAAAAATTATTAAGAATTTGTTGTATTTATTTTACAAATTAAACTGAGATCATCTTTAATTGAGGTACTCAAATATATTATTGTATTTGTATTTATATACATATATACATCATTTGTGAACCTGTCAAACGAAAATATATTATTCGATGCGAGAGAGAGAAATATTATTTATCAAAAGAAAATATATTATATATTTCTATATACTTAAAAAGAAATTTATATAGAAGGAATTCACACACATTCACATATATTAGGTGTTGGAATAAAAGGAATTAGAGTGGGGGGGGGGGGGGAATCAGGTGCTGGTTGAAGGTGTAAAAAAAGTATAAAGTAAATTTGGTTCATTTCTCACTTGTAACCTTCTTATCCGCCCCCCCCCCCCCCCCCTCCTCAAGTGATGTCCAAATCACCTGGGGCCTGAACCCAGAAAACTCATATATCAAACATTCAACATACTTTTGGACGCCCCTCACTTGGGCCTTCTCAGCAAATATTGGCTTAGAAGTATTTTGGGGGCGCAACATTCACAGAAGGGGGGGGGGGGCTTTACTCGTCTCTTTATAACTTTTCCTCGTTTGTAGACTTTGAAATTACATTTTTAACACTCCTCTTGGGGGAAATGAATTTTATTTGGAGAAATAAAGTAAATATTAAATTATGTGTTTAATTTGATTTATATATATATGGAAGAGCCGGTGTGGCCGTGTGGATTAAATTACTTACCACGTCTGCTCGGCCATCACTAAATCAAGGGCGGTACGAGGTCATGGGTTCGATCCCTCGCCATGAATATATATATATATATATATATATATATATATATATATATATATATATATATATATATATATGTATATGTATATATATGTATATATATGGAGTATAATTAAATGTTAAAATATAACTTACAGGGATAGCAAGAAATAAAAATACTCTGCCAATTAATGTGGCACATAGCTTCCTCGCAAAGAAAAAACCAAATTAAGAAAAATACCTCGATAAACATAATCAAAAAGTTGGAACGGCGCGGCACTGTTCCAGTAAATATTTATTAAAGTTGAAGAAATTTAAATATTTGTTGGAGAAACAAAGCCTCCAACAAGCACCAAAAGTTAGCGCACATATAATTACTTTAATAAACAATTATAAAACTGCAACCAAATCGTAGAAACCGCTGTATAAACAGTTTTTGTTTATTTTACCCCCCTCAAAACTAGAAATAACACAAAATAGAACGTAACAAAATTTAATCTACTCTTCAAGAGCTTTTCAACGATATTCATCATATTATAAAAGATTAACTTTGACATTTGTACCCCTGTACTCTGAGGTACCAAAATTATATTTTTAAAAAACAAACAATAGAAAAGGGCATTCATTTAACTAATAAATACATATAAATAAAAAACCTAATATCAAAAGAGTATTTAGAGGTTAGACCCTTTAACCTAAAACAAAATTATAAATCGGTACAAAAGTACATGTACAAAATTTTTAAAAAATAAACAAATAAAATTGCTTTAATGTACTTATCAAGGCCTTTAAAATGATATACGACGCAATATTAAAAACCAAAAAAAGTGGTCACGTGACACGGCGCACGGGAAAAAGTTTACTCTCATGTTCTCTGCAAGTAGGATGAACTAATGAAATAAAATATACTCAATTTAAGGAGCATTAGTGTGAGATTCAATCGCCGCAATCAGAAATAAAATCGGCCAACTATTATAGAAACTATGGCCATTCAAAGACAAAAATGGAAAAAAGTAAAACCAAAAAATAACAAAATTATCACCATCTAAGATACAACCGATGATGATACGACAAAAACTCATAGGACTAAAGTTGCAGATCTTTTAAAATCAGTTACCACTTGTGCTATCCATTTTCTAATACGACTTACCGTTTAGCAGCAATAAACCCCCAAACCAGCTTAAAAATCAAGTCGCACATTTTTTTTTTTTTTTTTAGGGGGGAAGGAGGGGGAAAAGTGAACTTTGTATCGTTATTTGTGTTCACAATATGGACATTGCGCGTCGAATGGCGCAAACCGCAAGTCTCTAGCTCTTCTGGAAGTGGGTAAACATTAATGTCAGTCAGTGACTCAGTTAGCCATGAGGCTTTATAGAATAAGACATATTAATTTAGTACGATTTAAAGTGCGCAGAAGGTTGAAATTAGGCAGGTGTTATCTGCAGGCTACTTTCGACAAACCATAAAAATTTCATAAAAATCAGATAATTACTTTTAAAGATATGGCTGTAAATAAATGTATGTTTGTGAGCATGTGGATGATAAACGAATAAGAGCAGAAGGTTGAAACTTATATGGGACCAACAATGGGCTAATTATGACCTACCACCAAAATTTCATTAAAATTGGACGTGTAGTTTTTAAGATATGGTGGTTCGCAAAAATTGAACGACAGACCGACAGACCGACAGACAGACACGGAACCAAAAATGTTCCCTGATGTCTGAAACGGATTTCTGTCTTGGAATTTTTGAAATCGGAGACCTAAAATTTTTTCGTTCTTCAGAACGATCACATAGCTTCCGTTACCTTCGGTAAGCTCGGAAGCAAAATTGTAATCAGTAATAGTTTAGTAAAACACTGTTCTGTATAATTGTCTCTATGAGTATTCTCGCGTTTTAAGTCTCGACGATACATATTTTATGATTGATTTTTCTTTTACGTTTAGGGAGTCGGCTACTTTACACATTTCGATGTCATCAGTTTAAACATGTCTCCCTGGAATACCGACTATCTCACTGACATTTTTCTTATGATTGTCTCAATTCGTCTGTAATTTTTCTCGATGACATTTTTTTTTTATGATTGTCTTAATTCTACTGTAAGGTTTCTTGTTGGCATATTTTCTTATGATTGTCTCAATTCTACTGTAAGGTTTCTTGTTGGCATATTTTTCTTATGATTGTCTCAATTTTACTGTAAGGTTTCTTGTTGGCATATTTTTCTTATGATTGTCTCAATTCTACTGTAAGGTTTCTTGATGGCATATTTTTCTTATAATTGTCTCAATTCGTCTGTAAGGTTTCTTGATGGCATATTTTTCTTATAATTGACTCAATTCGTCTGTAAGGTTTCTTGATGGCATATTTTTCTTATAATTGTCTCAATTCGTCTGTAAGGTTTCTTGATGGCATATTTTTTTCATAATTGTCTCAATTCGTCTGTAAGGTTTCTTGATGGCATATTTTTCTTATAATTGTCTCAATTCTACTGTAAGGTTTCTTGATGGCATATTTTTCTTATGATTGTCTCAATTCGTCTTTAAGGTTTCTTGATGGTATATTTTTCTTATGATAGGCTAAATCCTTCTGCAGAATTCTCGCGTATACATTGTTTCTATAACATTCTCAGAAACATATTATTTATTATGATTGTCCCAATTCCTCTGATTCCTGACTAAAGGTATTTACATAATTTAAAGAAATCCTTGATACGTTATGTCACGTATATTGTCTTTGGAGTCTATTTGTCACTGACATTTCTTTTGACTTTTTAAATTTGCTATTGCTTATATATATTCTTCAACTCTCTGATATTTTTTCTTTATTTCTTGATTCCTGTTCGTTTCATTTTCTGTTGACGACTATTCAACACTCTTTTTAGCCTTGATTTGTCAAAGGATTTTTGTTTTGTATCCCCTACTTTTTTGTATATATTTATACACCAATATAGATTCTTTCGGAAGTTCTTTGATTCATCAACTTTTCAGCACACGTACTACACACACGATATAATATTTTCATATATATATATATATATATATATATATATATATATATATATATATATATATATATATATATATATATATATATATATATATATATATATATATACAGAAAACAAACAAAACTCAGGTTTCGGTCACAAAAATCGTCTTTATGTTACAATCCCGACGGATGCAATCCGATGTTGCAATCCGTCGGGATTGTAACATAAAGACGATTTTTGTGACCGAAACCTGAGTTTTGTTTGTTTTCGGTTTATATTTACGGTCGAGAATTTATTCATATATATATATATATATATATATATATATATATATATATATATATATATATATATATATATATATATATATATAAGTTGTAGTGAAGATCCTTTTAGGGTAATAATAAAAAACGTCGATTATCTACGGCAACGTTTCGGCAATCCTGCCATTCTCAAGCCTGAAATATAGTTTATTTGCTGTAAAAAGTCATTTCATTACCAACAATACATCAAGAACTAACTTACAAGTGTAAACTCATACCTAAAATTCGGTGTTGTGAGGAAGCCTGAAATATAGTTTATTTGCTGTAAAAAGTCATTTCATTACCAACAATACATCAAGAACTAACTTACAAGTGTAAACTCATACCTAAAATTCGGTGTTGTGAGGATCGTTAAGGTGGTAATACAAAAATTTTATTAAGGTACAATAATATGTTCCGTCGTCAACATTCTATCATCTTCTCCACAACATCCTGTCTAAATTGACTTAAAACTAATTAAGTTAAACTTAAGACTATTTAAGTCAATTTAGACAGGATGTTGTGGAGGAGATGATAGAATGTTGACGACGGACATATTATTGTACCTTAATAAAATTTTTGTATTACCACCTTAACGATCCTCACAACACCGAATGTTAGGTATGAGTTTACACTTGTAAGTTAGTTCTTGATGTATTGTTGGTAATGAAATGACTTTTTATAGCAAATAAACTATATTTCAGGCTTGAGAATGGCAGGATTGCCGAAACGCCGTAGATAATCGACGTTTTTTATTATTACCCTAAAAGGATCTTCACTACAACTCATATTAATAAAGGGTACCACTTTAGACTAAATGTATATATATATATATATATATATATATATATATATATATATATATATATATATATATATATATATATATATATATGTATATATATATATATATATATATATATATATATATATATATATATATATATATGTATGTATATATATATAAATATATATATATATGCATATATATTGTAATTTAAGGGCTTAAAGGTCCTTTAGAAAATATAACAATTATATTAAATTATTTTCTTCCGAGCTTACCGCAGGTAACGTAATTTTTGATGTCTCCAATATCAAAAATTCCAATATATAAATCCGTTCCAGATCCAAGTGAATATGTTTGGTTCCATTTCTGTTTGTCGGCTTGTTGATTTTAGTTGTAAATTTTATGAACCAAAAATCTTAAAAACTACTCTGTTTCAATGAAATTTGAATGATATATAATTCGCCCATTGGTGGTCTTCTGCGTATTCAAACGTAATGTGTTTCTCTTTCGCATGCGCAGAAACATAAATTTATTTACACCTATATTTAAAAAAAAGTACCTGAAAAGTAAGTATTTGATTTTTATGAAATTTGGATGGTTTTGTCGAATGATGCCCGCAGATAGCCCCAGCCAAATTTCAACCGTCTAAATTTTTTTTTAAATTTTGATAAATTGATACTTTCAATTCATGTAAAAAAGATTTAAAAAACGTAGTAGTCCAGGAGATAGCGTGCAAAAAAGTGTCTGACTAACATCAAGCTAGAATTTTGTATAAAAGTCAATCTTTTAGCGCCTTTTAAGAATATGTGGTCGGCTAAGTTCGTCTGCGGGACATAGCTTGGCAATAGGCGTTTGAAAAAAACAAACCGGTGGAGAGCGGACATGTCTCACCAATTATGGTGGACAATGTGATTTTCATGATCCTGAGTGCAGAGTTAGTTAGTAGACCAAAAATCAAGTCGATGTTATTTTCTCACTTGATAGGTTAGTTATTCAAATATTACTAAAAATCAACGTGGTCATCTGTTACGGGACCAACTAACATCAACTTGATTTTCGGTCTACTAACAAATTCTGTACTCAGGATCATGAAAATCACATTGTCCACCATTATTGGTGAGACATGGCCGCTCTCCACCGGTTTGTTTTTTTCAAACGCCTATTGCCAAGCTATGTCCCGCAGATGAACTTAGCCGACCACATATTCTTAAAAGGCGCTAAAAGATTGACTTGAACACAAAATTCTAGCTTGATGTTAGTCAGACACTTTTTTGCACGCTATCTCCTGGACTATAGGTAAAGGTAAATAGATTTCACAATAATTGGATGTTAAAGGATTGAGTCGCAGTAAATCGGAAATGACTTTTAGCGGAGTGGATAGAGCGTCAAACTGAAATATTGGAGGTACTGGGTTCAAATCGCACGCAGGGAATTTTCAAAGGGGTCCAGCATTAAGTATTTATACTGTAACTGCCGTAGCTGATGATACATATGACATATGACTATGGTCACAACCCTTTATTATTTTAAAAATGTATATTTTAAGCATCCGTAATATGTCCCAAAACTGTTCATAGCATATCTAGTAGGATATGCTATGAACATACATATCCTACTTAATATGCTACTTTGGTTGGTATCAATTTCTATTTATATTTAGTTTACATCTTAATTTCCTTGCCGGAGTCGGTATTCGAACCCGGATCTCTTGCTTTTGCTTGCAAAGTGTGAATGATAGGAATAATCTATACCAAGGCCTCATCATATAAATGTATAAAATCATGTAAATAAAGAACTTTTTTCCGTGGTAGGCTGTGAAATAGTAACTTTAGAGCCTAAAAAACATAGCTAAAATCCATTTTTTCATTACGTGGACTTAAAAAATCTTTTCATTACTCCTAGCTGTAAAGAAAAAATCTTTTACGTCCTAGGAACTAAAAGATTTTTATTTTCCGGCGGGTAGTTGTCAAAACTTCCGTTAGCGCTGCAGTCTTTGTAGAAATGCTTCTAGTACGATTAAAATCCGCTAGATGTCAATGCGTTTTATTTATCTTTTCTTATAGTGTAACCTCTTTTTAAGGTTTCTTTTTTTAAGTTTTAAGTATGTACTAATATTTGTTATTATTATATATTGATTAGTGATTAATATTTAATGTTTTTTCATTGTCTGCTACCTCGGAAAAAATAGCATATGCTACGCGACTGTGAAGTGTTTTTTCTTTACCGCGGCAATATTTACTAATTAATTAAATGTAATTATTTACTAATTAAATGTATTAATTAAATGTAATTGCCGCGGTAAAGAGAAAACTCACTTCACAGCCTAGTAACATAATATACTATTTAATCATATAAATCCAAAAAAACTTACTTTTTAATTTTTTTTTATTTGTTTTTCTACATGTTTCGTCCCTTCCTGCTTCCTTTATATTAAAAAATGGAACTGAAGGGTTAGACTTTTTCCACTCTCTCCCCCCCCCCTCCTCTTTTTTTGGTTATTATTAACTGCTAACTGCGTGGTTAGGTTTTTTTTTGAGATGTTGATACCGGAGGGGGGTCATGTTGTCCCTTCCCTACAGCCAGAGTGCTAAAGCCGTATAGTCGAGTAATATAAAAGATTATTTGTAGCAGAAAGATAAATGTAGTATAATAGCATGGTCCTGTTGTAACCTTCCCACCCCTAAAACCTTTGTACCAGAAAAAAAGGCCCCCAAATTTTTTTTACACTTGCAAAACCTCTTCTTTCCTCCACCCCTCCCCCTCCTCCTTAAATTTTCCTTTCTCCCTCTCCTCCATCTCTTCCAAAGTCAATATGGTTTATGTTTACCTCTACCATATTAACTTTGTTTTTACTTATATTTACACTTGGTTTGTTATATTAATTTAACCAAATAAAAAAAAAAAATACAAAACGTTTTTTAAAAAATGTATATCCACCCTTTTCCTCTTATCAGTTTTAAAAAGAAAAATCGGTCCGAGACAACTCAGACAAACTTTCACATATACGAGTTCATAATTATTTAGCCCAGTGTTAACTATTAAGACAAAGGGATATAGGGGGGGGGGGGGGTGCTAAAGTAAAAATTCGATCCGAGACAACTCAGACAAACTTTCTCATAGAACGAGTTTATAATTAATTCGACCAATATTTTCCATTTATTAGTTTTCGTATGTAAATTTATTTATTATTGAGCATTTCATTAAAATTTATCATAAAAATAACTTCTCCCGGGCGGGGAATCGAACCCGGGCTCTCTCGGTCCGCGTTTTAAGCTTTTTTCTCAGGAACTAGATTTTTCCCGGGGAAACGGATTATATCGTTGGATTCGTATTTTTCACGTTTTTTCAGAGTTTTTGGGGGGTAGCGCCCCTAAATTTGGAGCTAAAATTCATTTATCGATTTCGCCTCGGGGTATGATTTTTCTGAACATGTATGCCAAACTTCGTTAAAAGCGGCCCAGTAGTTTCGGCTGCAGGCGTTTGCACAGACGACAGACGACAGATGACAGACATTTTTTAAAAACCACTTTTTTGGACTCAGGGGACCTCAAAACGTGTAAATCCATCAAAATCTCAAAATCGAATTTTCGCGCCATCACAATACTTTCTCTTTATATGAGAAAGTAATAAATAAATAAAAAAAATATATAAAGAAGTTGAAAAGAAGTATTAAGGCGTGAGAAAAAGTGAATAAGTTCAAAATGATAATAGGGTTTTTATTTATTTATTTTTCTTCTTCTACTTTTTCACTTTCTCATATACCTAGTATTTTTAAAGAGAAAGTATTGTGATAGATTTTTTAGTTTTTGATGGTTTTACCCGTTTTATTGTCTAAAAAAAGTTTTCTTTTAATTTTAAATAAATGTCTGTCTGTAGTCTTAACTACTGTTAAAAAAAAATCATACCCTGAGGCAAAAACGAGAAAAACACACAAAATGATACAAAAAATGGTTTTGTCTATTTTTATTTTAAAAAAAATCTTAATTATAGTCAATTAATAATTCCTAAACATGATATATATATATATATATATATATATATATATATATATATATATATATATATATATATATGTATGAAAGGTTTGTTCTTGATTTCTGGTTTGCTTTAAAAAAACAAAAGCCAAAGCGAATTAATTTAATATCCTAAAATTAAAATTATAGGTACTGATTGTTATTTATATTTCTCTTGTTACCAAAAAATTTACCGTCTTTATTAATTTTAAATTAATAAATTTGTAAAATCTTTATTAATTTTAAAATTAATTAATTTATAAAATATTTATTAATTTGAAATGAAAGAATTCATAAAATATTTATTTATTTGAAATTAAAGAATTTATAAAATATTTACTAATTTGAAATGAAAGAATTTATAAAATATTTATTCATTTGAATTTAATTCCATTCAAATATGTTTATTTATGTACAATGAATTAATTGAAACGTGTTTTACTACTTGAGTGAATTGTTTGTGTTTATTTCATTCATAAATCCGGGAGCTTTGATTGTGATAAGGTTAATTCACGTTAAGATATGAATTCTTTGCGTCTTAATGTCTTGTCTTATTGAATGTTACTGAGTCGAATCATATGTCTCATTTCACGGTCGGCCTGCTCTTTTGCTTTGTATTTCTCTTGTAGGAGAGTGGGTGGATGAACAGCAAGGTAATATCTCTGTCTTATCTGTTGTTTAGCTGTTCAGCTAATCCTTTCTTTCTTGTTAAAGGTATTAAGGCTGTTCATGTGCTAAGCCGTCTCTCTTTAAAAGTTTCAGCTGCTCTTTTCTCTTACTATAAACCTACCCTTATACTCTTTCCCATACCCCCATATATTTGAAGCCCCATACCCCCTCCCCCATATATTTGCAGCCCCATACTCGGCAGGTGAGTTCACTGGCGTGCCTAATTCCCCTCCGGAACCGTTCCATGCTTCCCCGCGGTTTCCCCCTATACTTATTAGTCCCCCCCCCCCCCCCCCTCCTACTTCACGTGGTACACCGTAATCCACGTGGCCCATTGTTTTCGGCTCGGTTCAATGCTTGCAAGGAAGGCTTTACAGTCGAAAATATCCCACCACTTCGCTTCCTCGTGTACTCTATTAATTCTCATGACGGCGTTCTTCACCCTTAAATCCCTTTCCCTACCTGTTATCATCGTTTTATATTTATTAGAGGGAAAATTTATCTTATTATGTTGGCATCAAGTGGCAGGTTTTGTTATTTTCCTTCTCAATTTGTTTTTTTACATAAATGTATTTTCTTTATAAAACAAATACAATACCAAGGAATTTGTATTAACGTTTATGTTTACTATATAATGTTTTAATTAGAATTATAAAAGGGAGACAGAACAAATAAAAATAGAATCAGCCGCTGGTATTTGAACTACGAATCCTTGACTTTCCAGTCCAATGCTCTGCCAATTCAATTATCATCATAATATCGTGTAAAACAGCACTTTGAAACAGCTGTTTGTGGCCGAATACCGAATCTGTAAAGTGATACCAGCGCTGTTTGTGGCCGAATACCGAATCTGTAAAGTGATACCAGCGCTGTTTGTGGCCGAATACCGATCTACAGCGAGATTTCGTTGTTTGTGCTAACGATAACAGAGCTAAACTCCTTTCAACTCTTCGTTATTTACTTTTGTTTTTTCAAATTTCATTTAGAATAGTTATAAAGTGGCATGAATAACGTATTCTTGAAGTATTAATAAAATAAAAATTGAAGTAGACGATAGATTATGTATTATGTATGAAAACGTATTTTCATAACTGCATTTTATTATAAAAAAAACAAAACACTATACAACACAAAATATAAATATAAATATATTAAAATTTATTTAGCCATAAAACACTTTATATTCAAACGATAAAAGTTATATTATAAAACGAAAATGAAAACAATATTAGCGACACTAAATCGAACTCGACTTGAAATCGACTTGGATTTGAGATATTAAAGCATAAGAGTTGTGTTCATTGCAACTCAAATCACACACGAAGTATAAACGTTTCTATAATTTTAAAAACAACGAAGTTACAGATTCTCAATGACAGGTTGCGCACGCATCTTCATAATAAATTTAAATGATAATCATATGAAAAAGGAAGTTTAAAGTTCAGAATCGATCTCCGGTGGTATCATCGTGATTTTTTTGCATATAAATGGCCACCATCTTCAATTCATAAAGTGATTTCTTAGCGAGCATCTAGAGGCTAAGAGGAACCTACAAAATAGCTTAAAAATATATACAACTGGTTCCCTAGAATCAGTTGTAGTTCCAGAGAAACCCTGATGGGCTAATCAGTGATATTTGGTTTTGCGTCTGAGCTTACTAAGAGTAAGGGAAGCTATGTGATCGTTCTGGAGAACGAAAATAGCATTCTCTATTTCAGGGAACATTTTTGGTTCCGTGTCTGTCTGTTTGTGAGTCTGTCACTCAATTTTGCGAACCAACATATCTTAAAAACTAACACGTCCGATTTTAATGAAATTTGTATGGTAGGTCATAATTAGCTCATTGTTGGTCCCATATAAGTTTCAACCTTCTGCGTTCATTTGTTTCTCTTCCACATGCGCACAAACATACATTTATTAT